>CM044896.1:84048727-84362577 GCA_024500145.1 Gentiana dahurica var. dahurica
AATTGAATAACATATTTGCTCAACACATGCCCCTCAACTTGTGAAAAGTAAGAGTAATATCATAAAAATAAAAGATTCTTAAGGGTAAATTGACTATTATATGGATTCTTATTCTTTATATGAAGTTGTTTTATTTGATAGGGTGTATTTCTCTAATTTATTCTTGTTGTTTTGTTAAGACGAATTTTGTTAGGTAGTGGTACCCTTTATGTGTTTGTAATTGTTCTTGCTTCTTGCAGTTGAGATGCATACGTTGATGCATAATATTTGGAAAAATATAGGATATAGTCTTGAGGTATTTGTGTTATAGTACACATACTAGTATCGGTTCCCTTTATTTTTGTATTATATTTTATCATTTTGGACAATTTTTCAGTTTTCAGTTATTTTTGTATTATATTTCATCATTTTGGACTATTTTTCATTTATTATTTGATAGTATTTACTAAATGGTTCTTCCTTATGAATATGCATGTACTAATCTTGTATCTAACTTTTAAAATATTGCATATCGAACTTTTAAAAAAACGGGACAACCAAATTCCTGAGTACCATCTTTCCATTTCCAAAGAAAAGGACGTTATAGGCGATTTTGGTCTACAGCTAGTCTTCAGGTAGCCCTAGCAATAAGGATCTTGAAGAAACATACTCCATTGTTAGTTTTTTTATCTGACTTTAAAGCGATAGACCTAATAACGTATGTGGATTTGATAATCCTTGGATTTTGTATTTTAAGTGCATAGTCTTTTTTTCTTTTTTTTTTTGTATTTTTAAAATTAGCAGATAGATTTGACTTGTATTGTTTTACTTTTAATTTTCAAAATAGCTGATAAATCTGATTTGTATTGGCTTTAAGCGCATGGATTATTGCTTTCCTTTTTTTATTTATAAAATAAATTAGCATACAGATCTTGTAAATAGCGATAGATACTGAGCCAACAACAGGTTCTACTTGTGGCACATTAAGATGAAAGAAGAGTAAGGATGAACTCATTATACATTCATATAACTTTGAACTTGACATGTAGATTTAGTTTTAAAATCAGCGTTTGAACAAACCTTTTCCGATTTGTTCCCACAAGTGTGGATGCATACCTCACCCCATTTATTATAGAGTTTATACATGGATTTTTGCTCATGCTTGATGACAACGGGACAAAACCAATAACCATCCTTGTGATTTTTCTATGGTTGAACGTGTTGAAATCAGCAGAAATTCTTTCCTGTTGGATTTCTTAAATTCCTTCCTATCACACTCATCAACTTTTTTACCAAATAGTTGATCGTAGTTGGAGTTAGCCATGAGCTGACCCTTTGACCGGGAAGAGGGTTTTAAACAGTTGTTGGAAGGTTAGTGTAAGTTCTAAACGGTTGTTGGAAGGTTATAGTACAACCAACTAAAGAAGGACCGGAAAACGAGAGTAGAGGGAGTTGTTACTAATACAATTGTGAGTGTGTTGGCCGGTTTCCAAGCAAGTGGTTTAATGGGACTTCAGGGGCCTATCTTGACTTTCAGGCCTTATAATATGATTTTGAAGTTTTTTTTCTTAGTCTATAAATTGAGTGTTAGGATGAGAGATTTGTCTTTGAGATTTGAACTAATCCATGGAAAGACGATCCCGATAACACTTAATGTTTGTTTAGGTTTCATCCCTAATTAATATTTACTCTAATTTTCAATTAACAGGTTGAAGCTTGTCGCTTCACAAATAAAGCAAATGGAGAGGAAGCAAAACGAAGGCTTCCAATCTCAGAAAAAAGACATGGAAGTGCTGAAAAAGGTATCGTTTTTATTTTTTATATACACATATTAATTCCACTAGCCCATTATGCCATTTATCTATTCTTTTTCTCCTTCAATTTATCAGTAATATTGCACCATAACTGCAATTAAAACAAACATGATGCACCATAACTGCAATTAAAACAAACATGAATGCATATTATGTATCTTGATTGTGCAGGGTTAGAGAGTTGAATTATAACATTTTGGGTGAATCTCGATGTTGAATTGCTTCGTAAATTCTGTGTAATTTAATAGGGCTGTGATGAAACTCAGTTTCTCATTTCTATTGCATTTAAATTCCGATCAAATGGTTGAGTTTTCTCTTTTGATAAATCTTTTTCAAGTTCATAAATACTCTTTTTTCGCACTATAAGAAAAACACTCTATTGCTACACTAGTTTTTGTCACACACACAAAAAAATGTGTCAATATATACTTAGTTAGACTCATTTTCCACGCTTCTGTGGCTAAAAGGATATATATAGCAGCACTTTTATGTTGTGTGGCAAAAACTTGTGTAGTAAAAGAGTGTTTTTCTTGTAGTGTCGTTTTCGTTTTCGTTTTCATTTGTTGCTAATGACTCATATATATGGAAATCAAATTGTCTGCATATTATTGTTTCATAGTGGAATGTTGTAGTGGCCTACAAAGACATGGTGGAAATAGGTTTTGATCGATTACAACATGTTTGCTATAAGAATAGTGGAATTGTGGAAATATATAATGTGGAATTTATTCGGTGTCTCTTATCAACATTGTGTGTAATATATCAGTGGAATTCAAATGAAACTCAAATCTTGATGACTTTGTACCATTGATTATACATCAATAGATTACAAGTGAATTTCGTGTTCAGTGCATTGCTGTATTCAATTCAACAGAAAATTCACTCAATTCTTTCACTTCCCATCTCCGGAATCCACTTAATCGATCCGTTCCTTCCAATGCTCGTAATTCCCAATGATCGTTGGATTTGAAACCTTAAGTTGTTGATCCCTTTCGTAGTGGCTTACTGTAGGGGGATTTTAGTGTTTGCCTGGACGAAATTTTTTGGAGAAACTTTTCTGATTTTGTGGAATCTTCGATCACAATTATTCGACTATCCTGACTTTGTGAATTTATCTTTTGTGATGATTTTTTGGCTGATAATTGTCATGAAATCCATTTATTATTATTATTATTATTATTATTATTGAACAACGTCTTGAAATCCATGTAGTAAGGGCATTTTTGTCATGCTACGTATATACAATGTATTTAGTATCATTATTAGTTGCATTTTGGAAAAGTTTGATTATTTTTTATTCTTTATTGAATAGTACCATGAAAGGAAGACGAGCATCCTCAGGAGGGAATTGGACAAATTTGAGGATTCGACATTGCTTAAACTTTACCACGTAGGGACAACAATTGCGTATACGGTGAATAATACTTCCCAAGTCGCCACCGCGTTTGTGCTGTGGTGGATGGTGTATGGGTCGGATGAACATGGTCCGGTTGTAAATGAGCCGACCAAAATTGTGGAATTTGTCGTTGATGGAGCCGCCTCCGCCTAATTTGGTCTGTCTTTTAGTCATGTTCTTGAATAAGTCTAGAACATTTGATAACTTTGTATTTTGGTATGTGGTTTGATAACTTGGTATTTTGGCATGTAGTTTGAACCTTGCTTATTTTGGCATGTGGTTAGATAACTTGGTATGTGGTTTGATCTTATGACTTGAGTTTGACAATGGTAACTTTTTCTATGCTAATTATCTTCGGAATAATAACAATATGGTAACAATATATGATATAAATCGGATCTTTAATTGATTACCCATTAATAGATTCTTTTATGTCACAAAATCAATATATATAATATCACTACATAAGTAAAAGGAATGAATTTTAAAATCAATTGACCTGCTCCAATACAAGAGTAGCAAAAAACAAAAAACAAATCATCCGGTATATTATAGAAAATTCCACAGTCCCGTTAGTTCATTTAACTGGACATTACCGTTACCATGCATATGTTGTCACTTCAGCTAGTGTATATTAGTAGTGATTTTTATAATGTGTTGTTTCATATTTTCAAAATTACTATATTAAATTTTTGCATAAAAGTAGCACATTTTTTGTTGTTGGAAGTATATTTGGGTTACTTAAATATGATAATCTAATAACATGTATTTGAACACATAATAGAAAGGAACAAAACATATCTCAATTATTGTTTTATTACCCCGATTATATGCCCATAGAGTAACTTCTCTTCAGAATTTTTGGTTTTGGAGGGAGTTTTGTTTCTATAGAATTTAAATGTTGAGCTGGCCCTGTAATTCTACCGGCAGCAAGTTGTTAGTTTGTTCGGATTATTCAATGTTTGTTAGCTTAGCTGCTTTTCCCTTCTCCTATAAATACCATGTAATCACATCAGTGTGAAATAAGAACTAAAGAAGCATTCTTATCTCTAATTCTTCGCGGTATCAGAGCCACCGTGCCGGAGAGAAAAACCCCAGTTCGCCGTATAACCAGGGTAAAATATGGCATGGCTAGAGAAAAATCAAGCTCCACGTCCAACCGTGGAGGTCTACTCAATACATGGAATTCTATAACTACAAGGAATTCTAAAACCATGTGTATTCCTATCACTACTCAGTTGGTCTCAGTTGGTGAGAATGATAAATTGTGAGAGAGAAAAAGAAGAATAAATCACGAGAAGATCAACAACGTGATTCGGCGTTTCTTAGAGGATCTGTTGTTCGTGCCTTTGAATTTGAATCGTTTCATAGTTGGATTTGTTAGAGGTAAAGATTATATAATTGATAGGTTAGGTTAACTTTTTTAGTTTTAATTGATTAATTCGTATTTAGTTGTCTGTAATTAGTTAATTATTGTATGAATTTTGAGTCGTTACTTTACTGGGAAAAGTAGATCGGTCGCCGGAAAAGAATGAGATTCGGCACCTCCGACGAGTCGAGAGAACAACCCTCGACGAGTCGAGAACCTCGGAATCCGATTCAGCTCCAATGGATCGTCTGTCTAGTACACAACACACTATCATGTAGTAATTCAGTCAGCATGAATTACTATTTTAAGAAACTTATTAGGGGGAAGAGGCCAGGAGGACAAAATAAATCATAAATGAGGATAGAAGGACGTTACTACATTTTATGTGATTAAAAAGGACAAATTCATAATAATTGGACAAAAATCCCCTTTTACACATTAAACACGTAGTAACGCTTGATAAAGTGTAGTAACAGCCAAAAAACAACTAGTAACAGCCAAGAAAAAAGTAGTAACAACCCATAAAATGTAGTAACATGCAATGAAAAAGTAGTAACGGCCAATAAACAAGTAGTAACAACCAAAAAACAAGTAGTAACAGCCCATAAAATGTAGTAACGGCCAATAAACAAGTAATAACAGCCCGTAAAATAGATAAAGTTACATAAGTAACGGTAAAAATTAATAGTAACAACCCTAAACCCTAAACTTTTTCAAAAATAAAATAAAAAATACAGCCTGATTCTCCGGCAACCATGGCCGCCGTTAACTCTTTCGCCGGTGCACATGGCCCCAGCTCCGGCGTTCAAATCCGATCGTTCAACTCCGGCGGCACATCCGTCACCCCTCTTTCTCCTCTCCAAATCCTAATCCCCAAATCGTTCAATCTGATTCGGGTGATATAAATCCGATCTTCTTGGCCGGAAATTGGACTCGGTTGGAGCAGTGGGCGGAGCAGTCGAAGAAGCCAAAGAGGTGCCGTTGTGGTGCTGATTGGAGGCGAAGTGTTGCTGCTGAGGAGACGAACCCCTCCATGGTGGCGCCGATGAGGAGGAAGAGGAGTTAGGGTGAGTGGCTTCCATAGAAACCGGTGCAATTGCATAGAAGAAGGAGTTGTAGTTCGAAGTCGGCTGAGAGTGCGGCAGAGTTTAAGATGCGGCTGCTATGGTATGGGTGGTTTGAGATAGAGAGATCAGAATTAAAAAAATGGTATATTGGTAAGTTTATGTAGGTTTTGTCCTAATTAATAATCAGTTTCCTTGGAGTCTGATAAATAATAATCCGTCCTTCTCGTCAAAAACCTAAAATTATTATTATTCTTATTACTATCACTATTATAGTTATAATTATTATTTAATTTATTTATTTATCGATTTATTATACTTTTGTGCCATGTAGTAATTTTGGATGCATGTTAGGGTCATATGCATTACGCATGTTAGATGGGTCTTGTTTAGGTATTGACATATCCCTATTTTGCTATGAGTTTTCGAGAATCTTCAACATCCTATGACGTGCCCCACGCCAGGGAGTCAATTTTAATTTAGGCGGATGTTGGGCCGGTATTAGGTGCTCACCTGCAGGTCAGAATTAAATGCAGGCCGGTTAGCTTTCCATTTATTATTATTTATTATGGGGGCGTGGTAACATGAAAAGCTCTTCCCTTATGGGCGTGACAAGACACATTACGCTCTTCACATGTGGTCATGACAATCACATTATGCTCCCCCTTTGTGGGCATGACAAATGCGTAATATATTAGAATCATCTGACAACTTATTACACGTCGGACAATATTATTAATGACACTTGTTAATTGATTCACTTCATTTAATGGAAGTTAGTGTTATTATTGGAACAAAAATGGTTTCCCAATTATTGATTCATTATTATTGGAAACAAAAGTGGTTTCCCCACGTATGCATGATATTTAGTGGAACATTGATTTATGGAGGATATGGTAATTAAGAAAGATACGATTAAGCATTAGTATGTTAGGATTCATTATATTATGTAATGTCCGATTCCCTATTCCCATTATTTATATGTAGCATTTAAGTATTGTATTAATGAACTCGTATATTGAAAGTATACTTGCATTAGAGAACTATGAGAGTATTTCCCAGATGCTACCATAGTTCCATTTTAATTATATATTCTTTACTGAGCCGTCGTGCTCACTCCTTACTTAACATTTTTAGATAAAGTATTGTTGAGATCGAGGAGACATGAGAAGACTCATGGAAGACGGCTGATATGCCTCTTAGTTTATCATGTATAGGTTGTTCCCTTCTTTATTGATATCAATTGTATTTTATTTTATTTATTGGGTTGCGCACCCGCAGTTAATGCTCTGACATTTATGTCCTTTTGTTTCTTTCCCTTGATATAATAGATAGTAAATAGTTGTATCTCTTTTACTTTAATTGAACTGGAGTATGTAGTCTTATTGGGAATTATTATGGTATATTTTGGATTGTCCTTTTGTTTATTTAGAGTTGCAGATACATCTGTATTAGAAGCTATGAATTCCTAGGAATTTAACCTATCGAGGCTGCAGCATGTACCCCGTATTCATGGCAAGGTTGATTTCTAGTTTTATGTTTTCTATTCCATCCGTTCAGTTTTGAGTATGATAAGTTACGTATTAAATGCTTGTATCGTTTTTCATGCATTCTGATGTACTTAAGTCTGTTAAACTTCCGCTATTTTGTATGATGCAACTATTTTGTAAGGCTCACAAATGCATTTGGTCACGAGATGTGCACGTGCGGAGCAGCCTTTTACCATTTTCGCCTTGCCTATTGTTTGGGCCGTTACTGTTGGTATCGGCGTGCCGGGTTAATGTGACCAGGCGTTTATTCTTGGTAGGTTATAAAATCTTTAGAAGTAAGTTTGATAGTGCCTAGGCTTGTATCCCGCTTTGTTACATAGTTGTTTGCCATTAGTGATGGTAAACTCTTCTTCTTTTTCGTTTTCTTTTACTAAGGAATCAAGTAGTGGCTATCAACCTCAGTGTTAGCCATTGGTTCTTCCTTCACCTCTTCCCTCAGTCTAAGTCTCACTGCCAACTCATGGAATGAGACCCTCAACCTCTAGTATTACATATGCCAGGAGTACATAGCAATTGATATGCCTGAACCGTAATTTGGCATGCGGAGCCTTATTCGGGTTCATTCGGCCACCAAAATAGTGGATAAAGCCACCGGACATTGTAATCCGTGATCATGCGAAGCCACTTTGGGATTGAGGGGTCCGCACCACATCGGGGCCGCCAGATGACAGTTAGCATAACTATTATTTCATTGTACTTAATTGTAATTAGTTAAACCCTAGCTTGTGGCTTGCCTATAAATAGGGCTCAGTGAAACCATTTCAGATAGAGGCATTAATACAAAAACAAGGCAAACTCTGTCAAATTCACTACTCTCTCTACTTTTACTTTGCACCACCTTTCACCACCGTGAATTCCTTCTCACCACCGTGCACCACCACTCTTACACCAATTTTATTAATTAGCTAGATATCCACCACAAATCCACCGCTATCATGTAGTAATTCAATCAGAATGAATTATTTTGCAGAAGAGAGCACTGACCTGTGGGCACTTCCACTCATGACTTTCAAAGGTATGTAGCTGCTGCCAGTGTTTTGAACAGAGCAAACTCGATTTGGACTAGTTCAGAACTGTTATCTAAACTAGAATAGGTCTCCTTGACAACATCCCACAATGATTTTTGTTGTTTCGTATAACAAGAAGCTAGGGCCGGCCCTCGCTTTTATTAGGCTTAAGACCAAGTCTCCGAATTGGGCATTTTAGTTGAAATTGTTTTTTTTAAACATACTTATTGTTAGATATTTTTTCATAAATAAATATTTTGGTTATCGTTTTCATACGAGTTGCCGTACGAATTAATGTTATCGCAACGAAACGGGGTTCGACCTGCCCGGTCAGGTCGCGGTGGGTCGATGGGGCAACGTCCCTTCGGAGGGGTCGAGGGGGCAGCGCCAACTCGTGGGGGTTCGGGGGCAACGCCCTCGAAACCTAAACCAATGCATTCATCAGTTCATGAAGGGATATGCATTTTTAGATACATGCATTTTCGAACTGATATGTACTTACCTTTTCGTGTAAGGGTTGCATGTTTTCATCCGGTGAACAGTGACAACCCTACCGTTTCGTGTAAGGAGTACCTCCATTTGTTTATGGGGTACTTGCAACCTATAAAAGACATAAGTATGCAGACGAAAATTTATAAGTTTGACAACATCATCAGAAAAACTTTGAGTGTCCTCGGGATTGATTCAAACAAGTCACTGTAGATATATATAATAAGTTTGTTTTATTTATTTTGTGTGTGTGTGTTTTTTTTATATAATATAGATATATATATTAAATTAATAATATAGATTAAAAAAAACTTGTTTGTGTATCTATTTTTTTGGGTCAAGTAAAATTTTTTATCGGGACCTTTATCAATTGGAGTAAAAAAAAAATTGGGCCTTTATAAAAAAAAAAGTAACATATTATATTAGGTTGAATCGGATTGAATCTACACGAATTTTTTTTTCTTTTAGCGAAACATGTACCGTTGGGCCTCCCGGCACCGTTGGGCTTAAGACCCGGGTCTCACAGGCCTCACTGATGGGCCGGCCCTGCAAGAAGCTCTTACCAATGTCATTGTCCATTTAACTAATGAGCCATGACATGACGAGATTATTCTCATTCTTTCATTTTCTGTAACTAGGATCATTACTGCTTGGAAAACGGATTTCCCCAATCAGATAGTCTTCTTTTTCTCTCTAATCCTTCCATAAGAGCTTCCAGGTATGGTCCGAACCCGACGAGCATGATCCTGACAAAGTGCCATATATACCATTAGAGTTAAAATGCCATAATAAATTATCTCTCCGAGGCTGCATCGAGAGAGGTATATCGAGGATCTTTGAAGCAAAGAGAGGGTGAAAGAGACTACGTACGAGATCTCACCAACTGGACCATTGTAGGTAATTTTGGCCATTTAGTTTGTGAGTAGCGATTGGAATACACATGGTTTTAGAATTCCCTTTAGTTAAAGAATTCCATGTATCGAGTAGACCTCAACGGTTGGACGTGGTATGTTTCACTAGCCATACCATATTTTACCCTGGTTATATGGCGAACTAGGGTTTTTCTCTCCAAAGCGTGGCTTTGATACCATGAAAAATTTGAGATAATAATGCTTCTTTACTTCTTATTTCACATAGATGCAATTTGCAATTACATGGTATTTATAGTAGAAGTGAAAAGCAGCTAGGCTAACAAACATTGAAGAATCCGAACAAACTAACAACTTCTTGTTGGTAGAATTATTGGGCCGGCTCAACATTTATATTCTGAAGAAACAAAACTCCCTCTAAAACCGAAAATTCTGAAAAGATGTTACTCTATGGGCATATAATCGGGCAATAAAACAATAAGACATGTTTTGTTCTTTCTACTATGTGTTCAATTGTTTTCGTTTCTGTCCAACAAAATACATGTTATCAGATTATCATATTTAAGTAACCTAGATACATTTCCAACAACAAAACATGTGTTACTTTTATGCAAAAATTTAATATAATAATTTTGGACAATGGTAAACAACACATTATAAAAATCACTACTAATATACACTAGCTGAAGTGGCAAGATATGCATGGTAACGGTACGGTCCAGTTAAATGAACTAACGGGACCGTAGAATTTTCTATAATTTACCAGATGATTTGTTTTTTGCTTGTATTGGAGCATGTCAATTGGTTTCAAATTTCATTCCTTTTATTTATATAGTGATATTATATATTGATTTTGTGACATAAAAAAAATCTGTTAATGGATAATCAATTAAAGACCTGATTGATAACATATATTGTTATTCTACTGAGACAAAGTGAGTCATACTTGTTCCAAGACTATTGTAAAATTTGCGAACGATCACCATGCCTTTGCATTTTGAATAAGAATAAGCTTTTAAGTCATTGATTTTTATGGACTCATATGATTTTCAATAGGTCTCACATCATAATCAATTGTCTCAAAATGCGTTGTACACAATGTTGTGGTCATTTTATTGTGGCACTATTCCTACTCTTTTTTTATAGTTAGTTTTTTTTTTATTCAAACCCTCACCACCGTAGGATATATAGCAAAACTCTAGAAAATAATTGCATAAATAAAAGGACGAAGTTAGATAAAATAGATAAAATTATTACATGTATCCCATAGTTCAATAAAGCAGTAGAAACTAAAAGTTCAGAGACTTAATTAATTAGGAGTACAAAACTGAGTAGATAAAGTTTGAATAAATCGTTACAATCATTAATTAACAGGAATGTTTTTAATTAGAAATTAAGCCCTAAAAACTAGAGCTGCTTCTTCTCTTCTCTCCTTGATCTACCAGCAGCCCTAAGCTCTCTGCTCCTCATGCATTATTTCCTTCTCCTCCTCCTTCTTCATCGTTTCGACGCATCTAAAAAAGAAAAAAAGAAAAAAAATATTATTACTCCATAAAGGTTCACAATCTTGATAAATTAATAAATCAGAAGAATAAGTTAAGACATAGGTACAATTTGCTCAGCAAAAGACATCAAAGTCCCACAAGTGCCAAGAAAAGCAGTTGGCGGTCCAAACATTGGTAAAGCATCAAATTCACCAACGGCACAGATCCACAGGGAAATTTCAAACACGAGGACAACAACTGAACATATAGCCACCGAGATGCTCCACACGCCTGGTTGCAAACGGTATTGTATTAAGCTTATGAGCATGAGCGCCCTGGATGCATCCTGTGAGCAATTTAAAGATAAACTGCTGACTTTCCATCGGATATTTATCTTTTATGCTGTCTAAATAGACAAAGAGTGAACCGAGAATCGACATTAGCTCCACCAACATCATCACCGATATGAACTTCACCCATCAGGGGACAAGCCGATATCGGGTTCTGAAAGCAGCACAGGCATGGAAGCGGTCCTTTCAAAACAAAAAGAAAAACCGTAACATATCAACCTACTTAGAAAGAAATAAGAAGCAAAAAAACAAAAAAAAACAAACAGTGTAGATAAATAAACTAAGTGAAAATGCTTCATATACCTATGAGAGGAGGTATGATGAAGCCGACAATGATTGGTGCAGTGTGGCGAGAACAATCCTTGTAGTTATGGGTCCCAACCATGCCCATACGATGTTAGCTGAGTGTTAAAAGCTAAACATGAGTTTAGAAGAAGAAAAAGTAAGTAAAAAGTAAAAGACAAATCAATGACATATGAATATGCTTAGAAAGATTTTAATTACCCATGTTTTTTCTCTAGCTATCAGAATCTTCAATGCTTTTTTTCATGAAAGGAATGGAGCTTTTTTTTTTTCGTGCGGGTAGAATGAGAGGATTCAGCTACTTTATATAGGGCGAGTGGTATTGCCAGAGCTGTAAAATTAGGTCCAGGGCAAATCTTTACCTTTTTCTCTTATTTTCCTATTTTACCCTCCGTATCTAATAGTAATGCTTATGGGGCCCATAAAAATTGTTTGGCCATGGCGATACCACTCGCCCTCTGGACCTAATCTGACGGCCCATAATCGATAAAGATTTTCCCTGGACCTAATCTTACGGCTCTGGCGATACCACTCGCCCTATATAAAGTACCCGATGCCACTCATTCTACCCGCACAAAAAAAATCTCCTTTCCTTTCTTAAAAAAAACCCTTGAAGATTATGATAGCTAGAGAAAAAACATGGGTAAAATCTTTCTAAGCATATTCATATGTCTTTGTTTTGTCTTTTAATTTTTACTAAGTTTTTCTTCTTCTAAACTCATGTTTTGCTTTTAACACTCAGCTAACATCTTATGGGCATGGTTGGGACCCATAATTTATAATTACAAGCATTGTTCTCGCCAATAGAGCACCAATCATTGTCATCTTCATCATACCTCCTCTCATGGTATATGAAGCACTTTTACTTATTTTATTTATCTACATGGTTTTTTTTTTTTTCCTTCTTATTTCTTTCTAAGTAGGTTGATATGTTACTGTTTTTTGTTTTGTTTCGATTACAGTTAATAATCCAATCGAGCTGATTCCAAGTAGCAAGTTGAATCTTCACTTAGTCATTTAATCGAACACATAGACTTGGAGTTAGTTAAGTTTGTTAGGTTTGTTGTAACCACCTCAACCGACAATCAGGCGGTTGATTAGTGCCTAGGAGTCTATATGTAGTTCATTTGCAGTAGGAGTAGGCATCAATTGTATCATTTTCCAAGTGAATTAATAAAATCAATTTTCCGCTCTTTTTGTTCTTCAAATTTCCAGATGTTGTTCTTATTGTTCTTCATGTCGTGAGTTTCAATCTCGGTTTCAACATGGTATCGAGAGATCTTCTTAGCTGCGTATTATCTTTTCTTGTTTACAGTGTGGAGCTGTAATCGTATTCGTTTTGTAGTGTGGAACTACAATCTTCATTCAGTTTCTTGTTGATTCTTGCGTTTCTTCTTGCAATCGTCTGGAAAATGGCAGAAAACGCAGAAGGAGTTGTGAATCCTTATCATATTCATCATGGTGAGAATCCTTCGGCAGTGATTGTACAGCCTGTGTTGAAAGGGGCAGAGAATTACCACTGTTGGAAGAGAGCTATTTCCATGGTTTTGTCGATGAAGGAAAACTGAAGTTTGTTGATGGTTCTTTACCAAAACCAAAAATCACGGAAATTATGAAATCTGGTGTCAATGTAATGACATGGTTTCAAATTGGTTGGTTAATTCAGTGGATACATCAATTCAGCAAAGCATTTTTTGGTTGACTACAGCTCGAGAAATTTGGGTTGATCTTGATCATAGGTTTGGAGTTGGTAATGCTTATCGTTTGTCCAATCTCCAGGAAGAAATCTACGCTACAAAGCAAGGTACAATGTCAGTTGTTCAATACTTCACAAAATTAAAAGGTCTGTGGGATCAACTGGTGATTTTGAGGCCTGTTCCACCCTGTACTTGTGATGCTTTACCAGTTTACAGAGAACAAAATGAAACTGACAGGGTTATTAGGTTTCTTAAAGGTCTTAATGATGTTTATAGCAATGTGAGATCCCAAGTCTTGATGGCAAAACCGATTCCAGATCTTGCTACTGTGTTTAACATGGCACTTCAGCATGAAAGTCAGCTGAATTATGCAGATACAGGAGCAGATAAGACTATCTTGAATGCTCAAGTTACAAGAACCAAACCAGATGGTCAAGATTCTGCAATTCTGTTTTCACAAAGTAATGGTTCATATGGTAGAGGTAATAACAAAGGTACTGGTAGAGGTTTTTCTGGAAATTACAAAAGACCACAGTGCACATATTGTGGCAAAGAAGGCCACACTATTGATAAGTGCTACAAGAAGTATGGCTTCCCTAATGGTTCAAAAGGCAGAGGCAGGGGTCAAATTCAAGCCAATAATGTCAACTTTGATCAAGGCTTTATCCCAGAATCAGAAAGTTCAGATATGGATTCACAACAGCCAGAGCCAGTACAAGCTACTAACATGATTACTAAATCTCAGTATGAGCAGATCATGAGCATGTTAAGGCATGTACAGATTACAGATCATTCTGAATCAACACAACCAGTGGCCCTCACTGCAAATGTTCATCCCACAACTACTTCATCAGGTACTATCTATGACTGGATAGTAGATTCAGGTGCTACTGATCATGTAATCTATTCCATATCCTTGATGACTAATCCTAAACCAGTCACTAATCTGAGTGTTACTCTACCTAATGGTGAACAAACACCTGTCACACACATAGGACAAGTAAAGATTAATAGGCACCTCATTTTAGAAAATGTTCTGTGTGTCCCAAAATTCAATTATAACTTGATGTCTGTTAGAAGATTAACCAATAATGACAAATACTCTATGTTTTTTGGAGCTAATGGTTGCATTGTGCAGGACAATCTCTTGAAGAAAATGATTGGTTCAGCTAATTTGGTGAAAGGACTATACATTTTACAAGCTGATTCTCCTGTTTCATCTGTTGTTTGTCGGTCTGCTGTGTTGCCTGATTCCTTGTTATGGCACTACAGGCTTGGTCATCCCTCTAGACAAAGATTACAAGTTTTACACAAGTCTATTCCTGCTATCCAATCTTGTTTAGATTCTGATTGTCATGTTTGTCCTTTAGCAAAACAGAAAAGGCATAGTTTTCCTCATAGCATTTCTGTTACAAATAATGTTTTTGATTTACTGCATGTTGACATATGGGGTCCAAATACTTTCTGTACATACAATGGTGAATATTATATTTTGACTATTGTTGATGATCACTCTAGATTTCTTTGGGCACATTTAATGAAAGCAAAATCAAACAAGATCTTTATTGCAAACTTTTTGTAACACTGTTCTTACTCAGTTTAATAAACAAGTCAAAAGAATAAGATCGATAATGGACTTGAATTCAAAATGAGTGATTATTATGCACAAAAGGGTATTATTCATGAAACATCATGTGTCCACACACCACAACAAAATGGTGTGGTGGAAAGAAAACATCAGCACTTGTTAAATGTAGCAAGAGCACTTAGGTTCCAATCTGGATTTCCAATGTCTTACTGGGGTTTGTGTGTTAAACATGCTGTCATGTTAATCAATATAACACCAACACCTTTGCTGCAAGAGCAAACACCATATTCTATATTGTATGATAAACAACCTAACTACACTGATTTAAAGGTGTTTGGCTGTTTGGCATATGCAACTACAATTGCACAGGGAAGAAACAAGTTTGACAGAAGAAGTAGACAGTGTGTCTATATAGGCCATCCACCTCATACAAAAGGCTACACCTTGCTTGATCTAAAAACCAGGGAGTTTTTTACATCTAGGGATGTGATTTTTCATGAACACACTTTTCCATTTTTGACTAGAGATTATATTCCTAACAATGAATCTGTTTTACCTGTTCCCAGTTTTTCAAACATACACTATGATATGTTGGATTCAAATAGTCCGATTGAAGAATCAAATCACTATCCTGGAGATGAATCAAATACAGATCAGTCTCTATATGCTGGAGATGCAGGTGATGCAGATTATGAAGCATCTCAGGCACTACATGTTCCTACTTCTAATCAAGGATTGAGAAGATCCACCAGAGAAAGAAAATTACCTGCTCATTTACAAGATTTTCACACAGTCATAGCAACAACTACAACACCTCATACTATTGACAAAGTTCTCTCTTATGATAATCTCTCAGAATCCCACAAAGCTTTTTCATGCAATTTATCAAATGATCAAGAACCTAAAACATATGCTCAAGCTGCTACAGATGAGAATTGGCAAAAAGCTATGCAAGAAGAGCTTGCAGCATTACACAAGACAAATACTTGGAGCATTGTTACTTTACCAAAA
This sequence comes from Gentiana dahurica var. dahurica, assembly GCA_024500145.1. NCBI lineage: Eukaryota > Viridiplantae > Streptophyta > Magnoliopsida > Gentianales > Gentianaceae > Gentiana > Gentiana dahurica. The sequence continues at coordinate 84,064,698 of CM044896.1, forward strand.
GATAAAAGACCCATAGGGTGCAAGTGGGTCTACAGGATCAAAAGAAAGGCGGATGGTACTATTGATAGATATAAAGCAAGACTTGTGGCCAAAGGATATACACAGACAGAGGGGATAGACTTTCTGGAAACCTTTTCTCCAGTGGCAAAGATGTCTACAATAAGATTGTTTCTAAGTTTGGCATCCTTAAACAAGTGGCACCTACATCAAATGGATGTTAATACAGCTTTTCTCCATGGTGACCTAGAAGAGGAAGTGTACATGAGGCCTCCACCTGGCCTTCCTGTTACTAGCAAAAATCAAGTGTGCAAGCTGATCAAATCTTTATATGGTTTGAGACAAGCTAGCAGGCAATGGAATGCCAAATTGACAGAAGCACTAACACAAGCAGGTTACATTCAATCCAAGTATGATCACTGCTTGTTTACAAAAGGACAGGGTTCCAATTTCATTGCTTTCTTAGTCTATGTTGATGACATAGTAGTTGCAAGTTCCAATCTTTCAGAAATTCAACAACTTAAGGATCTTTTGCATAAAGCATTCACTATCAAAGATTTAGGTCAACTCAAATATTTTCTAGGGTATGAAATTGCAAGATCAGATTCTGGAATACTTATGAATCAGAGGAAGTACTGCTTGGATCTTCTGTCAGAATTTGGCTATTTAGGAGCAAAGCCTTCAAACATTCCCATGGATCCTAAGATGAAACTGGAACCAAAAGATTCTCCATTTCTGTCTGACAACAAATATTACAGAAGCCTAGTTGGTAAGCTTTTGTACCTCAGCAACACCAGACCAGATATTGCCTTTCCTGTTCAGCAATTGAGTCAGTTCTTAGACAAACCTACAGAAAATCATCTAGCTGCTGCTCACAAATTGCTAAGATTCCTCAAAACAGCTCCAGGCCAAGGCATTTTTTTCCCATCTCATGGAAGTTCTACACTCAAAGCCTTCAGTGATTCAGATTGGGCAGGTTGCACTACAACTAGAAGATCAATCAGTGGCTACACAGTCTTCCTAGGCAACTCCTTGATTTCATGGAAAAGTAAGAAACAAACTACTGTCAGTAGAAGTAGTTCAGAGGCAGAATATAGAGCAATGGCTCTTACAGCATGTGAGATTCAGTGGCTTATCTATCTTCTATCGATTTTCACATCAAACACATACAGCCTGTTCCTCTATTCTGTGACAACAAGAGTGCCACATACATTGTGGAAAATCCTGTTTTCCATGAAAGGACCAAACATATTGAGATTGATTGCCATTATGTAAGAGAAAAATATCAAGAAAAGGTCCTAATACCAATGCCAGTAAGAAGTGAAGACAATCTGGCAGACATTCTAACCAAACCTGTTGAAAAAGCTGTTTTTACTAAATTATGGCCTAGATACCCTACCAAGAACATATTCCAGCCTACAAAATAATCCAATCGAGCTGATTCCAAGCTGCAGTTATCTATAACTCCAGCTTGAGGGGGGGTGTTACAGTTAATAATCCAATCGAGCTGATTCCAAGTAGCAAGCTGAATCTTCACTTAGTCATTTCGTCGAACACATAGACTTGGAGTTAGTTAAGTTTGTTAGGTTTGTTGTAACCACCTCAACTGACAATCAGGCGGTTGATTAGTGCCTAGGAGTCTATATGTAGTTCATTTGCAGTAGGAGTAGGCATCAATTGTATCATTTTCCAAGTGAATTAATAAAATCAATTTTCCCGCTCTTTTTGTTCTTCAAATTTCCAGATGCTGTTCTTATTGTTCTTCATGTCGTGAGTTTCAATCTCAGTTTCAACATTTCTTGGACCAAAATGCTGGACAAAAAAAAACCTTTAATCGATGTGATCACATCGAAATTATATTACCCACAGTCCCCAGATTCCTCTTCTTTTTTTTTTTTTTTTTTTTTGATATTGGGTTGCCTCCCAATCAGCGCCTTTCTTTCACGTCTTTGGCTAGACGAACTTGTTCAATCACGGTGCTTCCCATATATCCCAACGCAACGGTAACTTCTCTAGAATGAATTGTAACCTCGGATTAAAAAGAATATCCTCATTGATAGCCAAAAACTCTTTTAGTCTCCTCAACGCCCAAGTAAGGCTTTCTGTCATCAATGTACTCCACCCATTTTCCTTCATAACCGAAGTGGCCTCGCTTTCTCCTACATGGATCGGCTTAAAAGGTTCGAACCATTTATTCCACTCAAGTTTGAGTGACTCATTCTCATCCTCTTTTCGAGCATCCATACCTGTTAAACTCGTTGGACACAACAACTCAAGCCACTATTTCAGAAGGTTCATTTCAACAAGATCATCAACAATATACTCATTGACACTAACATGAAAAACAGACTTGTGATTGTTTGGGTGCTCTACTATTAAGACATGTTATTATATTTATGTTGATTGTTTTTATTTTTATTAGTCCATGGTGTAGATAAGTTATTTTCAGGCTCAAGTCAAAGTGGATGTGAAAGTGAAAGAGGGAAGGTGGTCGGACATTTTTTATAAAGTATTGGCCTTTCCAAATCTTGATTAAGTTCTATTACCTGGTAATTTTACGTTTTTGTTATCCTATTTCAGAAAATGGTTGCAATCATTATTATTAGTTACTTGGATTTGCATTACATGCTTTCTTCCTTTTAATATTAAAAAAAATGGTTGTAGTGCTAATAAATTGTAGTACAAGTTTGGGATTATCCACTATGTCAAGCAAGGGATAATCCACTATGTCAATCTTTTGGCTCAATTCATTTTGGTCTAATAGAAGTTTGTTCTGTTTTTAGGTGGTCGAAGATTTCTTTGTAACACATTTGTTGTTCAAAATAATGGATGTTTGCTCCATTTGCTACCCAATGACAACCAATCATCACATAGTACAACATAGTTTTGGCCGGTTGAAGAAACACTGGGCTGCAAGTTTGTCATAATGCTCTCTGGTATGAAGGAAAATATATGTCAACTACACAATATGCCACAAAATGTTACACGTATTACACTTTCGAGGCATTGATTAAATTGGAGGGCAATTGCTTAATGTGTTTTTTCATAATTAATGGTTAGAAAGTGTGTAATGCAAGATGTGGTATTTTGTGGAGTGGATATATGACCACCCCTGGTGCGAGATTCAAATCCGGTTTTGTGAATAAACTGCCATTAATATATTACTTAGTGCGTGATCATAGATTTTGTTTATTATACTATCTAAACTCAGTAGATCAAATGTTTATACCATTTTTTTTTATTGAAATGGTTATAGCAATCTTTTTGATATAAAACTCTTCCCAAATGCATGTTTTATTCATGTACATACCATAACATACTTTTTCTTTTAAATACATAAAAAAAAAAATCTTCTTTTTTTTTAGGGTAATTTTTTTTCTTGGCATTTAAATCTCACTCAAACTTATCATCGATTTTAGATTTCATTCCTACCTTTTTTTTTCCTCATCACCTAAAAAATATGTATTGATTGCATTTCTTTCCTACATATCGTTCCGTGCATTATGCACGGGTTTCGCATGTTTTTGTTTTGTTTTGTTTTGTTTTTTTTTTTTTTTGGTTAATATTTTAGTGTAGCTTGAAATTGGAATTCTGCTCAGATTGGTCTCTTCATCATTGTTGAAGATTTGTATTAATATTTTTGTGTGAAAGATTTGGATTATTTTAGTTTAGCTTTGAAATAGGAATTCTTCTCGGATGGGTCTCTTCATCATCCGAGAAAAATTCATCCTTTACGGACTTGGATTCATGATATGCTTTAATATTTTTTATCTGCAAATTATTGACGACAATAATTCGACGGGAGCGTATTAGCCTATTGGTATCCCAATGACCGCGTTGCTGTTCTACTCAATTGACGTCAGTTTCAACAACAAACATATAGACAAATGCAATGATCAAATCATCGGTTAACTCTTGGTAGTTGTTTCTTTATTTGTGTGAGATATGGATGATCAAGTTCTAGAATAAATTGATGATTAAGTTGTCATTGTTGTTCTGGAAAAAAGATTTAATGTGTTTTTAACAGAAAAAAAAAAAAGGGAAAAAAAAAAAAGGAAAGCTAACAAATGATTTCACTTATTGGTTTACGTTAGTAACTACTACCTCCGTCCCAAAAATATAAGTCCTTTTAGGGTATTTCACACAGATTAAGAAAGTTTGTTAAATTGGTTATGTGTCATTAATTTTGGTGGAAAAGTCTAAAATAACATTTGACTATTATTAAGAGCTTCTCCAATGGATGTTTTTGTTTTTTTTTTTTTGTTTTTTTTGTTTTTTGTTTTTGTAAAGCTTTATTAAAAGCTCTATTTCCATTGGAGTGATGTTGATTGTGCAAAGGTTTTTCTACAGCTCCATCTGCATCCGGTTGATACTTGTTCAGACGGAATTTATTTATTTATTTAATTTTTTCAACCACCGTTGCAGTTTTCTCCTATTTTGTTTATTATCTTTTTTTGTTCCCCGTAAATGACGATAGCATTTAGTCTATCTATCATTTTTCTCTTTTTAGGTGTGATAATGTTATGTAAAATTTTAATGAAAAAAAATTAAATTTATTTTATTAAATAATAAAATATTTATACAATGGGTCTATTATAGAGTTATAAAGATGTTTGTTAAGTTGTAAAATGTTTATGTAAAGGTTTATAACATGATGACGTGCCAGTGTAAAAAACTTTATGATTGTGAAGAAAACGTTCATACAGAAAAAGTTAAGGAGTTGTATGACGTGACGCACCCATAAATCTTTTAAAAGCTTTATAAGTGGAGATACCCTAATATAGAGTTGTAAAAAGTGGGTGAATAGATATTAAATGAGAGGTAAAAAAATAGAAAAATATAATAAATGCTTAATTGGTTATTTAAATGGACTTACATTATGTGAAAAAATAAAAAAGCTAAAAGGACTTATATTTTGGGACGGAGGTAGTATGATCGTAGGGGCTTTTTGGGTGTAAGATTGGATGGGGATAATAAGTAAGCATGTTGATTTTAATTTTTTTTGACAACTGCATGTGGATTGTGATATACTACCTACATCCCAAAATTTAAATCCGTTTAGCATTTTGAATTTATCTCAAAATATAACTCATTTAGAATATCAATGAAACATTTATTATATTTTTCTTATTTTTACTTCTAATTTGTTATACATTCACATAATTTACAACTATTACATTAATAAGGTCAAAGGGTGTTCTAGACTTTTATCATTAAAATTAATAACATTTAACCACTTTCTTAACCTTTGTGAAAATATCTAAACGTGCTTATATTTTAGGACGTATGTACTATTATACTATTGGCTCTATCTAATACTGGAAATAAAACTCAACTTAACCAATAGTAGAATAGTACATAGGTCCCAAAATATAAGCACGTTTAGATATTTTCATAAAATATAAGCACATTTAGACTTTTACCATTAAAATTAATAACATTTAACTACTTTCTTAACCTATTATACTATTGGCTCTATATAATACTGGAAATAAAACTCAACTTAACAAATAGTATATAGTTCAGTTTGGAGTACCTTCGTATATAATTTGTGTTTTAATTAACGCAAGTTTTTTTTTATTCCGTGCATCGGTGCATAGCACGGGTTTTAAGCTAGTATAATAATCATCCTTACTAATACAAATCAAGTCTTGACCACTTTATTAATAATAAATATTTGACATGAGGTCGGTGAAAACGTGCAATGACGCATCACTGCATTCCGCAACTGTTCGATCCATTCATAAAATCTTTCAATCGTTTATCTCCTCGTTGACCTTTCTCCAAAAATCACCAAAAATATTCCAATAATCTCCATTACACCTCACGAGCACCTAAGACCTGAAAATCATTCAAAACACACCCAAAAAAGAGTATTTCTCCACAAAATATATATAAATAAGCACAAGAAATAACACCAAATATGTCTCATTCACCAGTGGAGTTCTGCAGCGATGTTAGACAGAGTCTTATACGCGGCCTCAATGCCACTCTTGGAAACCGTCAAGTGTTGCTTACTGTGCCAACTAATAAGATTATCACCAAGGAAGACACAATATGCCCTAATAGTACGGCGATTTCACTGTCAATGGCCCAATCATAGTCAGAATAAGCCGTGAACGAAATAGGGGACCGGCAGGGGAAGAAGAGACCATCGGAGATAGTGTACTTAAGATACTAAGAATACGTTTAATGGCAACCCAGTGAGCTTCGGTAGGCGTATGCATATACTTACTAACCTTGTGGACCGCGAAGGCAATGCCAGACCGAGTGAAACTGAAATACTGTAGGCCACCAACAATAGTGCGGTAAAGCGAATGATTGGCACAGAGAGGGCCGTCATCAAGAGTAAGAAGAGTAGAAGCCGACATAGGTGTTTGACAAGGCTTGGCTTTGTCCAGAGAGGCGCGCTGCAGAAGCTGAAATTGCGTTGAGTGAGAAACAGTCCATCGGAGGTAGGAAGCACCTCAATGCTAAGAAAATAAGACAAAGAACCAAGGCCCTTAACCGGAAAGTGCCGACCAAGATAAGAGATTACCTGCTTAAAAAGATAAGACGACGAGCCAGCAATTACAATATCATCCACACAAATTAGAATATAAACACGAGCACCATCACGTGAATAAATATATAAGGCGGTGTCAGCTTTAGAGCTGACAAACCCAAACTTAATCAACACATCGGTGAAGCGAGAGAACCAAGCACGTGGTGCCTGACAGAGGCCATAAAGACTGCAATGAAGACGGCAAACATAATCAGGATAACCGGGGTGAATAAGCCCCTGCGGCTGCTGCATATAGACGGGCTCAGATAAATGTCCATTAAGGAAAGCATTCTGAATATCCACCTGTCGAAGAGACCAACCCTGCGAAACAACATGAGACAAAAGAAGAAGAATTGTGACCGGTTTGACAACCAGGCTAAGGGTGTCAGTGACATAAACTCCTTCGGCCTGATGAAAACCCTTGGCAACCAGGCGGGCCTTGTGATGCTCAAAACGACCATCTGCATGACGTTTAGTATGATAAACCCATTTATTACCAACAATATTCTTACGAGGATGCGGAGGAACAAGATCCCAGGTCTGGTTGTGCAACAATGCGTCGATTTCCTCCTTCATAGTATTACGCCAATTCAGGTGTTTAGAGGCGTCAGTATAGGAAGTAGGGTCTAGGGTATCAGTAAAGGCAACAAGGGCTTTAGGAAGCGGGTAGCGGATAACGTCAGGCCGAGAAATAGGTTTTAGGGAATTGGTTTTGGCACGAATAACAATGGTGTGAGTAAGAGCAGGTGGGGCAGGAGACGATTCTGAAGAGGCCGAGGCCGAAGTGGACATAGGTGAGGTGGGTGGGGAAGGCTCGGGAGTGGGAGCCGGAGGGGGTGTGGCCGGATTGGAGGGAGTCGGCATAGGAGGTGAATTCTGGGGAGGTGCTGGCAAGGAGACACGAAGCGGTACAGTGAGATTATCAAGAGTGTGCTGGGATGGAGAAGACATATATGGGAAGACCGATTCATCGAAAACCATATGGCGAGCAATATAGATAAGGTCAGAGGCAAGGTCCAGGAATTTATAACTGGGAAGGACTATAGCCGAGAAAGATGCAAGTTTTAGAGCTGAATCCAGTTTTGTGATGGTCATAGGGATGTAGATAGGGCCAGCACAGACACCCAAAGACTTGAAAGAAGGTATAGTCAGGGGACCGATCATGGACCATTCAAAGGGAGACTTATTATGGAGGACTTTGATGGGAAGACGGTTGATAATATAAGTGGCAGTGATAAATGTATCCTCCCAATAGGGAAGCAGAAGGTTAGATTAGGCACGAAGAGAGAGGCCGACTTCAACAATTTGATGGCGACGACACTCAATGCCATCAACTTGTTCGTGTGTATGGGGACAGGAAAGGCGATGCCGGATGCCAAGAGAGGTAAGAAGAGTGGAAACGCGACGCTACTCACCACCCAAGTCAGTTTGGATAGATTTTAGTTTGGTACTGAACTGACGTTCAATCAGAGCAAGAAAGTCAGGAAAGATTGTTTCAACATCAGATATATTTTTCAGGGGATAAAGCCATATGTATTTTGTGAATCCATCCAAAAAGTTGACATAATAACGGTAACCATAAATTGAAGGTTTAGAGTAGAGGCCCCAAACATCAGAGTAGATCAGGTCCAAAGGAGCAGTAGATGTAAAATCAGAAGTGTATAATGGAAAACGGTGAATTTTACATAACTGACACGGGGCACACAGAGCAATAGGTGCTTTAGCAGGAGTAAAAGTGGGGAGACGTTTTAAGGCTTGATGAAGTATGGAGTAGGAGAAATGACCGAGACGCTGAAGCCATATGGTAGAGGAGGGAAGTAAGGAGGTAAGGGCTTGAGCAGGAGCAATGGGGGGATGAAGTGGGGTGCAGAAGTGACAGAGTGTTAGAAAATATACGCGGGAACGCAGCGGAATTCAAAAATTTATTTCCTTTTAACCAGGATCGACTTCGTTTAAGCAAAAGACAAATAAGCTAAAGACGGTGGTTACATTGCTTGATCTAAAAAAATCGACGCTTTGACCGTCTAAGGAGAGTAGTTTTGCATAGAGCCGCCCAAGTGTTCGGCCTCTACCGCTAGTCCACACGGACAGCCCGCTGGAATCCCATCATGGATTGCTATTGGAAAACTCCGGTTGCTAGACCGGCCTTTTTCCCCTCTCTCCAAATCACTATAGGATGCTCTCTATTTTACACAAGAACTATTAGTTCTTGGAATTGTGATGTACAAAAGAGCTTCACACCCACTTCCTTTTTATAGGCAAAGTGTCGCCCCAAATATCAGTGGAGGAGAAGAAAACATTTTCCCAATAAAATAAAGAAAATATAATTGATTGATTTATCTCATTTAATTTAATATCCCATATTAAATATTTCTAAGATATTGTAAATATCTTATATTGACTATATTTATCTTATTATCATAAATCAATTTACACATGTGTGCAAATCTATAGTCATTAATATCTAATATTAATATATGGTAATCTTATTAATTGAATTGCACAATCCAAGTGTATCTTAATACACTTAATCATGCTCCCCATATAGCCTATTATTGGCTTCCGGAGTATTCTTTAATTAATAATATAATAGTATGATCAATTAATTTGGAAAATACATGTATATCATATACACACATAAATTCGACATACACATATCTAATATATGTATATTTAATTAATCAACATAATTAATATCTTGTATTATATTTATTCATAATAAATAAATAGCACCATAATAATTTACCACTATAACCTTTATAGTACGAGATAAAACTTTCCTTATTTGGTTATCAACTATAACCACATTTTAATCCGACTAGATGTTCATATGTGTGTGACCCGATAGGCTTCAGAATATGTTGGCCGTAGACACAAAGTGAAAATTATGAAAATGCCCTTCATGCCTAACGATCATTGGATAGCGTCTAGCAACACACCGTGACCCCCAATCATCGGAAGAGTCAAATGCAATGACTACTACATTTCATGTGAAACAGTTACCATGTAACTTACAATCCTATCCCAATAATAATATCCATGCGGCGTATGTCGAGTGTCAAATATTAACGACCGTATCTTATAATCTGGATATCATGCTCTCTCGAAGTAACTCATTTACTTCCACTTTGCAAAGATTCACGAGAGTAAGACATTCCTTATACGAAGGCCCTTTCAGATATTCACCCCTACTGATAGGGTACGCGATTCTAGGGCCGGCCCTCGTATGTTTTGGGCTTAAGGCCAATCCCCGAATTGGGCCTTTCAGTTGAACTTGTTTTTTTTAAACATATATGCATATCACTTTTTTAACATCCGTAAATACAAATTCAATATGAGCAACTTGTTTTATTGATCAGCAAATTAAGTGATTAAGTGATCAAAACAAAGCTGATAACTAAATAGATTAAGCAAGGGGTTTAGCCAACCACAAAAGATATTGTGCAGGTTTGAGTTATGATAATAAAAAGCAGGTAATTAAAAGTTTAATATTCAGGAAAGATATGCAGGTGAATTAAAAGGATTCAAGCAAGCAATTTGTTATCATATCAAGAGGTTTAGTGCTTGTGGAAACAATCAGTAAACAATAAGCTATCTTGATCAAGTGCAGATAACACCAAAAATTATCTCAAACAAAATCACTAGAAAGGCTCAAGATCAATTCAAGATAATGCACTATATTTTATTCACAAAGTCTATTTTTTTGTTTTGAATGTGTTATTGCACACTGAGTACGACAGGTGTTGCAGAAAAGAAACGATATGTTACAAAACTTGCAATTCAAATTTGAGTACACTAAGTGCGACATGTTTAGATTGCCAAAATATTTGGAAAGGATAAACAATAAGAAATTCAAAATACACTGAGTGCGACAGGTTTAGATTGCCAACAGATTTGCAAAGGATAAACAATAAGCAATTCAAAATACAAGGCTGTTCCAGTTCAGTTTCTACATTAGTGTAGATTACAGATTACTTAAAATGCAGCAGGTTAAAAAACTTGCAATTCAAATTTGAGTACAAACTAAAACCTGATCCAACAAATATTAAGTTGATCAACCTAATGCTATCCTCAGGTGCTCCTTAAGAATGATAGTCTAAACTAAGAGCTAAGACTATCAATCCTGTAAATCAATTTTGAGTATAGTGCCCTAGCAGATCAACAAGATAAGATTAACAACAGGTCTACTGGTCTAATACACAAAGATATTATACAGCTGATCACACAACAAGAGCGCAACTACAGATGCAGTTCAGCTGATCACACATTGTAAAAAAAAATTGGGCCTTTATAAAATAAAAACATATTATATTAGGTTGGATTGGATTGAATCTACATGAAATTTTTTTCTTTTAGTGAAACATGTACCGTTGGGCCTCCCGGCACCGGTGGTCTTAAGACCCGGGTCTTGCCGGCCTCACTGTAGGGCCGGCCCTGCGCGATTCCCAGACGACCAAACATGTATACTCCGCATACTTCAGTATCACACCCAATCACTACCGCATGATAGGCCCGTGGCTAGGGGAAACCTCAATAGTGTCAAGCATGACAATCCACACCGTGATGCCATGTAGACTCCTGTCCTAAGGATAATTACACAAGCGTCACATAGTGTGACACTTATCCGAGTAAGTGGGTCAGTCTAACGTACGCATTCTCTAATACACGTCCACGTACAGTCCAAGTGTCTCTACACTTAGATAGACGAGATCTATCCCTGCCTTAAAGACAGAAGACATCTAATCCATGCTAGCATTTTCATACTATCAATGCCATGTTTAATAGTACATCAGCCTAGAGACATTTAAGTATCAAACTTATTAAAGTAATTAGAGATCTCATCAACCATAATCGCCTATCATGGTTTCTCTATCACAGTTTAATACAAAGGACGTTATCATCTAATAATTCACAATTGGTTCTTTAAAAGAACTGTTGGTCCCAGAGAAGGGTGAAACTATAGTCAGAGGGGGGTGAATGACTATAGTGGAGTTTCAAAAACTTTTCTTTTATTTAAAAGCTTTTGGGCAGCGGATAAGACCCTTCTTACTATGTTGTTTTCAAATCAGTTTAGACAATCACAGATATAAGTTATGATGTAGGCAAATTAAATAAATGCTGTATAGTAAATTGCAGAAATTAAATTGACACAAGGCTTATAGTGGTTCAGGGTGGTGTAATCCCTTAATCCACTCTTCTCCTGTGATGATCGGAGGAATTCACTATTGTTTTCACAGATACAATAGTATGATTGTCCTTGGCTTCCCAAGCTTCACAATTTACAAGACTATCACTCCTTGACTGCAACAGCTTCAGTGATTCAGTCTTCATTTTTGCTGCTCCTTAAGATCAAAATCCTTCAACAGCTATCACAGATTCAACTCCTTCTCAGATTGCCTCTGATTCAGTTGCTTCAGTTTGATATGAATGTGATTAACACACTTTCTTGATCAATCTCAGTTCTGAGTATGACTTTGTAGCTCTGATATTTGAGTTGATCACTAGATGTATCCTTGTAAGTTCAGAGAGAAGGCTTTTCAAATTGACAGAGTTTCTGCTTTCTTTATTTTTGAATCATTGTCTTCTTTTTCTGTTAATGCCTTGAATAACCTTGGTTTTGAAATTCGGTCCGTTGGCTATATTAATGAGGAAATAATCCTTGATTTTATTCTTGATTCCCCCTTAATTGCATTCTCCTTGATCTCAGTGATCGGATTCTTTCTTCAAACGTATAGCAGAAAATCCGTCCTTGATTGATCCTCTATTGATTGTGTATTTAATGCATGATCTTCTGTATCTTCAACATATATCAAATCTGATCTGGTAAGTGTTACTTCGCCGTTTTCAGAACGGTCGAGTGAGCCTTCTGACTTAGCCGTTAGTTCTTTCTTTGCTGTTTTGTTTTCACTTTGCCGAAAGTCAGTTTACTCAGCCGATTCACTGTTTTCTTATTTGTTTTAGTTTCCGGAGAATCTTTATACTTCACTGATCCTTGATTTGGGTGAGACCAGTGTACACCATATTTAAATATTGAGTTTCATCACTTGAAACATAACTTAGACTTATCCAAGGTCATCACAGACTTCCTTGGTTATAAGTCAGACCATAATGTCTTCATTACTTCTCTGCTGGTGCTTGGCTGGCTTCACTTTGCCGAATATCTGTTTTTGCTTTGCCGTGCTACCAACTGGTACAATACTTGTCTGACTCAACTTATACAACATGTCAGACTCTAAGTAGAGACTTATACAGAGAATTCTAACTTATTTCAGGCTTGCTATAACAGCTAGTATGGCCATCATCAAAACATAATAAAATGTTCCTACCAATTTCCCTTTTTTGATGATGCCAAAACCCTCATAAGCCTGAACATAAGTAATCAAAAATTTTCATAATAAACAACAGAATAAAACTCAACAATTTTATTCATCCATCATAGGGTAATAAGTTCTAAAACTTTATTCAAGTGTTACAAACTACATTTTGCTCAATTCAGCCTTGTACCTCTTGAATTTTGTAGTCTGAACCTCTTCCATGTCTTTTCAATCAATTTCTGGAAACTTCCACTTCCAGTAAGCCAAAGCTGTGTATTCAGATACACCTTGGAAAACTCTTTTGGCAAAAAGTCTGTTGAAATCAGGCATGGTCTCATTTGCCTTAGGTTCTCCAAAATATTTTTCAAGTCTTTCCCTAGCCTCAGCAATATGTGAATCTGCAAACTTGAGGCTTTTGTAGAGACTCCACTGCTCCTATTTCTCCATTCTCCCCATAGGATTGAAGAATTTTGCCATATATTTGAATTCTTCTTGTTGTTCAGCTGGCAAGTCTTCTGGTCCTTTTGCAGATAGTGGTATGGCTGAGCTTGGTTTGTTGTTGGTTTGTTTGAGAAGTGCAAATTCTCTTTTGACTTCATTGTAGATTTTGGCCATATCAGTTCTCATCCTTTCATCCTGATAGCTTAGCCAATCAGCCCAAGCTTCATCTTGTGAGGAGTGAGGATAAAGTCCTTCCTGTACTCTGAAAAATTCTCTTACATGGTCCAGTACATCTGCATCATATTCTGCTTTGCTTTGGTGACCAGTGTAAGTTCTGTGCTCCCCAGTATATTTGGAGCTGCTGCTACCTCTGCTGGTGTTTCCTCTGGTGCTGAGTCTGTGTTGACTGGCTGATCCTCTTTGCTGACTAGATCCAGGCCTTTGCTGTCTGCCGGACCTGTCTCTATCATCATCTCTTCTTTGCATAGGATGAGGAAATCCAATGCAGGGTTCCTTTAGGGCCTTTTCCCTTTCTTCTCTGACCCTTCTTTGCTGTTCTTCTGCTTCATTTCTGATCCTTATTTCTCTGTCTCTTGCTCTCAGTTGTTCTTCAGTGAAATTTGGGGGTCTGATTGTTGATCCTTCAGGCTTATCCTGATTTTCCCCCTTTTTGGCAGCATCATCCCTTTGCTGGAGTAGGATGCTATTGGTGGCCTCCACCGTTCCAATCAAAGAATCAAGTTTTGATTCAATAGATGTGAATCTGTTGTGATGATCATTCAATTTTTCATTGACACTATGAAATCTAGTGCCAAAGGCTACTGCCATTGATTCGTTTTCTTGGGAAATGTGCCGCCTGAGGCCTGCAAGACTGTTAGTGATATTGATGTTGAGTTGCTTCATCAGATTTCCTTGTTGTTGAACAACAATATTTTGTGCATCAATGTATTCTGCAATGGCCTGAAACTTGTTTTCAATGGAGGAGGTTTTGTCATTAAAAGCTGAAGTCATGGATCTGAGATACATAGCTTGCTGTTCCAATTCTTCAGCCAGCAGATCTGCCGCTTTCTCAAAAGTTTCATTTGTAATGCCAGTGGTCAGCTGAGAGAGTTTGTGCCTTACGTCAGCTGGTTCTGGATCTGTTTGATGTCCCTTGTCTTGACGTTGGGTGACATCTGCATGCACATCTACATCTTCAAGTATTTGGGTAGATGTGTAGGCTGGTGTTGCTTGAGCTACTGTTCCCCCTATCTCTATGCCGGGGGTGGCTTTGACTGGAGTGGCAGCAGCTGAACCAGTGTCCACAATGTTTGTGTTGTCAGCTGGAACATTGACAGACAACGGTTGAGTGGCTGTCTTTGCTGGAGTTGTGGACTTGTTGGATGCTTGTGGTTTCAAAAATGTACGGAGAAGAGTGGTATCATCAATTGCATCTGGTGCAGGAGTATCCTCTTCTCTGTCTGTACCAAGATCATCATCATGATGATCATTATCATCATTGTCATCATGATCATCACCATCATCCTGATCATGATCATCTCCATAATCTTCTGAGTCGTTACTTTGTCTCCCAGAGATCTGGGGCAGTTTTGCCTTGGCTGCATCAACCAAGTCCCATAGAGGTGATTCATCAAGTACACCTACCAGAGTTGTGATTCCCAGAAAATCAAATAGCCATGCTTCTTCAGCAAGCATGCGATCTGAGTCTTGAAGCTGTTGTTTGGAATCGCCTTCCTTCCACTCAAGATATTCTGTGATTCGATCATCTATATCGTTTGCAGATAATTGTACAGCTTCTTCTGGAGATTCCTCATCCTCTCCAGTGTTTTCTTCATTAGGATGCTGTTCATCCTCACTGATATTTTCTTCTTCTTGCTGTTCTGCCTCAGTGTCAGAATCCTCTTCTTCTTCTTCTTCATCAATCAATTTCCCAAAGTCTGTCTTTTCAAGACTTCGCCGAACCTTTTGTTTCTTTCTTTGACTGGTGGTGTTGTGTGTGGAGTTCTTCCTCTTTCCTTCTCCTGCCTTCTTTTGTTGTTTAACATAAGTAAACATGACTTTGGATTCATGCAGTTTGTGGAGTTGTACAGTGGGGACTTTGAGACATTGCAACAGTAGTGCAACTGTATCCCATATGACTTTTTCACCCAGAATTGTCCTTTCTTTGTCTTTCCCTCTTTTATCCCCTTTTCGCTTGCTTTTACTTCACCTTGGATTTGCTCTTTGATTCTCAAAAAGAAGTACTTTGCCCAATTAAATTGTAGCTTGTTATAGATGATTCCCATTAGCCGCATTCTAATTTCTGTCATGGCATTATTTGCTCCCAACTTTCCCTCAATGGTTTTGCCAATTAGAGCACTAAACTCATTGAACGGTTTCTTCAACGCGGATCGAAGACAATTGACTTTTGGGGATCCTGGGTTTGCCGTTTTGGCAATGGTTGCCCAGAAATCGTCCAAGTCTTGTGGTACCAATGTCACTTTCGCTTGACCTTCATTGGAAAGTTTGAGATGTTTTCGAATTACCTTTTCTGTAATCACCACGTCTTTACCATTGACAGATGCAACAATCCTGTCTTCTTCGAACTTGTTTCCTTCTTCAGCAAGGAGTCCAGAGACGAATTTTGCAGATTTCCAGAAGGAGATGAGGCTTTCATAGCAAACCTCAGTTATGGGTGGATTGAGAAAGGTTGATAATTTTAGGTTTTCGCACCCTGCTGCCAGTCGTTTGGCATTCTCATCATTTCCGCACAGTTTCAGGTAGTGTTCTGCTTGAAAGAATGAGCCAGTGGCAATCGATTTTTCATACCCAGCTTGGGTGTTTGAGGAAGATGATGCCATTGTTGAAGAAGAGAGGAGGTTTGAAAATGAACTTGAGTTTGCAATAGAGAAAAACAAGAGTAGGGTTTGTAATTTGCAAGAGAGCGTAAAGATTTCTGAAAATCTCTAAGTCTTGTTTATATAGTGTGATTTGGGTAGTGTTAACGTGGTTTGAATATGGAAGGATTTTGTGACATAATGGCGTGATTTTGTGTATGTAAATTGCGATATTCGAGTGGAATGGGGGAGTGGTTTGAGGTAAGTAATGATAGAGCCCGGGAATCGAGGAGTTTGTAATTCAAAAAATAATATAATTACCTCGTTGATCGCCACGTGTGTAATCTTTCACAGAATAATCCTCCATAATTTCCTTATTCTCCACGTGTAATCAGAATTGATTTTGTTCACACTTTTAATTTATCCAAGTCTTTATTTCGGTGAAGTGCCTTGGCTGGTCACTTAGCCGATCCAATGAGTTCTTCACTGAGCTGCTCCATTTAACTGTTCCTAACAATCAGTTAATTTATCTTCGCTGGATACCAGTGCCTTACCTGCTACATCTCCTGTACTGGCAAAGGTTGTACCAGTTGATGAAGTCACTTAGCCGATTACTCCAGTTAGCCGCTCTTTGATACTTATTCAATTTCAATCATCCCTAACTCAGTTCTCAACAAACTAATTTTTCATAGCCGAGTGGTTTAGTGAAGATGTCAGCCAATTGATCTTCAGTGGGTATGTGTTTTAGGATGACATCCCCCTTTTCAACATGGTCTCTGATGAAATGATGTCTTACATGAATGTGCTTTGTTCTTGAATGCAATACTGGATTTTCAGTAATAGATATTGCACTTGTGTTATCACACATGATTGGAATTGTTTTCTCTTCCACTCCATAATCTCTTAGCTGTTGTCTTATCCACAGTACTTGTGCACAACAGCTACCTGCTGCTATATATTCTGCTTCAGCTGTTGATGTAGATATGGAGTTTTGCTTTTTACTGAACCAAAAGACTAGTCTGGTTCCTAGCATTTGGCATGTTCCAGAGGTGCTTTTTCTATCTATTTTGCATCCAGCATAGTCAGAGTCTGAATATGACATCAATTTAAATCCTCCATCTTTTGGATACCAAATTCCAACATTTATAGTGTTTTTCAAGTATTTGATTATCCTTTTAGCTGCTAGAAGATGTGATTCTTTTGGTTGAGCTTGAAATCTTGCACACACTCCTACCGCAAATGCTATATCAGGTCTGCTTGCAGTTAAGTATAATAAGGAGCCAATGATTCCTCTATACATTTTCTGATCAACGTCCTTTCCTGCTTCATCTTTTCCAAGTATGACTCTGGCACACATTGGTGTGTCTGCTGTGCCACTTGTATCCATCCCATACTTGTGTATCAAGTCTCTTGTGTACTTGGCTTGACTAATGAAAATGCCATCCTTCATTTGCTTTACTTGAAGGCCAAGGAAATAGTTTAATTCTCCCATCATGCTCATCTGAAATTTGCTCTTCATCAGGTTTGCAAATTTCTCACATAGCTTTTCATCCTCTGATCCAAAGATTATATCATCAACATAGATTTGTACTAGCAATGTGCTTGCTCCTTCCTCTAGTTTGAATAGAGTCTTGTCAATAGTTCCCTTGTTGAATCCATTCTTGATCAGAAATTGTGATAGTGTTTCATACCAGGCTGTAGGTGCCTGTTTGAGGCCATAGAGGGCCTTCTTGAGTTTGTATACTTTGTCTTCTTTTCCTTTGATTTGAAATCCAGGAGGTTGTTCTACATAAACTTCTTCTTCCAAGAGTCCATTTAGGAATGCACTCTTTACATCCATTTGATAGACTTTGAAGTCTTTGTGTGCAGCAAATGCTAGAAAGAGTCTTATTGCTTCCAATCTTGCTACTGGTGCAAATGTTTCATCATAATCTATTCCTTCTGCTTGAGAGTAGCCTTTTGCAACTAGCCTTGCTTTGTTTCTGACAACAGTTCCTTGCTCATCCATCTTGTTCCTGAATACCCATTTTGCACCAATGATGTTGGCCATATCTGGTCTGTCAACAAGTTCCCAGACTTCATTTCTTTCAAATTCATTTAGTTCTTCTTGCATGGTTGTGATCCAATCTGCATCTTGGATTGCATCATCTATGGTCTTGGGTTCCACTTGTGATAGAAAGCAAGTTAGCATGTGCTCCAGTTGTCTTCTGGTTCTAACTCCTGTGTGAATATCTCCAATGACTTGTTCTTCAGGATGGTCTCTTAGCCAATTTAGATCTGGTTGAAGATGTTCTTCACTTGGTGCTTCCATACCTTCATGCTGAGCATGAACTTCAACTTCAGGTGCTTCTTCTGTTGTATTGATATGGGGTTCCTCTTGATTTTCAAAATGATGATTCAGGATAGTAGCTGGTATGGTTGCATTTGTATAGATTTCCCTTTGTGCTGCTTTCTTTTCTTGGTCTTGAAGATCTTCACCATTTGTATTTGGTTCATCAAAAACCACATGTATTGATTCTTCAATCACCAATGTTCTTTTATTGAGTACTCTGAATGCTCTGCTGGTGTCTGAGTATCCCATGAAGATTGCTTCATCAGCCTTCTCATCAAACATATGAAAATATGAGATATTGGGTTTTCTACCATTCCATGATATTTGTTGATGATTGATCTGTTTTGTGTATGACATGCTGTGTTTGCTACTTCAGCCCAAAACCTCTTTGGCAAGCATGCTTCAGCAATCATTGTTCTAACTGCTTCTTTGAGAGTTCTGTTTCTTCTTTCTGGTACACCATTTTGTTGTGGAGTTCCTGCTGCAGATAGTTGATGTAGCACTCCATTTTCTTCATAATAGGTTCTGATAATTTCATATAGAAATTCAGTGCCTCTATCTGATCTGATCTTGATAATCTTTAGCTCTTTCTCATTCTGGAGTCTTCTCAGCAAATCTGGCAGATTCTTGAGTGTTTCTTTCTTCTTGTTCATGAAAATGGTCCAGGTGTACTTTGAGAAGTCATCCACCACTACAAGAGTATATTTCTTACCACTCACAGTTACTGGTGTGACTGGTCCAAACAGGTCCATGTGTAACAGATGTAGAACTCTTGTTGTAGATTGATGAGGCTTTGACTTGAATGAACTTTTTATCTGTTTTCCTTTCTGACATGCATCACATAGACTTTCTTTCTTGAATGTGATCTCTGGAAGGCCTTCAACTAACTTGCTCCTTGATAGTTTGTTGATGGTCTTGAAATTCAGGTGATTTAATCTTCTGTGCCAAATCCAGCTTGTTGATTGATTATTCGTGACAAGTAGACATGTTTCTGCCTTGGCTGTTCTCCAGTCCACCACATACATGTTGTCTTGTCTTCTATCTGCAAGAACTACTATGTTGGTTTGGCTGTGAATCACTTTGCATCCTTCTTTGTTAAAGTGCACATTGTAGCCTTTGTCACAGAATTGACTGATGCTCATCAGATTGAAGTTAAGTCCCTTGACATATGCCACATTTTGAATCTTTAGATTGTTCTTGAGTATTATGCCTTCCCCCTTAATCTTGCCAGGGTTTTCTTTACCTCCAAATGTGACTTTGGGTCCATCAAAAGCTTTGAAGTCAGTGAGCCATTTCTTGTTTCCTGTCATGTGTCTGGAACATCCACTATCTATGTACCAGACATCCTACAAAACAGATTAATTAAGTTTAGGTACCCAACACTGTTTGGGTTCATACCTGTTAGCAATCATGCCTCCCATACCAAGGGTGTATCCAAAAGGTCTTCTTTTTGGATAATTGAAGTCACCAAACTTCATATGTATAAGGTATGGCAGAATAGCTTCTAATATTTTTACTGAAGGTATTCTGATACTTTTCTCCACCTTGGTGCATTTACATCCTTCTTCACTTTCCAATATGCAGTAGGAAACCTTTCTTGCTTCATGTGTCTAGGAACAGATTGGTTTTTCTTAAGCACATGATGCATTTTGTGGAGTGGTTTCCTCTTGTATTTTGGAGGTGCAACATTCCAATCATCCTCTGAAGGGTAAAGTCTGCCTTTACCTTTCAGATGGCTGTTGTTCTTGATTGACTGGAATGAGGATTTAGTTTGCTGTTTCACTACACTGGGTTTTGACTTCACCGGAACGGGATGATCTGTTGGAACTATGGTCTGTCCCTTTCTAAATTTTGGTCCATTAGTGGTCCTAAATTTAGAATTGTGTTGACCATTATTCCTACTTTCATCCTGACTGTTGTAGCCAAGACCAGATCTGGATCCAAACCTTTTTGAGGGTTTGTAAGCTGGTGCTTTTAGTGGTGCAGTGGTTACCTTTATTGGTGAGGAGATTTTCTTAACCGATATGTTAATAACAGATGTATGATCATCTGCTTTTTGTTGATCATTTAAGTAGGTCTCCTTACTAATTAATTCAGCTTTTGCTTTATCCAGTTCTTTCTTTAATCTCTTATTCTCTTTTCTTAGATCCTTGCATTCCTTTTCCCGAATTTCATGATTCTTTTCAATTTCATCAAATTTAGTCATGAGATTTTGGACTAGGTCTGCTGTATCTAATGGGAGACTAGAAGATTGTGCAGTGTTAGATGTGGATGCATTTGATGAGGAACAGGAACTAGATATTACCTCAGTTTCATCTGATTCTTTAGCCATTAGACATAGGCTTGTTTCCTCAGTGTTTGAGCTATCACCTTTGTTTTCATCTAATTCTTTGGTCATGAGGCATAGACATGCTTTTTCATTTTCTGAGCTGTCTTCTTCATCACTATCATCTGAATCATTATCAGATGATTCTTCATTCTTTTCACTGTTGGATTCTGCCTTGAGTGCCTTCTTGCTCTTTCTCTTTTCAGATGCTTTGTATTTCTTCTTTTCATCATCTTTGTCATTTTCTTCAGGACAATCAGCCTTGAAGTGACCTTTCTTGTTGCAGTTGAAGCATCTGTATTCATCACCTTTCTTCTTCATAACTTTGTTTGAGCTTGACCTCATGTTTGATGATGAATTTCCTTTGAATGGCTTCTTTTTGCTAAACCTGTCAAAACGTTTAACTAATAAAGCTACCTGTTCTTTTAGTTCATGTGTCTCTTTGCTGATGCATTCGGCAAAGTTACTTTGCTGGGGTGCAGCTAATGCAGTGATTTTATGTGTCTCTGCCGGGGCACCATCTTCACCGTTCAATTCGAATTCATGAGCTTTTAATTGGGACATCAGTGTCGAGTGTCAGTGCTTGCAAGATTTGTTGTTCCTCTGATTACTGATGTTATGATCTTCCATCTTTCAGGTAGTCCTCTCAAGATCTTCAAGCATACTTCTTTCTGGGGATATATGTGTCCAAGCTGTTGCAATTCACTGATGATGCTTGAGAATCATTGTCCATTTGATCAATGGATTCACCAGCCTTCATTTTAAAGTTCTCAAATTTCTGTTTTGCAACAGATAATTTGTTTTCTTTAATTGCTTCAGATCCTTCATTTATCAATGATAGCTTGTCCCACATCTCCTTTGCTGTTTTGCAGTCTTTGATTCTCATGAACATGTTGCTATCTAGGGTCTTCAAGATCATGTCTTTTGCAACAAAGTCCAGATTTGCTCTTCTCCTGTCATCCTTGGTCCAATCCTTTTTAGGATTGTCAATTTCCTTTCCTTGATCTGCTCCTGTGCCTACCACCGTAGTGATTGTGATTGGTCCATCATTGATTACATCCATCATCTCTTCATGAGTTGCTGCAAGATGAGATAGCATTCTTATTTTATATTCATCGAAATTATTAACATTAAAAACAGGTACTTTTGACAAGAAGTTTGAGGAATCCATCAGTGCAAATGAAGATATAAAAGTAAGCGTACAGAAAGCTCAGATTTGAAAACTACTTTGAAAATATATGATCTCCTTGTTACCAGAAATTAGATCTGAACAGGTTCTGATACTAGGAACACTGCTCCGATACCAATTGTTGGTCCCAGAGAAGGGTGAAACTATAGTCAGATGGGGGGGTGAATGACTATAGTGGAGTTTCAAAAACTTTTCTATTATTTAAAAGCTTTTGGGCAGCGGATAAGTCCCTTCTTACTATGTTGTTTTCAAATCAGTTTAGACAATCACAGATATAAGTTATGATGTAGGCAAATTAAATAAATGCTGTAAAGTAAATTACAGAAATTAAATTGACACAAGGCTTATAGTGGTTCAGGGAGGTGTAATCCCTTAATCCACTCTTCTCCTGTGATGATCAGAGGAATTCACTATTGTTTTCACAGATACAATAGTATGATTGTCCTTGGCTTCCCAAGCTTCACAATCTACAAGACTATCACTCCTTGACTGCAACAGCTTCAGTGATTCAGTCTTCATTTTTGCTGCTCCTTAAGATCAAAATCCTTCAACAGCTATCACAGATTCAACTCCTTCTCAGATTGCCTCTGATTCAGTTGCTTCAGTTTGATATGAATGTGATTCACACACTTGTTTGATCAATCTCAGTTTTGAGTATGACTTTGTAGCTCTGATATTTGAGTTGATCACTAGATGTATCCTTGTAAGTTCAGAGAGAAGGATTTTCAAATTGACAGAGTTTCTGCTTTCTTTCTTTTTTTTTGAATCTTTTTTTTTTTTTTTTTGTCAATGCCTTCTATTTATAGCCTTGAATAACCTTGGTTTTGAAATTCCGTCCGTTGGCTATATTAATGAGGGAATAATCCTTGATTTTATTCTTGATTCCCCCTTAATTGCATTCTCCTTGATCTCGGTGATCGGATTCTTTCTTCAAACGTATAGCAGAAAATCCGTCCTTGATTGATCCTCTATTGATTGTGTATTTAATGCATGATCTTCTGTATCTTCAACATATATCAAATCTGATCTGGTAAGTGTTACTTCGCCGTTTTCAGAACGGTCGAGTGAGCCTTCTGACTTAGCCGTTAGTTCTTTCTTCGCTGTTTTGTTTTCACTTTGCCGAAAGTCAGTTTACTCAGCCGATTCACTGTTTTCTTCTTTGTTTTAGTTTCCGGAGAATCTTTATACTTCACTGATCCTTGATTTGGGTGAGACCAGTGTACACCATATTTAAATATTGAGTTTCATCACTTGAAACATAACTTAGACTTATCCAAGGTCATCACAGACTTCCTTGGTTATAAGTCAGACCATAATGTCTTCATTACTTCTCTGCTGGTGCTTGGCTGGCTTCACTTTGCCGAATATCTGTTTTTGCTTTGCCGTCCTACCAACTGGTACAATACTTGTCTGACTCAACTTATACAACATGTCAGACTCTAAGTAGAGACTTATACAGAGAATTCTAACTTATTTCAGGCTTGCTATAACAGCTAGTATGGCCATCATCAAAACATAATAAAATGTTCCTAACAAGAACAAATATATGACAACAGAAAAGCCATTTAATATATGTATAGACATAGAGAAATAGTAGAAATAATCCGACCCTGTCGGATCCGGTCCAACCCGATTGGGTTTAGGACACTAGTTCAACAATCTCCTAGTTGGCCTAAAACCAATCACTCGCACACACAAGCCCAAGTTAAAACACAAGAATCTCATGCAATACTCGCAACTAGCCCTAGCCATGAACGGATCGCTATCCGTGGGGACTCAGACTCTCTTCATACTATGCTCCAAATGATCAAGTCAAAGGAACCGCCTCAATACACACATGAATCTCTGACGAGACCCTTGTCCTTGCTTCAAGCAATGAATCCACTTACTATATCAGCTATATAGAAAAGGTGGAAGAACCGTACAAGGTTTAGGAATGAACCTTCTAGATCCATGTATTGCTCCATCTGCGCCTCTAAGGCACTACTGTGTTTTGGCCTGAGTAGTAGAACTTACAGTGACCCATAGCCAAGAACATTTCCAGCTCACTGTATCACTTAATCAAAGTGACTGCAAACCCATATTGTAGCTCCCACTCGCCTTCATAAGACTCTGGATATACGTCTGTATATCTAAGTATATATGATTCCAAGTTTTGATAAACTAGGAAACCTTCCTTAACTTGTTTAAGGTAATTCTCGACATTCACCAGATTTACTTTCATACTTGCTCATGACTATTCATGGTCTATGAACATCCGGCATTACCTATAATATGGCTCCTATCGCAGTAGCGAAGGAAACCTTCCATTTGCATCATCTTTCAGCTTATCTTTAGGACGAACGTCCTAACATAGATAGATATTGAGAACACTGGCTAGCAGTATCCCCATCGCGATATATGCTAGACTCTTTTAGCATCACATATATATAGGTAAACTATAATCTAACAGTAGTTAAATCTATCGCTATAGATTCTTATTTCTAAAATAACAACTGCTAATCCAAGTGCTTTCGTAATTACCTTGAACTACCAAACATTAATTGACTGTGATATGGGGTGATAATTCTCGAGAGAGATATCCAATACCTTGCTCAAAAATTGTAACACACTCCCACTATCCATCTTGCACATTGGGCATATCCTTCTTTTGACTAAATCAAACTCTTTCGATTGTCAAACAAAGAAATCGTCTAGAGAAACTTGTCTGAGTCTATAAATGGATCTCGTGGGCTTACATATCATGTGATCGTCTATGAACATCGAGCTTTCTGCCCAACGTCTTCAACACTATCATATAGCCATGATATGAAGTTACAACAAGCATAGTCTTAATAGAACTGGGCTCAGCCTTACAGGGACATTCTCTCTAAGTAAGACAGACTAGGTTCATAACCTGGTTGTGACTGATGGAATCTAATTCAGATATTATGGCTCCTGGCCATATCTCTCAATCTTGCCTTTTAAACATTCCTTCATAAGTCATGAGATATTCATTCTTCAAGATGAACATACCAGTAGCCTTTTCAGGCTTGAGGTTAGCCACAGACTTACAGAACTTTTATATGCACTGAGCAGTGTTTAACACCTCATCGCTATATGGCGCCTGCTCACGTCATATGGTGGAATATATCTTTGTGGTTCTCAAACTCTTTTGAGATCTTATTTACTCCCACTATTTCTTTTGGAAGAAACACTTCCTCTAGAAAACAGCATGTTCGGAGACAAACATTTTGCTCCGCCGACAGGTAAATAATATCTAGCGTACTTGCTAAGATACTCCACAAAGTCGCATATGTCGTACTACACTCCAAGCCTTTCTGACTTTGCCTATGACAACTTCAAATCATCGGTTAAGATAGATTCGACATTATCCTCTTCCATATCTAATATGGAATTTATGCAACCTTTATTCTTCGGAACTCGGTTAAGTATAAGGACACTATCCCAAAACGGGTAAGGGATACTTCGCATCGCTTGCGTCACACCTTTATCATATAAAGTGTTGTTTCCATTTTGGAAACACAATCTAATTGCGTATCCCAAAGATGGTATCCTTCAAGGGAGAATATGATTCTAATTCAGACGTCTTCTGAAACCTTCAGGTATTAATTGCTTCAGTCCAGTTGAAGATTAATTCCTAAGTAGCTCATCAATCTCATATTCATACTAGCTCAAACTTTTCAGGCTTTTTGAATTGTTGTACTTCAATAAGTACATTCAACTATTTCTAAAAATAGTCCAAGACAGAGATAAACAATTGTTTATGGTATGAATTGTCATAAGCCAACAAACATCAATATGTTTAGGCTCTAGTCAATCTTCTAGGTTCCATAACCTTTTCTTAAAAGGGTGTTTTATTCCTCTTTAGATAAAATTCGTATAACCCACATGATTCATAATCATATGGTTCAGCATCATCAGAATGACGCTTGGTTACACGCTTCCCTTCCATAGAGACTGTGCCTAGAACAGCCACAAATCAAGGATAACAGTCATACAAATATTTAGTTGAGATTTCATCACTTATATCAACTATATAGTGACAACAATCTAGTATGTTAGATTCGGTGGCCTTTCCACTTTATCGGAATAACATTTATTCTTTACAATTGAATATGTCTACTAAATCCTAACATGCAATTGAAAGTATGTTCTTCATAAGAACAAGAACATAATAACATTTATTTAGTTCCCTTATCAGTTTACTATATCCAGAATATGGTAAGTGTTACATGTTTGATTCACCTTCCATATCTGTATTTAATCTTTCTAATTTAATCATACTCGTAAGATATCATATATCTAAGAGTTGTCTTGAACTTAGATAGATTTATCTCAACACACTTGTCTAGAATAGTGACTTCGATAAGATCTCTATTTAAGCACATCCCCTTACTTTTCTTTTAATCCTTTAAGCACTTGTGAATATTTCTTAGTGTAGTCTTCACAAGACCTAAGAAAGATCAGAAGAGCTATGTCTTTAATTTCCTTTCATAAAGAAAATCTAAAGTTTATTAAATAGTTTATTTTACCTTTTGGATCGTATTCAAAACATTGACTATTTAATTTACCTTTAAACAATGATAGAATTAAGTCGATACTTAAATCTTACAATTTTGAAAACAACCTTTCCAAAATTAGATGTGGCCATTCTTATCCAACGTCCAAATTAATTATTATTATATGACAGAATGATTATCTTGGATCGTATCCAATATATGATTAATTTGTTGAAACTTATTTCAAATGATCTAATCATACCATGAGCTTCCGGTTTCATCAATAATTAAATCCTTGGAGTAATCCATCAAATATGTGGTCTCCTTGTCTCTAACGACTATAATGGGATTGCTCGTGTCATGGCTTATTTTAAAAGGATTAAATTACTTAACCATATTTGAGAACGTTTCTCAAAAGGTAACAGTCATAATTTGGTTTTACTAATCGAGAATTAAAACATAAATATAATGTTTGCTAAAACTACAACATAAAAATCAAAGATAAAAGAGTGTTGTTTGTTTCTACACGCAAAATCAAAAATTGTCTTTTGGTTTATGATTTTTCTCCCACTAGTAAACTACTCCCAATTGACTTTCAAGAATTATCCAAAATTCTTTAGTGGCTGAGATCCAATCTAGTTACTTGATTCCCGGCGGTGGTCGATCAATCAAGATAATTTTGAAAGGTAGGTAACGCTTTACCAATCACATCAATATGTAATTCTCAGTGGTTGACTAGTCAACTCTTTGGCGATACACATCACTATGTGTTAATCAACCCCTTGTCTGTAAAGTCAGATGGCCCTGACGGTGGCCAAACACCGAAAGACTCTAGTCAAGTCATAACCCAATATTCACGAGATCTCATACGATCATATCTCAATAATGATGATATACCCGAGGTAGGTCAACTCCCGGCGGTGGTCGATCAGTTGGATCCGAACAATGGCTCTTCACTGTCATTATAATATTGGGAGACAATATTTCAACTCGATTTTTGTTGTGGAAGTATTTATGTAAATTAATTGACTTAATTAATTTTAATTACGGTCTCATCAAATATATCTATTTCTATAGACATACATCCTACACATTTATCTAGATCGTGCCTAGTCATGCATCTATCGTATCATATAAAATAAATACACGCACAAAATAAATAAATGCGTAAAGTAACCGGTATGATCATGGATTTTTCCTAGGTGCGGTTTCGAATACAAACTGACGAAACCGCAGGTCACAATCTAAGGTAGCTGCAACCACCAATAGGATCTTTAATGCACCATTTTCCAATGGGATCTTTATTCTTCTTTCTTTGGTGTCCGTCTTCTGCTCCATTCTTGTTACATTTAATTATATCTAATAAAATAAGTACACCCGCCGCACATGGGGAGAGCCAACGGGAATGTGATAAATGCATAAAATAAACTAGGCCACGTTCTTCATAACGGCCTAGGACAATTTTTAAACCAACAGAAAAATTAAATCATTCACATATATCCTATCGGTCGAGTCCATGATCAATCGGGGTCCATATAATCATATTATATCTACTATATCTAATCAATACAATAACATCTTATGAAAAAGATAAATTAACATTTAACTACTTGCGCATTAATTAATCAATTAACATTTAATCTATTAAATAATTTTATCCAATCAAATAACCAATTAACATTTAATTAATTAAATTATTTTAATCTAAATAAAATTAACGATTAATTTTAAACGATTTTAATTTTAATTTTAATTAATTAGAACTATTCCAAAAATAAATCAAAATTAAAATTAGGTCTCTTTTGTTTTTTTTCCTTTTGATTCCTAATCAAAAGGGATGCCTTTGGTTTCTTAAACCAAAAGGCATCTCCCTTGGCCATTTCCAAAATCAAAATTTTGAAAAGGGCCTAGGCCTAGGCTTTTTCCAAATTAAATATTTTGAAAGGGGCCTAGACCTATTCCAAACAAAATTTGGAAAGACCAATATTTTGGTTAATATGCCTGGTCACTTTCCAAAATAAATTTTTTGAAAGTGTCATAGGCCTAGGCCTTTTCCCAAATCAAATATTTGGAAATGGTCTAGGGCTATACTAAACAAAGTTTGGAAATGCCATTATTATTTTAATGCCATGTGGCATCCCAATGGCCGAACTATTTGAACTATTAGTTGGCCACATGACACAACTAAACAAAGGAGATATTAATCAATCACAACTATGAACCATATTGAATCACAAAATACACAAAAGCGAAATTGAGGAGATCCGCCAGTATTGACGGTCAACCGACACCGGCAGCAGGTTGCCCTGCCGCCGCCGCCTCCGATCAGCCGCCGCCGGTGGTGGTGCCTCCGCCAGTCGGCCGAGCACCACCCAATCTCGTTTTTTTTCTTTTCATGTATCACTTTTGCAAATCAAAAAATCTTCATCTTTCAATTACGTGATTTAAACGATAAAATTAACTACGCAAATTAAAATGCTTATTGCTTAAGCTCGAAACTCGCTCTGATACCACTGTTAGGAAATCTACGTGGGAACGCAGCGGAATTCAAAATTTTATTTCCTTTTAACCAGGATCGTGATGCCATGTAGACTCCGTTCCTAAGGATAATTACACAACCGTCACATACACTTATCCATGTAAGTGGGTCAGTCTAACGTACGCATTCTCTAATACACGTCCACGTATAGTCCAAGTGTCTATACACTTCGATAGAAGAGATCTATCCCTGCCCTAAAGACAAAAGACATCTAATACGTGCTAGCCTGTTCATACTATCAATGCCCTGTTTAATAGTACATCAGCCTAGAGACATATAAGTATCAAACTTATTAAAGTGATTAGAGATCGCATCATCCATAATCACCTATCATGGTTTCTATATCACAGTTTAATACTAAGGACATTATCATATAAAAATTCACAATTGGTTCTTTAAAAGAACAAATATATTACAACAGAAAAGCCATTTAATATATGTATAGACATAAAGAAATAGTAGAAATGATCCGACCCGGTCGGATCCGGTCCAACCGATTGGGTTTAGGACACTATTTCAACAATCTCCCACTTGGTTATAAAACTAAGAAGATAATGGAGGAAGAACAAGAGGAAATACAAGTATAGAAGAAGGAAAATTGCTTATGTATTATTCCAATAGTATAAGAAGGTATTTATAGTAGAGATTACAATGTGAACACAATAATCTGAATTAATCTCAAATCTACGTAAATCAATTAGAATAATAGATAATCCATCAATGATATTATTTCATAACACTCCCCTTGGATATCTATTATTAAAAATACAACAGATATGATATGCATCATTAAAACCTTACTAAGAGAAACCTAGTGGGAAAAAAATCTTAGTAAAGGAAAAATAGTACATATTTATCTGTTTGATTTACTCCCCCTGAACCAAGCATCAATTTAGATATTTCAATTGCCGCATCCCAATGCTCTTCACTAGTCTTTCAAATGTTGTAGTCGACAATGTCTTCATAAATAATTCAGCCAGATTATCGGTTGACCGGATCTGTTGCACATCAATCTCCCCATTCTTTTGCAAATCATGAGTAAAGAAGAACTTGGGTGAAATAGGTTTATCCCCATTAATATAGCCCAATTCAATTGAGATATGCAAGATGCATTGTCTTCATATAGTGCAGTTAAATGATTTTCATTCACATTTAGACAATGTCTCAATGAATAAATTGTAGAATTGATTGTCTCGATCATAATTGCATAACGTATATGTCATGTACTATTAACTTTGTTAGAAAAACCCAGTGGAAAAAAAAAACTAGACAAGGTAAATAGTTCATGCCATATGCGTTTCTATGTGTTGCACTGGCTGCCTCATTAAAAACCTTTAACTAAGAAAACCCTTTGGGAAAAACTTGGTTAAAGGGAAAATGAGTACAATAATTGGTTTTAAGACCAAATCAACACAAAATTTTTGAAGTTGTCGCTCTTCATGACGACAACAATCTTTCAAATGTACGTATTTCATTATTATAAATACTCATTATCCAAAATCGATGTAGGAATAATCTTAGTGGACAAATCTACTAGATTGTCACTATAGCGTACTTTTGCATATCACTCTCTTTTATAGTTTATTGGATAGTCGAATGTAGGGGCTAATAAGTGTCACTTGTGCAACACATGCAACACAATAAACACTGTAATCATCTAAATAATGGGGGAAGTAATATAATCGAAATTTGCATGCATATATTTCCACTATTATGCATCGTAATTCCTTAAAATTTATGACATTAACCATGCATTACTTACATATTCCTTTCTCAATTGGAATCTACCCAACTGGTCATACTACATTCAACATGAATGTCAATGACCTTAGCCATATGCATGTTGCGATTGTCATATTAATTCATTTTTGAAATCCATCAAGGATTTTCATATCAACATTCTTGTCCAACGACCCATAAATATGCGGTCATGACATATGGAAATTCAAATTTACTGCCAGATATATTAATTCCCGGAACATAATATTATCTACAATGAGAGCATATTGATCATTAACCAACAAACATTTCCAGTTCAAACTCAACCTTAATTGCTTATTTTATTTTTACCTAGTCTGAGTGTTTCTGACACTCTGCTGATGACTTAGGTATTGGATCCAGATGTTATAATAGCAATTAAAGAGACGAATATGTCGTCGACGACTATGATGTTTTATTATAAATTTCTCCCGTAAATTTCATTGCTAATACAATATTAGCATAAATCAATTCCTTATCAATGTATGAATTGGTTGTTCCGCAACCCGAATATTTAATTATCTGTCGCACGTGCAATTTTATTTTGGGGTTTTCGCCTTGAAGACGGATCTTTTTAAGAGATTTCATGAGTGACTGAATGTGAATTCATTTTCTGCGGATTTTTATCTTTTACGCCGATCGGTATTCTACGCTTCTGGCATAGAGAAATATCATCAATCATATTGTTGGTGCATTTATAAATAGTCACTCATTTAATATCAATAACGGCATCTGGCGGATTACTTGTTAAATACTACAAGTAAATTATTTTCGCGAATCAGATAAACTGATGCGTGGAAGATCGTTTATGTTGTTAAAGTTTATCGGCATTCTTTTATTCTAACATGAGGTTTTCTTTACCTCCCCCTAATGCCGAGAATCGATCTTCATCAAACATGTTGCACCGAGCTATACATATGTAGAGAAATCACTCGAACGAGACATTGAACTTTTGGTTCATTTCTCCATTTTTCTCAAAAACATATTTGATGTATGCAAAATGTGCATAAAATCTACCCTTCATGGGTTTGATATCAATGAATGATATGTGAACTCATAGTTCATTTATGTGAACTCATGTATAAACGAGGTGTTTGAAAATAATGAGATATGTCCATTTGACGAAGAGAATGTGACTGATACTACATACATCATTTAAAACAATGATATATGTATCATATTACATGGGATGCATCACAATCATTCTATGAAATGAATGCGACAAAATTAAGTATTTAAGATGCATATAGTGTTCTAAATATTGTGGTTATAAACATTCTTTCTGTGAGAATCCCACTAGATTTGGGATGGTGATTCGAGAAAATTGGTATAACTCGATACACTGTATCCATAATTGTGATAACGTATATAATATCTCAATATGAGACAAAATTTCTCCACAAATCGAAAAATATAAAAGAAGTTTGTTGATACCCGCATAAGAGGATCTAACATTAAAATGTTGAATTCGTCATGCGTTATTTCAAATTTTCGTCATATCGATTATGAAAAATGTTGTCCGAGAATTTGATATCTACTCCACCATCACCCACCACTTGCATGTTGCATTACCATTTGCATCTCTCATTAATTCTTTTGAGAACTTGTTTCTCAATATAATGTGCTTGTCGCACTATCGATGAGGCAATTTAATTGCTCTTATGTTCCGACTCCATTTCTTCCTTAGAACGAAATGAGCAATTAATTTTTTCATAATATAACAATTGTCAATAATATAAATGAATTACAATGATAAATTATTTTAAATAGAAAATTATATTATGTATCAGTTCAAGCAAATCAAATTGACATTGTAAATGCTAGTGGATCCGAGAGATAATTATCCAGTATTACGATTCGTGAATCAATTATTATGAATAATTTCACTCACCAATAAAGCACTATAACATGTTGTCATATTCATTCTTATCACACCTAGACAACAAATTTTGAATATGATAATAACATAGAGCAAATGCGCCTTACAATCAAAGACCATATACATGGTATTCATTTTTTAAAACGCAGGTTGAATATTTTGTAATAAAGATAAGTATAAATAATCACAATAATGATTATCACTACTCTTACAATAATCATGCAAAATAAAATCTTTTCATTGAATAACCAAATATGATTTTATTTATTAAAATCAATGCAAGCACTTTTGCCAAAAATTCAATGAATGCATTAATTGCCTCAATGATCATGCAATTATTGTAAGGTTATGTGTAATATAAATCAAATTAGCTAAATGATATGACAATATCATGTTCTTATTTTTCCTATCATATCGACTTTATAGTGAGAAATATATTTCTAAATTATAAAGCAACGTATAAAACATTCTCACGGCGTATCAAATAAAGATCATATATGCGCACAACATAAGTGATTAACACAATTACGTACACAATTATGTGAAATATAATATATTTTATCTTAACTATTTAAAATGACTTTAATTTATATGAATATGATTGCAAAATTTATATACACGTTGATTAATCCAGCGATTGAGAATCATATATTATTATTGTGGTCAAATAACAAGATTTACTTACCCAAAATACATGATGATACAATTGTTTTCCTTTTTTCTTTTTGAAGAAAACTAGTCACACGTATCAATTATACACAATCGATAAAATAAAATTCCAAAGCTACTATATACATCACAAAATACTTTAGCCGTATCAAAATAAGGCCAAGACAAGAAACAATTTATTTATTAATGAACGATGCTTATGTTTAAATGCATGGTATAAACAATTTCTGTAAATCGCCACTAACTCTGACATGTGGCGTAATCTTCTAAAAGATTACTTTGTTTCTTGTCTTGATTATTGTTTTAATCATATAAAAATATTTTTGTGAGGACTGTATCAACCATGTCCTCCTCCACTACCGTAACCAAATATTTCCAAATATTTATAAACTGAGTCACGATATTTATAAAGTTTGAACTCTCATAATTCGGTCAGGAATCATTAGTCATATCAATGGTGACTCATTATTTACTTTCAAATATAATTCCACATTCAGTGGATTATTATTTTTCATTCATGATACGAAATCATAATAAATTTCATATACATCATCAATTACTTTGATCGATATTGCTGCTTCAGGAGCATATCTCATGATAAAAAAATGATTTAATCTTTTTTCAATTGTGATCATGAAATCACATGATATATTCAGTAGATTTCTTATCTCTGAATTTCAGATCACTCGTGGAACATGTCTTTCTCCATGGACATCGGGTCCTAATTTTTATTTATATGAATGACATGTCTGTACTTTTTTTCTCTATGAATTTTAAATTCACTTTCATTAATTTTTGACACATCTGAAACTCATCTAAGTGAATTTAATATTCACTTTCATCGGTTTTTGACATGCCCACTTATGTGAATTTTACATTCACTTTTACGAGCTTTCTATTTTCATATGGATTTCTGATCCATTATATGCTCGTTTCAAACATTAATCAACTTCATGTGATCATACTTAATTTTCCAATTTTCACAAAAGACGAACTCTTTTGTCTAAGGAATATAGCCATCAAGGCTTCATATCACCGGTGAGTATTACTCATATTTTTTTCTTACGTGGTATTGACTTGATCCATCATGATTTGATGATGTCAATACCATTAGCATCAATATATATATATATATATATATATATATATATATATATATATATATATATATATATATATATATATATATATAGAATTGATCACTATAAATAATTTAAATAATCCAATTTTTTACCTTAATGTTTACCTGTATCGAGATCTGTAGATATAAAATATATCAATTGATCGACTTGAGTTCTTCTGGAAATCTATTAATGGTGATTCTTGTGGGGGTTTTTTTTTCGAAGGTTGCCAAACTTCATCAAAACAACTTTGATGGTTTGAGACATGGTTAAAGACCCGTGTTGATAACGTGTTATAAAACTAAGAAGATAATGGATGAGGAACAAGAGGAAATACAAGTACAGAAGAAAGGAAAATTGCTTATGTATTATTCCAATAGTATAAGTAGGTATTTATTGTTGAGATTACAATATGAACACAATAATCTGAATTTATCTCAAATCTACGTATATCAATCAAAATAATTCTATCAATGATATTATTTCATATCAATTTAATATATTTATATACATAAAGAAATAGTAGAAATGATCCGACCCGGTCGGATCCGGTCCAACCCGATTGGGTTTAGGACACTATTTCAACACAGAGTCCATCCTTAACAAATCCTCTAAGGTGGATGTGGCCCGAGTAATCATTTACAAGAAAGTAGGTACCACGAAATTCAATAAACACGCAGTTGTCAGAGGCAAATTTATGCACAGATGAGAGGTTTCTAGTGATAGAGGGGGTAGCAATAATATTAGATAAATAAAATGGCTGGGATGGGGTATATATAGAAGAGGAGCCGTAATGAGTAATAGATAAACCTGTACCGTCACCTACATGCACTTTGTCGGGCCCAGCATAAGGTGTAGATGATAGGTTGAGATTTCGAATATCATGAGTCAGATGGTGAGTGGCCCCGGTATCCGCAATCCAATTAAAGCTGGGGTGTGCAGACGTCGCATATGCTTTAGGGGGGAGGTAACGCTGATATCGCAAGGAGCAGACTGGTGCAGTATGGCCGGTGGCGGCACAAATCTGGCAGCTGGAGACACAACAAGAAAAGCAGTTTTTTTGCTATACTATTGTTTGCCACACAACAAAAAATAGTGTTGCTATAGACTTACTTTTAACCACATGAGCGTGGCAAAAAAGTCTAACCAAGTGCTATTAGCCACACTTTTTTATGTGTGTGGCTAAAACTAGTGTAGCAATAGATTGTTTTTTTGTATTGAGAGTTTTGGACCAGTAGAGAAGTTGGAGTGTGGGGAACGAGGGTTTCCACGATCATAGCCTCACCCCCGGCCTTGAGAAAAATTTGAACCACGGCCACTGTTTCGTCGATCTGGCATTATATATATATATACACACACACTAGCCTGAAAACAAAGACCCTTTAAACTTAGGGGGAATGAGGGCGAAGGACAAAAATATTTTATCAATTAAGGAGAATGACAGATTTTTAAAACTTTTTCATAAAGAACAAACTAATTTATTTTTAATTTTTATAAATTCTGAAGCATTTTAAAAAAAATACCAACACACTTTCTCTTTCATCCATCTTTTTTAAACACTTATATCTCTCAATATTCAATTCCAAATTTGAAAATTCTTTCACCAAAATTTTTGTTTTTTCATGCTCTTATTTTGAGGCAACATTCAACATATTCCGACGGAATTTCAGAAAATCTGCTGCCGAAATTCACTATTAATCGAAATTCACTAATTTTTGGAATTTACTGGGGAGATTAACCGAGTGAATTTCGACAGTGAAGCTCACAAAAAATGATGTAATGATATCGAATTAAGTCTCAAAACGAAAAGCATCAAAAAATAAAAAATTCAGTGAAATTTTATCGTGTTTGGATCTTTAGATCAAAAGATATGATTGTTTGAAAATTGAGGAAGAAAGAGAAAAAAAAAAAAAACCGAATTAACACAAAGCATAAGAGCCGCGCGCATTTTTCTTTAATTTTTTACATTTTTATTTTTTTTGTTTGGCCTTTAGGCTATAAAAATTATAGAAGTTGTCCTTTTGCCTATACAAAATAATTGGCTTTCATGTTACTTACAAAAATTCCAAAACATGTCCTTCTCCCCATGGGCGGCTTTACACATGCTCTTTGGGGTGCACTTGACCCCCTTAATAAAAAAAATAAAAATTTCTATGTATATTTATATAGATAAATACGAGGACATAGCCAATTGACCCCCTAATTTTCAACCGCTGACCCACTTTTTTGTTTATTGAATACTATTGACCATGCAGTATTTCTAAAAAAAGATAATACTATCGTCCTATGATGGTGCTACTCTCGATCCCTGACCCCCATCCCAGAATTCCTGCAGCCGACCTTGCTTATCCCTATTTCTCCTTTAAACTTATTGTAATGCTATATATTAAAATTGTTTTATTTAAGATTAGTATTAATTTCCGGCGTTAGATAGAGTCAAAGGCAGACAACACAACATATATAAAAGTTATACTGATGTCAATAATTGTGGTTATATTTCTGCTTTTAGCATTGCATGAGAGAACGTACATTTTGAAAAGAAGACTTTATTGGCATATTTGTTATGCAGGAATGCAATAGAATGGAATAAAATAATATAAAAGAAATGGAATGGAATGGAATAAATTCATTCTACTACTGCGTTTGGAATCTGAAAGAATGAAATAAAACAAATTATATAAAAAGTGACACATTTAGGAATGAGTATGGAACAATAATGATTTAAGGTTGGGTGGAATATGGTATGGTATGGTTTATATGGTGGAAGGGGCGGCGTTAACCGTACGCCACACCCCATCGCTCCCTACCTCTCCTTCTACCCTGCCCTACCCACCGTTGCCATACCATACTCACCACTCCTCCGTACCTTACCCTAACTTACCCACCACCCTATCCCACCCTACCTTATCTTACCCTAGACATCCTACCTACCTTACCCATTACCTACTATATTCCATCATCACCAACCCATACCTTACCCACCCAATCTTACCCTACCCTATCTCACCATATCTTACCCTAGACATCTTACCTACCTTACCCATTAGCTACTTTACTCCACCATCACCACCCCTAGCTTACCCATCATATCAACATCTCTTACTCACCACACGACACTATCCTTCTCACCACCTCACATACTCTACTCTACCGTACCTTACCCACCACCCAACCCTATGTTACCTACCACCCCGTGCTACCCTATTCTAACCGACCCACTCCTATCTTACCCT
The DNA here is from genome assembly GCA_024500145.1 of Gentiana dahurica var. dahurica. Taxonomy (NCBI): domain Eukaryota; kingdom Viridiplantae; phylum Streptophyta; class Magnoliopsida; order Gentianales; family Gentianaceae; genus Gentiana; species Gentiana dahurica. Next base: position 84,102,358 of record CM044896.1, read on the forward strand.
ACCTACTCCTACCCACCATTCCACTCTACTCTACCTTACCAACCATACCTTACCATCTAGCTCACCCTACCCACTATTATTTAATGTATGTATATTTTGCAAGTAATGGTATATTTGAGTTTAGACACTTTTCTTAGTGTAATTTAATGTTAGAATATTTTGCACTAATTGGTAAAATTAAATTTATCATTTTTCAAATACTATACTTTAATGATAAAATATTTCCATTAAATGCCATAAATAAAAGAATATTTCACATTATTGTGGGATGACTAATTTATAAGGGATGTATTTAATGTTGAATATGTCGAATTAAATGGAATATTTGAGTTAAATATTTTTCAAAATGTAATTTATTTTTAGAATATTTTTCATTCATTCGTAAATTTAATTTATTATTTTTTAAATATTACCATTTAATGTTTGAATATTAAACTGGTAAAAAATTTAGTACTTAATGTTATAATGTGTAGAAGGCATGCATTTAATGTATGCTTATTTTTCATGAAATGGCATATTTGAGTTCGGATATTTTTCGAAGTGTAATTTAATGTTAGAATATTTTACACTAATTGATAAAATTGAATGTATCCTTTTTCAAATACTATACTTTAATAATATTTTCATTAAGTGCCATAAATTTAAGAATATTTGACATTATATTCTGGGATGACTAATTTATAAATTTAATGTTGAATTGCAAAGTTTATTTTATTTTGTGTTTTCTAAATTTTAATCTGTAACCTTAATCCAAGTGACTAATTACCCAATGAAAAAATATCTAACAACGTTTAAGTTGTCCATTAGCAGAATTTCTACTTTCATCAAAACATTCAAATCCTAAATCATTTATCAAGATCCATAATTTTCACCACAGTGATCATCAAAATATGTAACATTTTTTTCCTTTACAGATAAAACAATAAATGAACAAACTCAATCAAACAAATACCTTATATCAATCAACAACAGAAAAATAAGGAAATTTTATACTCAACTATTTCTATGTAAGGAAAAAGAATCAAACAGAAAAAAAAAAGCATAAAATGGTGAGCGCAAAGATTTGAGAACTAAAATTAAGTGAACATGCATGTGATGGAACTAAAAAAATTGTCTGATTTAACCTTTGATGAAAAAAAAAACCTGTTGTCTGATGAGAAATGATAGGTTATAATCGAGAAATATAAAGAAAAATTTATAGCCAAGATGTGATCTTTCTAGTGTCGATATTGTCATCTAAAATCGTACTTATGCAACAGCTTAATTATAGCAAGCAAAATCACATCAAAATTCGTATCACATTGAAGTACTCCCTGATGCATCATGAATGAATAAAACAGGAGCTCACCAAAAAAAAAAACCCTAAACAAAGAGATGGATCGAGATTAACAAACCGCACAACTTTATCTTCATTGTTTTTTTTAACTTGTAATTTTATTGATAGCTGAATTTTTTTACAAGTTTTGCTATCCTTGGCCTCCTCACTCCTATCATGTCATCAATGCGCAACCCCACCTCCTCAAAACCCTAGTCCGAAAAACCCGGAGTGGGAAAAATCGGGTGCTAGGGAAAGAGTATGGGCCTTGACACATTGGCATAACCAAAACCAAACCGGAAAAACGTCGTAAAACATATAAAAGCCTCCTATACAGACATCTATGCCAAGAAAAATGGAAAAACACATGCTCTGTGGTCTTCAAACTTTTGATGCAGCATTCTTCAAAGAAAAAAGCCATAGCTTCATCTACAGTCCTTTGCAAATCAGGTTCATCTGCTACATGTGTACCCCGGGCAATGATCCACTGCAATCTTGAGAGCTTATCATCGTCCTGTTGGTGATTTAAGTATAATCACAAGCCATTAAGGTTATCGGGGTTTAGTGCAAAGATGGTTATGCTCGTAACGCTATGATAGAAGTACGGAGGTGCGGAGTGCACGCGTATATAAGTATTTAATACGAGTTTACGGATGTAAATGATCAAGTAGAGTTCGTAAAAACAAACTTAAAAGACACGGAAAATTCGTTTTGGAAAATCAGAACCACAGGCGCCCACCTATGAACCACAGGCGCCCGCCTATGAAGATTGTTTCAGGCAAAAATTAAACAGAGTCTGGTTTCATTTTCTGGACTTCACAGGCGCCCGCCTGTCTTTCATAGGCGCACGCCTGTGGCCTGAAAATTGAATTATTGGTGTCTCTTGGTCATTTTAAGTGGGTGCAACCAAATGTAACCTTTTCATTTGGTGTCTATCACTTCATAACGAATTCTTTGCTCTCTTTAAGACATCCAAAAACTTCCAAAGTGCTCTTTAATCTCTTTTGTCCAGAGTTAAAGGTTTACTCTCAGTTTAGTATCTCACTTAAATATTCATGAAACCCGGGACAAGGAATAAGGGTCGAATAATTTATGAAGGACAACGATAATCGTGAAACTGTGAGGATCCAAATCTTCTAATTTTGCAGGAATTGTTCAAGACATTGTTGATCATCTTTACTCCCAAAATACCACATTCTTCTTAAATTATTGTTCTGATCACAATGGTGAATGCAAAGGACTTGATGATGAACTTCGGGAAACTAGACAAGTTTGAAGGCGTTGATTTCCAGAGGTGGCAAAGGAAGATGCATTTCCTTCTCACGGCATTGAAAGTGGTATATGTTCTTAGCAACAATATAACAGAAGTTGATGAAGATGCACTGTTGAAGGAATTACGAAAGCGGAACAAATGGGAAAATGATGACTACATCTGTCGTGGTCGCATTGTAAATGGTATGTCTGATTCGTTATTTGATATTTATCAAAACTTATGGAATGCACTAGAAACTAAGTACTTAAATTTGATGAAATACATGATTGTAGATACACGGTCTGTAATGGAACAATTCAATGAACTTCAACGCATCTTAGGCCAATTTGCACAGCATAAGATGGAAATGGATGATGCCATTTCTGTCTCTAGTATCATTGATAAACTGCCACCGTCATGGAAAGACTTTCATCATTTGTTAAAACACAAAAAGGAAGAAGTCTCCTTGGTTGAACTTGGTAGCCATCTGCGTATTGAGGAATCCCTCAGGGCAGGAGGGTGTGAAACCCAAGGAAAAGGAAATTGATGAATCGACATCCATTCATGTAATGGAGGCCGGGGAGTGTTCCAAAACAAACAAGGTAAATGGAAATAGTAAGAAAAAGAAACCATTCAAGGCTGGCAACAACGAATCCAGAAAAAGGCCAAAAGGTGTTAGGAAATCTACGCGGGCACGCAACGGAATTCAAAAATTTATTTCCTATCGACCCAAGATCGACTTCGTTTAAGCAATAAACAAATAAGTAGTAGACGGTGGTTACTTTGGTTGATCTATAAGATCGACTGATGTGATCCGGTTAATGCTCGGAGGATACCATCATTCGTGCTATTTATGAATATTATTTAATTAATTAGGAGTTGGTTTTATTTTATATTGGATTTTTAGCACTTTATTTATTTATTCTTTTATTAGCCAATAGGAACATTTCGTTTCTGGCCAATAGGAGATAGGTGCTTTTTAAGTGGGAATTTCTCCCACATTGCTTAGATGTTGTCTTTTCTTTTGATTGTAAGTCTATATAAGGCAAACACTAGCTTTTTATTTGAGACACAAACAATTATGATGATATAAAATTTGGCTTCTTAGCTTTTATTGAAGTCTTCTAGACTTTGATTTATCACTTGCGAGTGAGTGTTCTCTTCGTTGTAGGGAATCACAAAAATCACATGCGTGTGAGAGTTCTCCTCGTAGTAGAGGATTCAACCCTTCGAGAATTTACCAGCACTGTGAGCGATTGTTGGCATTCTCTGCCTACGATTTAGTTGGATTACTAGGTCTATGATCATTAGCTCGTCATTGTTCCCCTTAGTTACTTCCTGGGCAAAACATCAGATCTGATTTCCAACCGGAATCACATCAGTTGGTAGCAGAGCTCAGCAACTTCGGTGAGCAAATATCCCTTTTATTTTTGTCTTCCTTTATTCCAAAAAAAAAAAAAAATCGTTCTTCTTGTTCTTTTTTTTCAGTCGCCCCCCCAAGAACAAGCAATATTCAAACCTTCATCCCAAGAACCCTAATTTGTTTTCCAGACCCGTTTTTTATATCAGTTCGTTTTATACCCAAAACCACTCCAAAAAATCCGAAAATTTTACCACATCCCCATAACATCGTGTTCTACAATTTTTGTCTTTACACCCAATCCAGATTCAACATAAATCTTGCCTAAAACCGCCGATTACTCCAAACAATCTGTCCAGAAAAACTGCAGGAGTAAATCATGGTTTGAATTCGTTTTCAGTGGGTCAAACGACTCGAAATTGCCTGAAATTTTGTGAACTAATAGGAAATTCTTTGATCTATAACTTTTATCTTTCGAGTTTTCCCAAATTCGCTGCAGTTTAATCTCAATTGGCACCGTTAGACACTGCTATAAATCTGGAGAATTCTGACAGATTGCGCTAGTTTCTGAAAAACGATTGTTTGAGGGACTTCTATAACTCAAAAAAATCTGAAATTTTGAGATCCTTTAGAAAACTCTCTGTTATACAAAGTTTGTCTTTTAAGTGTTTCCAGATTCGTATTATTTTGGTCATTAAATACGTGAGTTCCACACCTGGGTGTGAAAATTTTCACACCCGTCAAATTTTGCAGTCATCCGAATTCATTCCGTCTTTTGAGTCCTTTCCTTTCTTGTCTTTAATAATCGCATTTAGCAAATTTTCACCCATTATTCCACTCATCCCCATACCTTTCAACCTATTCTCGGTCTGAAAACCTAGTGTACCGTCTAGAGAGTCGGTTTTGATTGCTGTTTACTTTCGCTTGCTTTTCTGGTTCGTTTGACAAGGGTGCTTTATACGACCTAGAAAGAGAGGAGTGCAAACACATGAGTTTGTGAGGTCTTTTCTTTGAGACAATGACAGAAAGAGATAATAGTGTGCAAGGTGATGTTGAAAGCGATTTTTTTCGTACACGTTGTTTTATTGGTGAGAGGCTATGCTCTATGATTATTGAACCTGATTTTTGTGCTAACTTAGTTAGTACGTATGTGATTAGTAAATTATCCATTCCTACTATACCCCATCCTCAACCGTATACGTTGACATGGCTGAATGATGTTGGTGAAATGCGGGTTACCCAACAGGCCTTAATCTCCTTCAATCTTGGTAAACTCGATGGTGTAGTTTTATGTGATGTAGTCCCCATGCACATCAGCCATCTAGTACTTGGAAGACCTTGGAAGTTTGATAGAAGAGTTACTTATGATGGGTATGCAAATAACTACACCTTGCGCCATAAGGGTAAAAAGCTTACGCTCGTTGCGTTATCCCCTAACGAGGCTCACAAAGATAAGGTTCGGTTCGCTAAAAACTTTGCAGGGCATGTAATGGAGGAAAACGATCGTTTGAAACTTGCATCAGAACAAGACAAAGAATTGATTGAAGAGAAAACCGAGGAGGTTGTGAGTACTCGTGAGGATGAGTTGAACAAGAAGGAAGGTGAGAGTGTGGTGGCGGTGAATGAACCTGAATTAGTGGGTGAGAAAGTAGAGATGTCTGAGGAGTCTATTGTTGAAGAAGAACACGAGGAGTTGATTTTGAATGGGGCACAAGAAGCTGCAGTGTTACTCAATTCTTGTTCCAGCCTTGTTGCATCTTCTTTGCAGGTACATGATGATACGCCAAATGAAGCGGACACCGGGTTGTTAGATACAGCCAATGCAGCCCGTATCTCGCCTTTGATTTATCTTAATCGTGATCACATTAGTGGAAAACCAGAGCACATTTTTCATGATCCTTTTGCTGCGCGTGTTGATGATTATCCAACATTGAGTTGTTATGAATATGTTTCAGCCACTCCGAACATCATCGACATTTATATCAACCCGATGTACACTTTTCACGTTGCTTTAGTGATGCATGGATCAGGATATCAGCGTGCCCTTCATTTGAAGTTGTGTAATCGCACGTTATTTGATCCCGGTATATCATTGCTGATTTTTGCGGGTTGTTCAAGAATGGTGTGTGTTGCAGCTCAATTTTACGATGTCCTATTGATTCGAGGACGAATCCTTTCGAACCGGGAGAGAATGATGTGATCCGGTTAATGCTCGGAGGATACCATCATTCGTGCTATTTATGAATATTATTTAATTAATTAGGAGTTGGTTTTATTTTATATTGGATTTTTAGCACTTTATTTATTTATTTTTTTATTAGCCAATAGGAACATTTCGTTTCTGGCCAATAGGAGATAGGTGCTTTTTAAGTGGGAATTTCTCCCACATTGCTTAGATGTTGTCTTTTCTTTTGATTGTAAGTCTATATAAGGCAAACACTAGCTTTTTATTTGAGACACAAACAATTATGATGATATAAAATTTGGCTTCTTAGCTTTTATTGAAGTCTTCTTGACTTTGATTTATCACTTGCGAGTGATTGTTCTCTTCGTTGTAGGGAATCACAAAAATCACATGCGTGTGAGAGTTCTCTTCGTAGTAGAGGATTCAACCCTTCGAGAATTTACCAGCACTGTGAGCGATTGTTGGCATTCTCTGCCTACGATTTAGTTGGATTACTAGGTCTAGGATCATTAGCTCGTCATTGTTCCCCTTAGTTACTTCATGGGCAAAACATCAGATCTGATTTCCAACCGGAATCACATCATCGACGCTTTGACCGTCTAAGGAGAGTAGTTCTACATAGAGCCGCCCAAGTGTTCGGCCTCTACCGCTAGTCCACACGAGCACCCCGCCGGAATCCCATCATGCATTGCTATTGGAAAACTTCGGTTGCTAGACCGGCCTTTTTCCCCTCTCTCCAACTCTCCAAAAGATGCTCTCTATTTTACACAAGAACTATTAGTTCTTGGAATTGTGAAGTACAAAAAAGCTTGACACCCATATCCTATTTATAATGGATGTGGCGCCTCTTAGCAGGGTGGAGGAGAAGAAAACCTTTTTCCAATAAAATAAGGAAAATATAATTGATTGATTTATCTTATTTATTACAATATCTCATATTAAATAAATCTAGGATATTGTCAATATCTTATATTGAATATTTCAAAGATATTGTCAATATCTAATATTGACTATATTTATTATATTACAATAAATCAATTTACATATGTGTATATATCACATATATATAACACATATAAATCTATTAATATATATCATATATAAGACCTATGGTGCGCATGCATGCAAATCCAATTTGCATTACATGCATGCATTCACAATGTATATATATTATTTTATTTTATTAACATCTAATTTTAATAATAGGAAATATCATTAATTAAATTGCACAATCCAAGTGTATCTTATGGTGCCCCTTTGACCAACAAATTGGCTTCCGAAATATTATGTAATTAATATAATACTATTAACATCTTGTATTTAATTTATTCATAATAAATAAATAAAACCATATTAATTTACCAATATAACCTTTATAGTCTCGAGATAAACTTTTCTTATTCGGTTATCAACTATAGCCACATTTTAATCCGGCTAGATGTTCTTAAGTGTGTGACCCGATAGGCTTCCGAATATGTTGGCCGTAGACACAAAGTGCAAATTACGAAAATACCCTTCATGCCTAACGATCACGGGATAGCGTCTAGCAACACACCGTGACCCCCAATCATCGGAAGAGTCAAATGCAATGACTACTACCTTTCATGTGAAACAGTTACCGTGTAACTTACAATCCTATCGCTGTAATAATATCCATACGGTCGTACGTCGAGTGTCAAACATTAACGACCGTATCTTATAATCTGGATATCATGCTCTCTCGAAGTAACTCACTTACTTCCACTTTGGAAAGATTCACGAGAGTAAGACATTCCTTATAAGAAGGCCATTTCGGATATTCGATCCCAATCATAGGATACGCGATTCCCGGACGACCAATCACGTATACTCCGCATGCTTCAGTATCATACCCAATCACTACCGCATGATCGCCCCGTGGCTAGGGGAAACCTCAATAGTGTCAAAGCATGACAATCCACACCGTGATGCCATGAAGACTCCGGTCTTAAGGATAATTACACAACCGCCACATAGTGTGACACTTACCCGTGTAAGTGGGTCAGTCTAACGTACGCATTCTCTAATACACGTCCACGTACAGTCTAAGTGTCTCTACACTTCGATAGACGAGATCTATCCCTGCCCTAAAGACAGAAGACATCTAATACGTGCTAGTCTATTTATACTATCAATGTCCTGTTTAATAGTACATCAGCCTAGAGACATTTCAGTATCAAACTTATTAAAGTGATTAGAGATCTCATCAACCATAATCGCCTATCATGGTTTCTCTATCACAGTTTAATACTAAGGACGTTATCATATAACAATTCATAATTGATTCTTTAAAAGAACATATATATGACAACAGAAAAGCCATTTAATCTATGTATAGGCATAAAGAAATAGTAGAAATGATCCGACCCGGTCGGATCCTGTCCAACCCGATTGGGTTTAGGACACTATTTCAACAATCTCCCACTTGGCCTAAAACCAATCACTCGTACACACAAGACCAAGATGAAACATAAGAATCTCATGTAATACTCGCAACTAACCCTACCCATAAACGGATCGCTATCCATGTGGACTCAGACTATCTTCATATCATGTTCCAAATGACCAAGTCAAAGGAACCGCCTCAACACACACACACGAATCTCTGATGAGACCCTGGTCCTTGCTTTAAGCAATGAATCCACTTACTATATCACCTATATAGAAAAGGTGGAAGAACCGTACAAGGTTCAAGAATGAACCGTTTAGATCCATGTACTGCTCCCGCTGCGCCTCTAAGGCACTACTGTGTTTTGGCCTCGTTGTAGAATTTACAGTGACCCATATGCTAGAACATTTCTAGCTCACTGTATCACTTAATCAAAGTGACTGCAAACCCAGACTGTAGCTCCCACTCGCCTTCGTAAGACTCAGGATATACGTCCGTATAACTATATTTATTCGCTTCCAAGCTTCAATAAACTAGGAAATCGTCCTTAACTTGTTTAAGGATATTCTCGACATTCACCAGATTTACTTTCATACTTGCTCATGACAGTTCATGAACTATGAACATCTGGCATTACCTTTATGATGGTTCCTATCGCAGTAGCAAAGGAAGCCTCCCATAAGAATCATCTTTCACCTCATCTTTAGGACTAACATCCATAGATAGATCTTGAGAACACCGGCTAGCAGCATCTCCTTTCGTGATCTATGCTAAACTCCTTTTAGCATCACATCTATATAGGCAAACTATAATCTAACAGCAGTTAAATCTATCGCTATAGATTCTTATTTCTAAAATAAGAACTACTAATCCAAGTGCTTTCGTAAAGACCTTGAACTACCAAACCTTAATTGACTGTGACATGGGGTGATAATTCCCGAGAGAGATATCTAATACCTTGCTCAAAAATCATAACACACTCCCACTATCCATCTTGCACATTGGGCATATCCTTCTTTTGACTAAATCAAACTCCTTTGATTATCAAACAAAGAAATTGTCTAGAGAAACTTGTTTGAGTTCATAAATGGATCTCGTGGGCTTACATATCATGTTATCGTCTATGAACATCGAGCTGTCTTCCCAACGTCTTCAACACTATCATATAGTCATGACACAAAGTTATAACAAGTATTATCTGAATAGAACTGTGCTCAGCCTTACGGGGACATTCCCTCTAGGTAAGACAGACTAGGTTCATAACCTGGTTGTCACTGATGGAATCTAATTCAGATATTATGGCTCATAGCCATATCTCTCAATCTTTCCTTTCAAACATTCTTTCATAAGTCGTGAGATATTCATTCTTCAAGATGAACATACCAGCAGCCCTTTCAGGCTTTAAGGTTATCCACAGACTTACAGAACTTTTGTGTGCACTGAGCAGTGTTCTACACCTCATCGCTATGCGATGTATGCTCATGTTCCAATGGTTGAATGTGTCTTTGTGGTCTCAAACTCTTTTGAGATCTGATTCACTCCCACTGTTTCTTTTGGAAGAAACACTTCCTCTAAAAGACAGCATGTTTGGAGACAAACATTTTGCTCCGCGGACAAGTAAATAATATCCAGCGTTCTAGCTAAGACATTCCACAAAGTTGCATATGTCGTATTAGGCTCCAAGCCTTTCTGACTCTGCCTATGACAACTTCAAATCATTGGTTAAGATAGATTCGACATTATCCTCTTCCATATCTAATATGGAATTTATTCAACCTTTATCTTTGGAACTCGGTTAAGTATAAGGGCACTATCCCGAAACGGGTAAGGGATACTTCGCATGGCTTGCGTCACACCTTTATCATATAAAGTGTTGTTTCCATTTTGGGAACACAATCTAATTGCGTATCCCAAAGATGGTATCCTTGAAGGGAGAATCTTATTCCTTTTCAGACGACTTCTGAAACACCCTTCAGGTATTAATTACTTCAATCCAATTGAAGATTAACTCCTAAGTAGCTCATCAATCTCATATTCGTACTAGCTCAAACTTTTTGGGCTTTTCGAATTGTCGTACTTCAATAAGTACATTCAACTATTTCTAAAATAGTCATAGAGATTAACAAATAATTATTTGTGGCATTAATTGTCATAAGCCAACAAACATCGGTATGTTTAGGCTTTAGACAATTTTTCTAGATTTTATAACCTTTTCATAAAAGGGTATTTTAGTCATCTTTAGATAAGATACGTATTACCTACATGATTCATAATCATATGGTTCAACATCATCAGAATGACGTTTGATTACACACTTCCCTTCCAGAGAGACTTTGTCTAGAACAACTACAAATATCAAGGATAACAGCCATTCAAATATTTAGTTGAGATCTCATCACATATATCAACTATATAATGACTTCAATCTAGTATGTTAATTCAGTGACCTTCCAACTTTATCGGAATAACATTTATTCTTTACAATTGAATATGTCTACTAAATCCTAACAGATAACTATAAGTACGTTCTTCATAAGAACCGGAACATAATAACATTTATTTGGTCCCCTTATCAGTTTATTAGAACCAGAATATGGTAAGTGTCACAACGTTTGCTTCACCTTCCATATCTGCATTTAATCTTTACAATTAAATCACACTCGCAAGATATCATATATCTAAGAGTCGACTTGAACTTAGATAGATTTATCTCAACAGACTTGCTTAGAATAGAGACTTCGATAAGCTCTCTATTTAAGCACATGCCCTAACTTTTCTTTCAATCCTTTAAGCACTTGAAAAATGTTTCTTATTGTAGTCACAAGAGCCATGTCCTTAATTTCCTTTCATAAAGAAAATCTAAAGTTTATTAAATAGTTTATTTAACCTTTCAAATCGTATTCAAAACATTGACTATTTAATTAACCTTTAAGCAATGATAGAATTAAGTCGATACTTAAATATTACAATTTTGAAAACAACCTTTCCAAAATTAGACGTGGTCATTGTTATCCAACGTTTGAATTAATTATCATCGTATGACTGAATGATCATCTTGGATCCTATCCAATATATGACTAATTCGTTGAAACTTATTTCAATAGATTTAATCATATCATGAGCTTCCGCTTTCATTAATAATTAAAGTCTCGGAGTACTGCATCAAATATGTAGCCTCCTTGTCTCTAACTACTATAACGGGATTGCTCGTGTTATTGCTTATTTTAAAAGGATTAAAATTACTTAACCATATTTGAGAACGTTTCTCAAAATCAACAGTCATAATTTGGTTTTACTAATCGAGAATTAAACATAAATATAAAGTTTGCTAAAACTACAACATAAAAATGAAAATAAATGAGTGTTGTTGTTTATACACGCAAAATCAAAAATGGTCTTTTGGTTTATGATTTTGCTCCCACTAGTCAACTACTTCCAATTGACCTTCAAGAATTATTAATTTATTTAGTGGACAAGATCCCACTAAACTACCGCGACCCCCGCTTTGGCTGGTGGGCCGAAAATAGTCTAATAGGTGGACAACAACCCTTTGTCAATCGTATCTTATACGACTCTTGTTGTTTGACTAGTCAACTCTTTGACAATTTTCATCTTATGAAGTAGTCAAACTCTTGCCTCTAAAATCCAAACGACCCCGCTTTTGCTGGTGGCCGAGTGAATTCTTAGTCAAGTCATAACCCCAATATTCGTGAGATCTCATACGATCATATCTCGATAATGACGATATACCCGAGGTAGGTCAACCCCCTGCTTTGGATGATAAGTTGGATCCGAACAAGGGCTCTTCACCATCATTATAATATGGGGAGGCAATTTCAACTTGATTCTTTTGGGGTGGAAGTATCTATGTAAATTAATTCACTTAATTAATTTTAATTATGGTCTCATCAAGTATATCTATCTCTATAGACATACATCCTACACATTCATCTAGATCGTGCCTAGTCATTCATCTATCGTATCATATAAAATAAATACAAGCACAAAATAAATAAATGCGTAAAATAACAGGTACGATCATGGACTTTTCCTAGGTGCGGTTTCGAATACAAACTGACGAAACCGCGGGTCACAATCTAAGGGTAGCTGCAACCGCCAATAGGATCTTTAATGCTCCATTCGTCAATGGGATCTTTAATTTTTGTCTTTCTTTGGTCTCATCTTCTGCTCCATTCTTGTTACATTTAATTCTATCTAATAAAATAAATACACCAGCCGCACACGGGGGGGGAGCCAACGGGAATGGGATAATTGCAGAAAATAAACTAGGTCACGTTCTTCATAACGGCCTAGGACAATTTTTAAACCAACAGAAAAATTAAATCATTCACATCTATCCTATCGGTCGACTCCATGATCAATCGGGGTCCATATAATCATATTATATCTACTATATCTAATCCATACAATAAAATCTTATGAAAAAGATAAAATTAAAATTTAACTACTTGCGTCTTAATTAATCAATTAACTTTTAATCTATTAAATAATTTTATCCAATCAATTAACTAATTAACATTTAATTAATTAAATGATTTTAATCGAAATAAAATTAATGATTAATTTTAAACCGATTTTAATTTTAATCTTAATTAATTAGAACTATTCCAAAATAAATTCAAATTAAAATTATTTCTCTTTTGTTTCTTTTCTTTTGATTCGTAATAAAAAATGATGTCTTTGGTTTCCTAAACCAAATTTGGCTTAGGCCTGGCCATTTTCCAAAATCAAAATTTTGGAAGTGGCCTAGGTCTAGGCCTTTTACAAATCAAATATTTGAAAAGGGCCTAGGCCTATTCCAAATCAAATATTTGGAAAGGCCAAATAATTTTGGTTTAGGCCTGGCCACTTTCCAAAATCAAAATTTTGGAAGTGGCCTAGGCCTAGGCCTTTTCCCAAATCAAATATTTGGAAAGGGCCTAGGCCTATTCCAAACAAAGTTTGGAAAGACCATTATTATTTTAATGCCATGTGGCATCCCAATGGCCCAAACTATTTGAACCATTGGTTAGCCACATGACACAACTAAACAAAGGGAAATTAACAATCACAACTATGAACCATATTGAATCACAAAATACACAAAACAAAAATTTGGAGATCCGCCAGCATTGACCGGCCGACTGCCGGCAGCAGGCTGCCCTGCCGCCGCCGCCGGGGTGGTGCCGCCGCCAGTCGGCCGAGCACCACCAGATCTCGTTTTTTTTTTCTTTTCATGTATCAATTTTGTGAATCAAAAATCTTTCATCTTTTAATTACGTGATTTAAACGATAAAATTAACTACGCATAATAACATGCTTATTGCTTAAGCTCGAAGCTCTCTCTGATACCACTGTTAGGAAATCTACGCGGGAACGCAGCGGAATTCAAAAATTTATTTCCTATCGACCCAAGATCGACTTCGGTTAAGAAATAAACAAATAAGTAGTATACGGTGATTACCTTGGTTGATCTATAAGATCGACGCTTTGACCGTCTACGGAGAGTAGTTCTGCATAGAGCCGCCCAAGTGTTCGGCCTCTACCGCTAGTCCACACGAGCACCCCGCCGGAATCCCATCATGAATTGCTATTGGAAAACTCCGGTTGCTAGACCGGCCTTTTTCCCCTCTCTCCAACTCTCCAAAAGATGCTCTCTATTTTACACAAGAACTATTAGTTCTTGGAATTGTGATGTACAAAAGAGCTTGACACCCACCTCCTATTTATAATGGATGTGGCGCCTCTTAGCAGAGTGGAGGAGAAGAAAACCTTTTTCCAATAAAATAAGGAAAATATAATTGATTGATTTATCTCATTTATTACAATATCTCATATTAAATAAATCTAGGATATTGTCAATATCTTATATTGAATATTTCCAAGATATTGTCAATATCTATATTGACTAAATTTATTATATTACCATAAATCAATTTATATATGTGTATATATCACATATATATAACACATATAAATCTATTAATATATATCAAATATAAAACCTATGGTGCGCATCCATGCAAATCCAATTTGCATTACACGCATGCATTCACAATGTATATATATTATTTTATTTTATTAATATCTAATTTTAATAATAGGTAATATCATTAATTAAATTTTACAATCCAAGTGTATCTTATACACATTAAATGTGGCGCCCCTTTGACCAACAAATTGGCTTCCGGAATATATTTTAATTAATATAATACTATTAATATCTTGTATTTAATTTATTCATAATAAATAAATAACACCATATTAATTTACCAATATAACATTTATAGTCTCGAGATAAACTTTCCTTATTCGGTTATCAACTATAACCACATTTTAATCCGGCTAGATGTTCTTAAGTGTGTGACCCGATAGGCTTCCGAATATGTTGGCCGTAAACACAAAGTGCAAATTACGAAAATGCCCTTCATGCCTAACGATCACGGGATAGCATCTAGCAACACACCGTGACCCCCAATCATCGGAAGAGTCAAATGCAATTACTACTACCTTTCATGTGAAACAGTTACCGTGTAACTTACAATCCTATCGCTGTAATAATATCCATACGGTCGTACGTCGAGTGTCAAACATTAACGACCGTATCTTATAATCTGGATATCATGCTGTCTCGAAGTAACTCACTTACTTCTAATTTTCAAAGATTCACGAGAGTAAAACATTCCTTATAAGAAGGCCATTTCGGATATTCGATCCCAATCATAGGATACGCGATTCCCGGACGACCAATCACGTATACTCCGCATTCTTTAGTATCATACCCAATCACTACCGCATGATCGCCCCGTGGATAGGGGAAACCTCAATATTGTCAAAGCATGACAATCCACACCGTGATGCCATGAAGACTCCGGTCTTGAGGATAATTACACAACCGCCACATAGTGTGACACTTATCCGTGTAAGTGGGTCAGTCTTACGTACACATTCTCTAATACACGTCCACGTACAGTCCAAGTGTCTCTACACTTCGAGAGCCGAGATCTATCCCTACCCTAAAGACAGAAGACATCTAATACGTGCTAGTCTGTTTATACTATCAATGTCCTGTTTAATAGTACATCAGCTCTAGAGACATTTAAGTATCAAACTTATTAAAGTGATTAGAGATCTCATCAACCATAATCGTCTATCATGGTTTCTCTATCACAGTTTAATACTAAGGACGTTATCATATAACAATTCATAATTGGTTCGTTAAAAGAACATCTATATGACAACAGAAAAGCCATTTAATCTATGTATAGGCATAAAGAAATAGTAGAAATGATCCGACCCGGTCGGATCCGGTCCAACCCGATTGGGTTTAGGACACTATTTCAACAAAATGGGCCTGTTGGATTTGTGGCAAAACAGGGCACTACAAGGCTGATTGCCGAGTGCGGAAGAACAAAATGAGTAATGGTTCAGAATAGGGGTCGAAAGACCAAGGACCACCCAAGCATCAAGGTAAGAATATTAATTATGGATTTGATTCGGTTGAGAATTATGTGCCATTTATTTCTGAAGCATTCTATATGCAGGATGATGATGTATCGTGGTGGATCGACTCGGGAGCAACACGACGTGTATGCAAAGGTCAGAGCTGGTTTGAAGATTTTGAACCGGTGAATGATGGCTCCATACTAAAAATGGGAAACGAGTCGATGGCTAATGTAAAAGTCGTGGAACTGTTATTTTAAATTTTAGTTCTGGAAAATTTGTAAAACTTTTTGATGTATTATTTGTTCCGTGCATCCGGAAAAACCTTGTATCCGTGCACTTTTTTGTAAATCGGGCTATAAACAAGTGTATGAGTCCGATAGGTTTATATTATCTAAACAGGGTGTGTTTGTAGGATATGGTTACTTATGCAATAACATGTTTATGCTTAATATTGTAAATAATAAAGTTATTCGAGTTATGCATATTTCTGATGTTAATATCTCAAAGTTGTGGCATGCACGGTTAGGTCACGTGCATTATAAACTTATGCAAGTTATGTCTAAAAATGTATTAATTCCACCGTTTGATATCAATGTGGATAAGTGTACTACTTGTATGCTTACCAAAATTGTAAGACAACCATTTCGTGGTGTTGAAAGATCGTCTACAATTTTGGAACTTATCCATAGTGATTTGTGTGACTTTTATGCCACACCGTCTTCAGGAAATAAGAAATATGTGATTACTTTTATAGATGATAGTACTCATTTTTGTTATGTGTATTTACTTAATACTAAAGATGAAGCACTTGATAAATTCAAAATTTATAAAAGTGAAGTAGAATTACAATTGAATTCTAGTATTAAACGTTTTCGTACCGATAGAGGTGGAGAATACTATGATCCAACATACTTCGGGTCGTGTGGTATTATACACGAGGTTACTGCTCCGTATACGCCACAACAAAATGGCATTGCGGAGAGGAAGAACCGTACTCTAAAAGAGATGGTAAATTCTTTGTTGTCCTACTCGGGATTGAGTAATGGGTTTTGGGGAGAGGCCATGTTAACAGCCTGTTATCTACTAAACAGAATTCCTAATAAAAAGAATTCTGCTACCCCGTATGAACTTTGGTTCAAAAAGAAATCAAACTTGAATTATTTAAGAGTTTGGGGCTGTAGGGCGGTTGTCAGACTCCCCGATCTTAAAATTAAAAATTTAGGAGAAAGAGGCATCGATTGCATTTTCATTGTATATGCTAGTCATTCCAAGGCATATAGTTTTTGTGTTATAGAACATAGTGATTCCATGGCAATACATTCGGTTATATAATCATGTGATGCTATATTTGATGAGAATAGATTTACATCTATTCCCAGACCAACGGCTATTACTCCTACGATAGTTGGGGTGGAGAATGTGGAGAATAATGATTCTCAAGTTGAGTCTTCTGAACTTCGAAGAAGTAAGAGGGCTAGAATAGCGAAAACATTTCCACCGGATTTTGTTACTTATTTGGTGGAAGGTTCGAGAAATGAAGTTGGATATCAATACCCATATTGTTACAATATTGAGGATGATCCAAGAATATTTTCTGAGGCAATGGAATCTCAGGATGTATCATTTTGGAAAAAAGCCATTAACGACGAGATGGATTCCATAATGGGTAACAATACGTGGATTCTTACAGATTTACCATGTGGTCCCAAACTGTTAGGTTGCAAATGGATTTTCAAAAGAAAAATGAGCGTCGATGGTACAGTTGACCGATATAAAGCCAGGTTAGTTGTACAAGGCTTTAGGCAAAAGAAAGGTATCGATTATTTCGATACTTATGCTCCCGTTGCTAGAATCTCCACAATCAGGTTATTGATTGCCTTAGCCGTAATTCATAACTTGGTGATCCATCAAATGGATGTAAAAACAATGTTTCTAAATGGATATTTGGATGAAGAAATATACATGAAGCAACCGGAAGGATTTGTTATGCCCGGTAACGAGCATAAAGTATGTAAACTTGTAAAATCGTTGTATGGACTTAAACAAGCTCTTAAACAATGGCATCAAAAGTTTGATGAGGTTTTCTTGACTAGTGGGTTTAAACTCAATCAGTCGGACAAGTGTATTTATAGTAGATTTGATGATACTGGCAACGGTGTGATAATCTATCTATATGTCGATGACATGTTGATTTTTGGTACAAACCAAAATCAGGTAGATAAATGTAAAGAACTCTTATCTTCAAGATTCTCTATGAAGGACATGGGGGAGGTAGATGTTATTGTTGGTATTAAAATCATGAGAAATCAGGGAGGAATTTCACTAACACAATCTCATTATATTGAGAAAGTATTGAAGAAATTTAATTCTGAAAATTGTAATCCGGCAAATTCTCCCATGGAGACTCATGAGAAACTTGGACCTAATAAAGTTGAAACCGTGAATCAACTTGAATATTCATGAGTCATTGTTTCTTTGATGTATGCAATGACTAGTACACGACCGGATATTGCCTATGCGGTTGGGAAACTAAGTAGATATACGAGTAACCCATGTAATTATCATTGGAGAGCGGTTGTTCATGTATTGAAATATATTAAGTCTACCAAAAACTTTGGTTTGACTTATGTTGCATATCCTTCGGTGATTGAAGGATATTCGGATGCTAGTTGGATATCTAATGTAGAAGATCATTCTTCTACTAGTGGATGGGTGTTTGTTTTAGGTGAAGGTGCCATTTCTTGGGCTTCTAAGAAACAATTATGTATATCTAGCTCGACTATGGAGTCGGAATTTATTGCCTTGGCAGCAGCCGGTAAAGAGGCAGAATGGCTTAGGAATTGATTAATGAAATTCCTTTATGGCCTAAACCAATATCACCGATATCTATCCATTGTGATAGTTCCTCTACACTGTCTAAAGCTTATAGTCATGTATATAATGGTAAGTCATGACACTTAGGCATTTGACATAGTGCGGTACGTGAGTTGATCTCTCACGGGGTGATATCTGTTGTTTATGTGAGATCTCAAAGGAATTTAAGTGATCATTTGACGAAAGGATTAGCTAAGGACTTATTACAAAAGTCGGTTGTCGGGATGGGTCTACAACCCATATAAGTTTCTGATGATAGGATACCCAATTTCCCTTTGATACAATTCTTTAGGCTAAATTCAATGTGGAAGGCCTGTTATTAGGAACTTGAGCACCTGTATTAATCCTGAAGGTATGTGCTATAAACCTGTAGGGTTAGGTTGAAGTTTTATCATCTTAATGACTCTTTTAAAAGTGCTAATGCAGGTGCACGGTAAATTAAAGATTCACCTATATGAGTATGAGGTATGGCCACTTCAAGGAAAGTTGGTTTAGCTTTTTATATGCTCAAGAATGGATATGGACACTAGGCCGGATTTCAATAAATGGTGTCAAGAATAATACTTTGGAGTAGTCTCAATTCGTGTGTATTGTTATGTACGTGTATTCAAAATGTATAAAGGGGTTCAATGCTTAGTCACACCCCAATACTCGAATATTTGCGTGTAATAATACTAGGTGAAAATTCAATCTTTGTGATATTTTCATTGAAGCACGAGTTGGTTTATATTATGACTGTTGTTTTACTAAACCAAGGATTACACTTAAATAGGGGAGGAATGTTGGTGATTTTAGTATAATCAAGAGCCATTAAGGTTATCGGGATTAATGCAATGATGGTTATGCTCGTAACGCTATGATATAAGTACGGAGGTGCGGAGTGCATGCTTATATATGTATTTACGAGTTTACGGATGTAAATGATCAAGTAGAGTTCGTAAAAACAAACTTAAAAGACACGGAAAATTCGTTTTCGAAAATCAGTGTCATAGGCGGCCGCCTATGAACCATCGGCGGCCGCCTATGAACCATCGGCGCCCGCCTACGAACCATCGGCACCCGCCTACGAAGATTGTTTCAGGCAAAAATTGAATAGAGTCTGGTTTCGTTTTCTGGACTTCACAGGCGCCCGCCTGTCTTCCATAGGCGCTCACCTGTGGCCCGAAAACTGAATTATTGTTGTATCTTGGTCATTTTTAGTGGGTGCAACCAAATGGAACCTTTTCATTTGGTGTCTATCACTTAATAACGAATTCTTTGCTCTCTATAAGACATCCAAGTGCTATATAAAGCAAGATTACATAGTTGAAAAAGATAGCACAAATGTAAGCATTTTTGTTTGTCATTTTTATATCTTAAAAACTTCCAAAGTGCTCTTTAATCTCTTTTGTCCAGAGTTAAAGGTTTACTCTCAGTTTAGTATCTCACTTAAAAATTCGTTAAACCCGGGACAAGGAATAAGGGTCGAATAATTTAAGAAGGATAACGATAATCGTGAAATTATGAGTATCCAAATCTTCTAATTTTTTAGGAATTGTTCAAGACATTGTTGATCATCTTTACACCCAAAATACTACAATCTTCTTAAATTATTGTTCTGATCACAATGGTGAATGCAAAGGACTTGATGATGAACTTCAGGAAACTAGACAAGTTTGAAGGCTTTGATTTCCGGAGCTGGCAAAGGAACATGCATTTCCTTCTCACGGCATTGAAAGTGGTATATGTTTTTAGCACCGATATACCAGAAGTTGATGATGATGCACCGTTGAAGGAATTACGAAAGCGGTACAAATGGGAAAATGATGACTACATCTGTCGTGGTCACATTGTAAATGGTATGTGTGATTCGTTATTTGATATTTATCAAAACTTTGAGTCTGCAAAAGAATTATGGAATGCACTAGAAACTAAGTACGTAAATGAAGATGCATCCGCTAAAGAGTTTCTAGTAGGAAATTTCATGAAATACATGATGGTAGATACACGGTCTGTAATGGAACAATTCAATGAACTTCAATGCATCTTAGGCCAGTTTGCATAGCATAAGATGGAAATGGATGAAGCCATTTCTGTCTCTAGTATCATTGATAAACTGCCACCGTCATGGAAAGACTTTAAGCATTTGTTAAAACACAAAAAAGAAGAACTCTCCTTGGTTGAACTTGGTAGCCATCTACGTATTGAGGAATCCCTCAGGGCACAGGAGGGTGTGAAACCCAAGGAAAAAGAAATAGATGAATCGACATCCATTCATATAATTGAGGCCGGGGAGTGTTCCAAAATGAACAAGGGAAAAAGAAATGGTAAGAAAAGGAAACCATTCAAGGCTGGCAACAAAGAATCCAGAAAAAGGCCAAAAGGGGCCTGTTGGATTTGTGTCAAAAATAGGGCACTACAAGGCTGATTAACGAGTGTGGAAGAACATAAAGAGTAATGGTTCAGAACAAGGGTCGAAAGACCAAGGACCACCCAAGCATCAAGGTCAGAATATTAATTATGGATTTGATTCGGTTGTGAATTATGTGTCATTTATTTCTGAAGCATTCTATATGCAGGATGATGATGTATCGTGGTGGATCGACTAGGGAGCAACAAGACATGTATGCAAAGATCAGAGCTGGTTTGAAGATTTTGAACCGGTGAATGATGGCTCCATACTAAAAATGGGAAACGAGTCGATGGCTATTGTAAAAGGCGTTTGAACTGTTATGTTAAATTTTAGTTCTGAAAAATTTGTAAAACTTTTAGATGTATTATTTGTTCCGTGCATCCGGAAAAACCTTGTATCCGGTGCACTTTTATGTAAATCGGGCTAAATCGAGTTATGCATATTTATGATGTTAATATCTCAAAGTTGTGGCATGCACGGTTATGTAACGTGCATTATAAACGTATGCAAGTTATGTCTAAAAATGTATTAATTCCACCGTTTGATATCAATGTGGATAAGTGTACTACTTGTATGCTTACCAAAATTGTAAGACAACCATTTCATGGTGTTGAAAGATCGTCTACAATTTTGGAACTTATCCCTAGTGATTTGTGTGACTTTTATGCCACACCGTCTTTAGGAAATAAGAAATATGTGATTAATTTTATAGATGATAGTACTCGTTTTTGTTTTGTGTATTTACTTAATACGAAAGATGAAGCACTTGATAAATTCATTATATTGTAAATAATGAAGTTAATCGAGTTATGCATATTTCCGATGTTAATATCTCAAAGTTGTGGCATGCACGGTTAGGTAACGTGCATTATAAACGTATGCAAGTTATGTCTAAAAATGTATTAATTCCACCGTTTGATATCAATGTGGATAAGTGTACTACTTGTATGCTTACCAAAATTGTTAGACAACCATTTCATGGTGTTGAAATATCCTCTACAATTTTGGAACTTATCCATAGTGATTTGTGTGACTTTTATGCCACACCGTCTTTAGGAAATAAGAAATATGTGATTAATTTTATAGATGATAGTACTCGTTTTTGTTATGTGTATTTACTTAATACTAAAGATGAAGCACTTGATAAATTCAAAATTTATAAAAGTGAAGTAGAATTACAATTGAATTCTAGTATTAAACGTTTTCGTACCGATAGAGGTGGAGAATACTATGATCCAACCTACTTCGGGTCGTGTGGTATTATACACGAGGTTACTGCACCGTATACGCCAGAACAAAATGGCATTGCGCAGAGGAAGAACCGTACTCTAAAAGAGATGGTAAATTCCATGTTGTCCTACTCGGGATTGAGTAATGGGTTTTGGGGTGAGGCCATGTTAACAGCCTGTTATCTACTAAACAGAATTCCTAATAAAAAGAATTCTGCTACCCCGTATGAACTTTGGTTCAAAAAGAAACCAAACTTGAATTATTTAAGAGTTTGGGGCTGAAGGGCTGTTGTTAGACTCCCCAATCCTAAAATTAAACCTTTAGGAGAAAGCGGCATCGATTGCATTTTCATTGGATATGCTAGTCATTCCAAGGCATATACGTTTTATGTTATAGAGCCTAGTGATTCCATGGCTATACATTCGGTTATAGAATCACGTGATGCTATATTTCATGAGAATCGATTTACATCTATTCCATGAACAAAGGCTATTACTCCTACGATAGTTGGGGTGGAGAATAATGATTCTCAAGTCAAGTCTTCTGAACTTCAAAGAAGTAAGAGGGCTAGAATAGGGAAAACATTTCCACCGGATTTTGTTACATTTTTGGGGGAAGGTTCGAGAAATGAAGTTGGATATCAATACTCATATTGTTACAATATTGAGGATGATCCAAGAACATTTTCTGAGGCGATGGAATCTCAGGATGTATCATTTTGGAAAGAAGACATTAACGCCGAGATGGATTCCATAATGGGTAACAATATGTGGATTCTTACAGATTTACCACGTGGTTACAAACCGTTAGGTTGCAAATGGATTTTCAAAAGAAAAATGGGAGTCGATGGTACGGTTGACCGATATAAAGCCAGGTTAGTTGTACAAGGCTTTAGGCAAAAGGAAGGTATCGATTATTTCGATACTTATGCTTCCGTTGCTAGAATCTCCACAATCAGGTCATTGATTGCCTTAGCCGAAATTCATAACTTGGTGATCCATCAAATGGATGTTAAAAAAGCGTTTCTAAATGGAGATTTAGATTAAGAAATATACATGATGCAACCGGAAGGATTTGTTATGCCCGGTAACGAGCATAAAGTATGTAAACTTCTAAAATCGTTGTATGGACTTAAACAAGCTCCTAAACAATGGCATCAAAAGTTTGATGAGGTTGTCTTGACTAGTGGGTTTAAACTCAATCAGTCAGACAAATGTATTTATGGTAGATTTGATGATACCGGCAACGGTGTGATAATCTGTCTCTATGTCGATGACATGTTGATTTTTGGTACAAATCAAAATCAGGTAGATAAATGTAAAGAAATCTTATCTTCAAAATTCTCTATGAAAGACATGGGGGAGGCATATGTTATTCATGGTATTAAAATCAAAAGAAATCAGGGAGGAATTGAAGAAATTTATTGAGAAAGTATTGAAGAAATTTAATTGTGAAAAATTGTACTCCGGCAAATTCTCCCATGGAGCCTCATGAGAAACTTGAACCTAATAAAGGTGAAACCATTAATTAACTTGAATATTCATGAGTCATTGGTTGTTTGATGTATGCAATGACTAGTACACGACCGGATATTGCCTATGCGGTTGGGAAACTAAGTAGATATACGAGTAACCCAGGTAATTGTCATTGGAGAGCGGTTGTTCATGTATTGAAATATATTAAGTCTACAAAAGACTTTGGTTTGACTTATGCTGCATATCCTTTGGTGATTGAAGGATATTCGGATGGTAGTTGGGTATCTAATGTAGAAGATCATTCTTCTACTAGTGGATGGTTGTTTGATCTAGGTGGATGTGCCATTTCTTGGGCTTCTAAGAAACAAACATCTATATCTAGCTCAACTATGGAGTCGGAGTTCATTGCCTTGGAAGCAGCCGGTAAAGAGGCAGAATGGCTTAGGAATTTGATTTATGAAATTCCTTTATGGCCTAAACCAATATCACGGATATCTATCCATTGTGATATTTCCTCTACACTGTCTAAAGCTTATAGTCATGTATATAATGGTAAGTCGCGACACTTAGGCGTTAGACATAGCGCGGTACGTGTGTTGATCTCTCACGGGGTGATATCGGTTGTTTGTGTGAGATCTCAATGGAATTTAGCTGATCATTTGATGAAATGATTAGCTAAAGACTTATTACAAAAGTCGGTTGTCGGGATGGGTCTACAATCCGTATAGGTTTCTGATGATTGGATACCCAATTTCCCTTTGGTACAATTACTTAGGCTAAATTAAATGTGGAAGGCCTGTTATTAGGAACTTGAGCATATGTATTAATCCTGAAGGTATGTTCTATAAACCTGTAGGGTTGGGTTGAAGTTTTAACTTTTTAATGAGTCTTTTAAGGAAAGTTGGGTTAGCTTTCTATATGCTCAAGAATGGATATGGACACTAGGCCGGATTTCAATAAATGGTGTCAAGAATAATACTTTGGAGTAGTCTCAATTCGTGTGTATTTTTATGTACATGTATTCAAAATGTGTAAAGGGGTTCAATGCTTAGTCACACACCAATACTCGAATATTTTGCGTGTAATAATACTAGGTGAAAATTCAATCTTTGTGTATTTTCATTGAAGCATGAATTGGTTTATATTATGACTGTTCTTTTACTAAACCAAGGATTGCACTTAAATGGGGGAGGAATGCTGGTGATTTATGTATAATCACAAGCCATTAAGGTTATCGGGGTTTAGTGCAAAGATGGTTATGCTCGTAACGCTATGATATAAGTACGGAGGTGCGTAGTGCACGCTTATATAAGTATTTACGAGTTTACGAATGTAAATGATCAAGTAGAGTTCGTAAAAACAAACTTAAAAGACACGGAAAATTTTCTTTGGAAAATCAGTGTCATAGGCGGCCGCCTATGAACCATTGGTGCCTGCCTATGAAGATTGTTTCAGGCAAAAATTGAATAGAGTCTGGTTTTGTTTTCTGGACTTCACAGGCACCCGCCTGTCTTTCATAGGCGCACGCCTGTGGCCCGGAAACTGAATTATTGGTGTCTCTTGGTCATTTTAAGTGGGTGCAACCAAATGGAACATTTTTATTTGGTGTCTATCACTTAATAACGAATTCTTTGCTCTCTTTAAGACATCCAAGTGCTATATAATGAAAGTTTACATTGTTGAAAAAGATACAACAAATGTAAGAATTTTTGTTTGTCATTTTTATATCTTAAAAACTTCCAAAGTGCTCTTTATTCTCTTTTGTCCAGAGTTAAAGGTTTACTCTCAGTTTAGTATCTCACTTAAATATTCGTGAAACCCAGGATAAGGAATAAGGGTCGAATAATTTAAGAAGGACTACGATAATCGTGAAACTGTGAGGATCCAAATCTTCTAATTTGCAGGAATTGTTCAAGACATTGTTGATCATCTTTAAACCCAAAATACTACACGTCCATCCTTATAATCATGCTGCTAAGACATTCCCTGTCATAAATGGTGACAAAACCAAATGAAGTGCTCACAGTGGCGGATCCAGAATGAATATCCAGTGAGGTCCGTAAATATTTAACACAGTAAATTTTTTTTACGGGGTCCGAAATTTTTTTCTATAGGTAAAAATGTAGAGTATTTCTATTTTTAACGGGATCCATGGACCCCCTATAGTAAGGGTAGATCCGCTCCTGAGTGCTCATATGATAAAGAAAAGCTACACATGTGAGGATGATTGCACCCTAAATACAACCTGGTTTAAACCCTTCAGAGATCTTCATTGTTTCATGAATGAATGAATGATAATAATTACAATGACAAAAGAATGAAAAATCCACGAATCTTTCCAAAGAAAATATTATTTGCCTTCAATCTTGGTATCATATCTTATTTCCAAGTGTAACTGTAACATCCCTACTTTTCAGAAAGGGTAAATTAGTAATTGGTCATACCCACGACGACCTAATTACTATTTATCCTATTTATTTAATTAAAAAGGATTTAATTAAAAGGATTTAGTTATTTAATTAATGGGTTTAATTAAATGGCTATAAAAGGGAATAATCCCCAAACTAATTCATTATTAGTTCACACGCTGAATTCTAAAAAAAATAGAGCAGAGAACGGCGGCATCAATAGAAGAACGCGGAGAAGAAAACGAAATAATAGGAAGACCCGTGTGATCAATCCGTTCATCTGATAGAGATGCCGCAGGAGAGAAAAGTGATCAACGCGAGGAGACGCAACTTTGGAAAAACAACATCTCTCGGTTTCGTAAGTTTTCAGTTTAGCCCTAGGTTTTGGTATTCGTAGAGTTCGATTCTTGGAAAATTCGCATCTTTCAATCCGTAACTCTGTTTCGCAGCCATGAGAAGTCGAAACGATCGTCTTGAAGCGTTGAATAATATAAAAATAGGTTCGCAGTAGTAAACCCAGGTAATCTTCAGTTACTGCACTTTTTCAGTTTCGTTTTTCGGCACAGAAATAGGATTTTAGGGTTTGTTGTTGATCAAATAGGTTTTGGGCTTTAGGATCAACAACTGTTGCAGTTGCTTGGTGTTTTGCTGTCGGTGTTGCAGGCAATTAAGGTAAGAGGCTCTTCCTATGATTCCAATTATCGTTTATAAGCTTAGATCATGTTTTGAGACGTTTTAATGCTAGACAGACGAGTCTTTGGTTGATCAATGATCATAGATGCTATGGTATGATTAGATAAGCTTTTATGTGGTTTTATGTGTTAAATTTGCTGTTATTTAGGACAGAAGGGATTAGAAATCGAGTTGTGAAAATTGTAGGGTTCTGGGCAAAACCCAGGCAGACGGGCGTCTGTATTAGGCAGACGGGCGTTTGCGATGCGTTGCAGCTCAAACGGGCGTTTGGGTATTCTGGACGGGCGTTTGAGGTGTGACTTTTGATTCAGGATGTAGCCCTTTTTGACGGACGGGCGTTTGAGGTTAGTGAACGGGCGTTCGGTTTCGGACGGGCGTCCATAGGGTTTTAAACGGGCGTTCGGAGTTAGACGGGCGTTTAGGCTTTTCAAACGGGCGTTTGATCTGTTTTATTTGTTTTCACGGTTTTCATCGTTTCAGCTTAGTTTCTGGTTTTATACACATGTGTTTACTGTTTTAAACCCTTAAGCATGATATATTAACATTGAATAAATATAAACAAGCCTGAATTGAGCTTCTGATTCGTTCAGTTAAAACACCGAATGTACTCTTAAAGGGAGTTGAAGTTCGGATCCGTCGGAAGAGCATGATAGGCTTGTGCTTTGATGAGTTAGCATTCATCAATGTCTGTGTAATTGCTAGGACTTGTCCGTGTCTAGTGGTCTAGGAAGAGAATAGTTTGTGTGAGGGAGATTATTTGAAAACAATTAGGTGGCTAGTTAATCATCCTAATAATCAACGTACTTGACTAGTAAAAGATTAAACAACATGTCTCTCTTGGCTAGGCACCAGGCTAAATCGCGATGCATGTGCTACCTCTGAAGGTGGAGGAACTCTGTAGGTCAATGACCCTAAGTACAGAGGGACTCTGCTGAGGTGTGCGTGCTTTCGGAGTCTACCTTTTCTAGACTTCGTGGATATTGGTGTGATCCACTAATATGTTGCAAAAGAGTGTCCTTGAGGTGGAAGAACTCCGTAGGTCATAATGACCCTAAGTACGGAGGGACTCTGCTGAGGTGGATGCGCGTAGTGCCCTTGGGTGCGGTTGTAACATAGATAAGCTAAGTAGAAACGTTTAGTCAATTCATGTTGATGGACATGAAATGAACCCTAGATTGAGTCGGTCATACATAAACAACTAAACGATTAAATATCTTTTCTTTATGAATTATAATTGTTGTCATAGCTTCTCACTTTTACTAAGTACTTTGTACTTACCTCCTTTGCATTTTCTTTTGTATGCATTGTGGGGTGAGATGACGAACAGGTTGATCAAGTGTAGACGACGGCTTTTAAAGACTTAAAGTCTTGACGAAGCTTCTAGATTATTTTCTTTGTAAAGGTTGTATTAGACTAGTTGTATCTCTTCTCTTAGATTTGTTGTACTTCAACTTTTAAGGCATCGTATTGTATAAGTCTTTGGGTTTTTCATCGTTGTAATCTTAACTATCCATCTTTAGTATGGTTAATTTCTATTCATAGTAGCTTTTATGTTTTTACCCGAGTCTTTTTAGCTTCCGTTTGCTTTTATTTGATACGACGACGTAGAGGCTTGCGTATAATATTAGATTTATTTAATGCTATACGCGCCGAACGTTTCTCTTCCGGATAAGGGCTCGGTATCCGGGAGCGGGGCGTTACAGTTGGTATCAGAGCGAAGTGTCCTTTCTATTCTAGGCTTCTCTTCCTCTAAGATAAGAATCCTTTAGACCTTCTAGAACTTGAGTTTGGTGGTAACCCTCGTATGACTAAGAATCCTTAAGCCGTGGTCAAGTTATCAGGACCTAGTGAGGAGTCTTCTGAGACGAAGGTTAGGTTGAGTTCTCAGTTCACATCTTTCATGTGAACACCTCAGGTTTGTTCCTTCTAGTATCCTTAGTAGAAACTCTCCTTCTTTTGAAGTTCCAAACCGTAGCTTGTCACATAGGGTTAGGTGAAACCCCTTAAGTAAAGCTTTGGGATCGGAGTCTTATGCCTACACCTTAAAGTCGAGGTCCTCTTGGTTGATTTCCTTTTTCCTTACTTTCCCTATTGAAATCTCTTCACCTTCTCCACACGAATATCTAAGTTTACTCTTATCTTGGCCTTAGTTTGTTTACTCTTATCTTGGCCTAACTTTGTAGAGAATGGTATTTGATTCAGCTCTACCAGTCCTCCACTTTCTCTTTACACTATCACTTGGTTGAGTTCATCAACATTCTTTGACCTTTGCTTTGCTTGAGATGGTTCTACACGAACTCCATGTGTAACTCTATTATTTTCAAGTACTCCTCAGTCGTTTCAACTCATAGTGTTAAAAGTCTCTTACTTTGGCATAAACTTTTCATTGTCCTCGTGTTTGGACTTATCCAACATGAGTGAATGCTTTTGTTTCCATGTTCTCCCTTTAACATAAGACTGTCTTCCCCTACTTTAAAAATTCTGCAAATTTTCAGCGAAGTAGATTTCTGTCTTATCTACAATTTCTCTTTTTACACCAACTCGATAATCATTATGGATTATTCAGAAAATTCATGTTTATACCGGACACTCTGTCCAGAAAATCTGCAGCAGCACCTTCACTTCTTCTTCTGTTTTGAACAGGTTAAACATCTTTAAATGACCTGAATTTTTGATATGTTGCAGGAAAAACTTCTATCTACAATTTTCCTTTTGAAGTTAAGCTCAGATTCGTTTTCGTTTGATCTCGATTTGCAATTCAACTCAGTGTTTAATAATCTGGAAATTCTGGCAGCTTGTGCAATTGTCAGAAATAACTATTTTTGACCAACTTATTTTCATTCAAAAATTCCGATATTTTTATACCACCTGGAAAACTCCAGTATCTAAATCTTTTCTCTTTGGATCATGCTCAAATTCTTCTTCGTTTGTTCTCTACAAATCGATAATGTCAGAACCAGAGTAAAAATCCTACACAGCAACCTAAAAGGAATTTTCACCTCCTTGACTTAGAGTTTGGGCTAAGAGGGTAGTAAGTTACAACTGTTATGTTTATGAGTTCCCTGAAGTTTGATCTCCTTCTGAGTTAAACCTTTTAGTAGGATGCTTATAAAGCTAACGTTATAGTTTCTTTTGCAGTGTTAAACGAGAACCAAAATGCTATCCTCCAACATGCCATGTTTGATGTTCAGACCCTTTTCGTGCCCTGTTATAAATATACCTTTTATGGTAATTTGTTTCTCATGTAATCCCTCACTTGAGATCTTTAAACACAACAAATCCTCTCTGCTTGGTGTCATGAATTATCTCCGAGACATATCTCCATAAGCCCTTCTTTTGAACAAATTCATTCTTTCTTACTTTTCAATTCAAGAAACAAATTCTCGTCAAAGTTTGCTGAACCTCCTGATGTCAGAACATTCCTTTTTACTTGTGTTTATTCCAGCTTCCCTCCTAAGGGTAGTGTCGATAATGTAACTATTTCACCTAATGCTGCCTGTTCCTTTAAGGTATGCATATCTTCGTTTGCTGGTCAATTTTTTTTTTAAGCCTATCATGACATTCCTCTTCAGTTACTTATCTTTAACCTTCTATCAATTTTTGCTAAACTAGTTTCAAGCAGAAGGCGGAATTTTTCAAGATGCCTTCCGAACTTATTTAGCCAACCGACGTTTGAATTCCTAAACTTCTGATTTTCATTTCAGATTATTTTACCTTGTACCCTTCAGTTTTAAATCTCTTCCAGGCCATTTAGAGCCATGAACTACCAGATACCCTTTTGATATTTCATCTTCTATTTTGGCATTTCTATTCCAATTTTGTTATACCGGTTGAAAGTCTATTTCATTTTAACCTTTTCATTCCCGCACGAGGAATAACCTTGAGCATTTATTCCTTGGCGGTGTACTATTCTTCTCGAGTAGTACAACCTTGAACCTTTTATTTGAATCGTCAATGATCGTTAAACTTCCCTTGGAGGTTTGAAATAATTCTTTGAAATCAAACCTTATCCGACAATTCTTATGTGTCATTTCCTCTTCAAAAAAAAAAAAAATCTTGTTTACCGCTTACTTATTCAAACTTTTGATATTCCCTTACAATTCCTTGAGGGAAATTTCCTTTTTCTAAATCTCGAAATAACCTCTCTTTGACTATGGCAAACTTGGACACTTCTTGACAAGTGTTTATTTTATTCTAAGACCTTTTGGTTTGCTCGTTTTGTCTCCATGGCTCCTTCACGTTGAGATTCTTTCTCTCTTTGATTTCTATTTTTTTTTTTACTTTATCCTTCTGGTGCTCGACCTTGCACCTTTACTTTGCAATTCTGTTGTGTGATGTTTCCCTTACGAAACTCATGTGAACTGAAGATTTTTCTAGTTCGCCAACATCCATCTTTGTTAACCAAGTGATTAACAATCAAGGTCACTTCCTTAATGTTCTCAAGCTCGGTGCTCTCTTTTCATACATTGAGAATATCTTCAAGTCCATCTGGTGATGTTTCCTTTAACGTCTCCACTTTCTAAAGGTTTATACGAAAGCCTATTACCATCCTTTCAAGTTGCCTCTGAAGTCCTTGTAGACCACCACATCTTGCAGAATTCCACTCTCTCAAAAGAATTTCATCTACAAGGTGTTCTTTTGTTTTTCCTCTTGTGGCTATCTTTTGTATTATGATACAGTGCCTCTTTCTTCATTCCAAAACCAACTTCAACTTTCTTCAACGCGGATTTTTCTTGTTTTGCTTGTAACCCAAGCAACCTTCCTTGTTCAAGTGCATTGTACCCTTCCTTGGCTTACCTAGTTGACATACCACCCTGGTACTCAACTTGTCCCTTTTCAACTTCTTTTACTTTCCAAGTTAACCCTAATTGGCACGAGGATTGGATCAGACCGTCAGAGAGAAGGATGGCAGATGCATGTTCTCCATCCCCAATTAGTCTTAGAAGTCTTATAGCCGGGATCCTTGCAGTTCTTCAGCAAGCTTGTGGTGCCATGATGGAAGTTGAGGTCGAAAGAAGTCAAGTATGCCAGGAAGCTGTGAGTCAGTTGGGGAAAGCTCAAGCACTCAGGACATAGGTCAGCAGGAGCAAGCAAAGGGTGGTAAACCGATGATTTCAAGATTCGAGGAAGTTGATGAGTTCGTGAAGAAACAAGACAAGACCCAGTTGTTTCCGGTTACAAGTGAGTGGCTGGAGCCCAACCAACCATTGGTCATGAATTAGATGAAGATAGCAACCGTTGGTAGCGGAATCAGCTTTGGGGTTCCGATTGCGGAAGATTGGGTAGGACAATGAAGAATGGAAACCTCGAGATGACAATTGCAGTTCCTCTCGGAGCGACCAAGAAGTACAAGAACAGGAACAATACTACTGGAGATCTTTCATGAAGATAGAGATAGAGCAACACGAGTTTCTGGAATGAGTTGAAGCGACAACAGAATACGAGACCAGATTTGATACAGCAAGCCAACGAGAAGATCGAGGTGGATCGTCACAACCTCAGGTTGGCTCATTACAAGCAAAAGAGTTAGGAAGATGGAAGAAGATGAAGACTGTATAAGAGTTAGGAGACGAAACGCTTCGCAGAGTCCAGAGTTCAAGTACCTCTCGGTTACATTCAAGTTTCGAGGACGAAACTCCTCTTAAGGAGGAAGGAATGTAACATCCCTACTTTTCAGAAAGGGTAAATTAGTAATTGGTCATACCCACGACGACCTAATTACTATTTATCCTATTTATTTAATTAAAAAGGATTTAATTAAAAGGATTTAGTTATTTAATTAATGGGTTTAATTAAATGGCTATAAAAGGGAATAATCCCCAAACTAATTCATTATTAGTTCACACGCTGAATTCTGAAAAAAATAGAGCAGAGAACGGCGGCATCAATAGAAGAACGCGGAGAAGAAAACGAAATAATAGGAAGACCCGTGTGATCAATCCGTTCATCTGATCAAGATGCCGCAGGAGAGAAAAGTGATCAACGCGAGGAGATGCAACTTTGGAAAAGCAACATCTCTCGGTTTCGTAAGTTTTCAGTTTAGCCCTAGTTTTTGGTATTCGTAGAGTTCGATTCTTGGAAAATTCGTATCTTTCAATCCGTAACTCTGTTTTGCAGCCATGAGTAGTCGAAACGATCGTCTTGAAGCGTAGAATAATCTAAAAATAGGTTCGCAGCAGTAAACCCAGGTAATCTTCAGTTACTGCACTTTTTCAGTTTCGTTTTTCGGCACAGAAATATGATTTTAGGGTTTGTTGTTGATCAAATAGGTTTTGGGGTTGAGGATCAACAACTGTTGCAGTTGCTTGGTGTTTTGCTGTCGGTGTTGCAGGCAATTAAGGTAAGAGGCTCTTCCTATGATTCCAATTATCGTTTATAAGCTTAGATCATGTTTTGAGACGTTTTAATGCTAGACAGACGAGTCTTTGGTTGATCAATGATCATAGATGCTATGGTATGATTAGATAAGCTTTTATGTGGTTTTATGTGTTAAATTTGCTGTTATTTAGGACAGAAGGGATTAGAAATCGAGTTGTGAAGATTGTAGGGTTCTGGGCAAAACCCAGGCAGACGGGCGTCTGTATTAGGCAGACGGGCGTTTGCAATGCGTTGCAGCTCAAACGGGCGTTTGGGTATTCTGGACGGGTGTTTGAGGTGTGACTTTTGATTCAGGATGTAGCCCTTTTTGACGGACGGGCGTTTGAGGTTAGTGAACGGGCGTTCGGTTTCGGACGGGCGTCCATAGGGTTTTAAACGGGCGTTCGGAGTTAGACGGGCGTTTAGGCTTTTCAAACAGGCGTTTGATCTGTTTTATTTGTTTTCACGGTTTTCATTGTTTCAGCTTAGTTTCTGGTTTTATACACATGTGTTTACTGTTTTAAACCCTTAAGCATGATATATTAACATTGAATAAATATAAACAAGCCTGAATTGAGCTTCTGATTCGTTCAGTTAAAACACCGAATGTACTCTTAAAGGGAGTTGAAGTTCGGATCCGTCGGAAGAGCATGATAGGCTTATGCTTTGATGAGTTAGCATTCATCAATGTCTGTGTAATTGCTAGGACTTGTCCATGTCTAGTGGTCTAGGAAGAGAGTAGTTTGTGTGAGGGAGATTATTTGAAAACACTTAGGTGGCTAGTTAATCATCCTAATAATCAACGTACTTGACTAGTAAAAGATTAAACAACATGTCTCTCTTGGCTAGGCACCAGGCTAAATTGCGATGCATGTGCTACCTCTGAAGGTGGAGAAACTCTGTAGGTCAATGACCCTAAGTACAGAGGGACTCTGCTGAGGTGTGCGTGCTATTGGAGTCTACCTTTTGTAGACTTCATGGATATTGGTGTGATCCACTAATATGTTGCAAAAGAGTGTCCCTGAGGTGGAATAACTCCGTAGGTCATAATGACCCTAAGTACGGAGGGACTCTGCTGAGGTGGATGCGCGTAGTGCCATTGAGTGCGGTTGTAACATAGATAAGCTAAGTAGAAACGTTTAGTCAATTCATGTTGATGGACATGAAATGAACCGTAGATTGAGTCGGTCATACATAAACAACTAAACGATTAAATATCATTTCTTTATGAATTATAATTGTTGTCGTAGCTTCTCACTTTTACTAAGTACTTTGTACTTACCTCCTTTGCATTTTCTTTTGTATGCATTATGTGGTGAGAAGACGAACATGTTGATCAAGTGTAGACGACGGCTTTTGAAGACTTAAAGTCTTGACGAAGCTTATAGATTATTTTCTTTGTAAAGGTTGTATTAGACTAGTTGTATCTCTTTTCTTAGATTTGTTGTACTTCTACTTTTAAGGCATCGTATTGTATAAGTCTTTGGGTTTTTCATCGTTGTAATCTTAACTATCCATCTTTAGTATGGTTAATTTCTATTCATAGTAGCTTTTATGTTTTTACCCGAGTCTTTTTAGCTTCCATTTGCTTTTATTTGATACGACGACGTAGAGGCTTGCGTATAATAATAGATTTATTTAATGCTATACGCGCCAAACGTATCTCTTCCGGATAAGGGCTCGGTATCCGGGAGCGGGGCGTTACAGTAACTTTAAAATTAATATTATCAGTGTTATTGTATTAAGGGATAAATTTATAAAAATATTTAAAAAACAAAAATGGATAAACTTATAATACAATTTTAAAAAACACGCCTTTTTTTTTTTTTTTTTTTTTAGAGAATTTCCAGTTGCGCTTTTTTTAAAGAAATATGTATGTAGTATAATACAAACACCAATTTTTTTTAGTGTCATTTAACCAATATATTATTTACCTTCAATGCACCGTGTTAGTGTGACAATTCTCCTCCGTAAGTAGCGTGCCTGCAACAAAAACATTAAAGTAATACCATTTATAGTCCTAATAATAAAATGTATATGTATGTAAATAAAATCTTTTTGTTCTTCAATACCTTCTCCTCACCACCCTTGATCCGATGATAAATTTAAAAACTACTTTTACGGTACCTTCTTAGGAAGCCTGACGACATCAATTCAAAACAGATAAAATGTCAAACAGCAATAATGTGAACTCATTGTTAATAATTGTAACGCCCCGTTCCCGGACACCGAGTCCTTATCCGGAAATCGAAACGTTCTGCATGCATGATATTAAATAAATAATATTACACGTAAACCTCTACTATATACGTCGTATCAAATTAAAGCAAACGGAAGCCAAAAAGACTCGGGTGTTTTTTTTCAAACAACCAAGAATGGAAATCAAGAATTAAAGAGGAGATGTGCTATTGTTACATTGGAAATAGAAACCAACGAAAATCCAAAACGTACGAATTCCAAAGTACTAAAAGTAAACTACAACATCCAATAGTAATCCAAGTCTATGAAATGAAAGGGAAATAAAAGAATAATAAACAAGATCTTCAACTCCGGCGTCCTCAAACGTCGTCATCAAAGTCCTCCTCGAAGTCTTGACTAACCTGTTCGTCTTCTCTCCCCCAAACACATAAATAAACATGCATTTGAGGTAAGTACTGACGATACAGGGTTTCACTCCCTCCACGTGTCATCTATCGGTTGGTCATCACATTATGAATGAGCTACAACATATTCATGTCGACGCCCAGGCTAGAGGCCAAAGCCATCTCATAAACGCCAGGCTACGACGATCGACTATCGACTACCGAGCAGTGTGAGATGACAGGTCCATAAGGATAGAGTCCACACCAGCTAGCAGTGTAGGACAATGAGTTTAGGGTCGATCACCGCAAGTCGGCAGTATCGACACCGAGAACAGTGTCCGCGCTAGCTGTCCAGGCCCACCCACAGCGATAGCTTGGGCAAGGGTCAAGGCCCATTTAAGGGTAAAGATGACAATAACACAAGCCGACTTAACCTTAGGGTTTAGGCAAGTATTGTCATTATAAATACCCCCAATCCAGGAA
Source organism: Gentiana dahurica var. dahurica (assembly GCA_024500145.1). Classification (NCBI taxonomy): domain Eukaryota; kingdom Viridiplantae; phylum Streptophyta; class Magnoliopsida; order Gentianales; family Gentianaceae; genus Gentiana; species Gentiana dahurica. Next base: position 84,138,817 of record CM044896.1, read on the forward strand.
GTACGTAAGACTTGATTCCTAGAACAGAACAGGATACGTAGGCAATCCAAGATACAGTCTTGGACTCAGCCGCATACATAAAATCCACCCCCTCATTCCTCTTTTTGGCATTAGGGTTCTTGTGTGTTCATCACTAGATTAAATTACGGCTCAAATCATTAAGGTGACATAATTTGTCATCGTCATTGGCGCTAGAAGGAGGGCCTTCTATTGATTGAAGACGCAAGAAACACGATGCCTCCCAAGAAAACTGCATCCAAACTGCATCCAAAGCAGTCGATCAAGGCTCCCAGATGAACGAGCCGATCGATCCTGATATGCAAGGAGACGAAGATCCCGCCTTGGATCTTATTCAGCACGATCCTCAGCAGAAACAGGGGGGGAAAGATCCAGCCTTGAACCCAGTCCAGGAGACCCACCGACCAGAAAAGCAAGCCCTTGCTCCAGAATATCGGGTGCTTGCAGATAAGTTGGCAGGGGCAGATTTGAAGGTAATGTCCAGGATAATAGCCGAGGCAGTTACGGCACGAAGGCAGGCAGACGCCGCCCAGAAAGAAGCTATGGCGGAAGGCGGCCAGAAAGACGTAGTGGACAAGCCTAAACAGACTCCTGGGGACGAAATAAGCGCATCATCTAGCTCGGTGGAAAGGAAGAGACGCGAGATCCACCAAAAACACCAGAGAGGGGATGATGATAGCGCCAGGGAAGAGTTGAATGCAATTTTGGGAAAGAACCAGGTTTCGTTGTGGCTCGAGTCTCCCTTCACGAAGGAGATCGAGAGCTTTCCTAAACCTAAGGGGTTTAAGATACCAAAGATAGAACCTTATGATGGCACCACCGACCCGGAGGACCATCTCCACAGGTATCTGTCTCAAATGAGGTTGGATGGGGCACCCGATGCAATGCGCTGTCGGGCATTCGAGACGCTACTCGTAGGACGAGCAAGAGAATGGTTCACGAAGCTACGACCAGGGTCGATCTCCAGTTTTGCCATGCTCGCTCGAAAGTTCCGAGATGCGTTTATAGTCAATAAGAAGTTTCATCTGAGTGTCACGCACCTCATGAACGTGAGGCAGCAAAAAGACGAGACAGTAATGGAGTATTTGAAGAGGTTTAATCTCGAGGCCATGCAGGTCAAGGACGCAGATGACCGACTTCTGATCACATCGTTCGTGGGGGGGCTGCGTAATACTAAGTTGTACATGAAGTTGAGCAGAGACGTTCCCCATACCATGGACGAATGTGTCAATGTGGTGCATAGATTCTGTCAAGGGGAAGAGGCAGTGCGGCGGCACACCCAATCCGACTGGATGGAATCCAAGAAAGACACCCGAGGTCCGAACAGGAATCAGTCCAAGAGGCAGGATGTCGAAAGTAAGCCATCGGTTTGGGACCGTATCGACACGTCCACCTCAGACCGTGGGGGCAAGAAGGGACCCTCACGTGATAAGGACTTTATCCCGCTCAATCGACCTCGATCCGAGGTGTTGTCGATTATGCTTTCAAAAAACTTGGCGAGGAAACCGCCACCGTTGAAGAAGCCTCGAGAAAAGAGGAATGCAAGCAAATACTGTGATTTTCACGAAGACATAGGCCATACAACAGAGGATTGTATCGACCTGAAGAGAGATATCGACGTCTGCATTCAGGAAGGAAAGCTAGACGAAGTTGTTGACAGATCTCGGTATGATGGGCCCAGAGGGCGTGGGGAATTTAAGAGGAAAAACTCCGATCAAGACAGGAACCGAGGTCGAGATGCCCAGAGACGAAGGGATCGGTCACCTCAGAGGAATCGATCCCCAGGTCGGAAGGAAACAACAGAGATAACTTCGGTCGGGACAGATACGAAGAAAATTGACCTGTAAACTATGTCAATACGATCTTTGGTCCAGATGAAAGTGATAAGGATCAGACCAGTGAAGAGCCATCTAGTAGCTTGAGAGAGCGTAAACAGCTCAGATTCACGACAGAAGTCGGATACGGCCCTCGAGATGATATCCCCAAGTCGAGGAGTCATAGCGAAGGGTTAGTTATTGAGGCAGTTATTAGCCGAGCCCGTGTATCGAAAACGTCCGACTCTAGGAAGGAGAGGACGATCAGTGTGTGCAAGTCGGGATTTGGATCCCAGAGAAAGAAAAACAGCTACTGGTCGAGCTTTTAATCGAGTTCAGAGACATCTTTGCCTGGAAAGCCACCGACATGCCGGGACTGTCCACCGACATCGCGGTTAATAAGCTCGAGATTGACCAGGCTAAAAAGCCAGTCAAACAGAAGAAGAGAAGTTTTGCGTCGGATCGACTTGAGGCCATCGAGTTGGAAGTCGGCAAGCTACTAGCAGCCAAGATAGTGAAAGAGGTATTCTATCCCGAATGGCTAGCTAACCCAGTATTAGTCAAGAAGCCTGATGGGAGTTGGCGCATGTGTGTGGACTCCACAAATTTAAACAAAGCCTGCCCAAAAGACTCATATCCATTGCCTAAAATCGACAGGTTAGTAGATTCGACCATCGACTTTGAAGTTTTTGGTTTTTTAGATGCATATAAAGGATACCATCAGATTCAAATGGATCCTCGAGACGCAGAGAAAACATCTTTTATCACTTAATTTGGCACCTTCTGCTATGTGAACATGCCATTCGGATTAAAGAATGCTGGGGCAACATACCAGAGGGCAGTCAATAAAATTTTTGCAAGACAAATTGGTAGATGTATGGAAGTTTATGTAGATGACCTACTTATCAAGAGTCGATTTATGAGACAATACCTGGTCGATGCTCAAGAGGTTTTCGAAGTGTTGAGAGAAACGCAGATGAGATTAAACCCGAAGAAGTGCACTTTTGGAGTCAGGTCGGGTAAGTTCTTGGGCTATATGATTTCGAAGGACGGGATTCGAGCGAACCCGGATAAAATTGATACATTGAAGAACATGCCCGCACCACGAAATATCAAGGAAGTACAAAGGCTCACGGGTCGAATGGCAGCTCTCAACAGATTTCTATCAAGATCAGCACAGCGTGCACTACCATTTTTCAAGATACTCCGAAAGGCCAGTCCTTTTCATTGGGATGATGAATGTCAGATAGCCTTTGAAGAGTTGAAGACTTATTTATCAGAATTACCTACCCTCACTTCTCCTCGAGAAGGGGAAAAGTTGTTGGTTTATCTGGCCGTGTGCGAGGAAGCAGTGAGTGCGGTTCTGGTACGAGAAGGGGTACATGGCCAGGTGCCAATATACTTTGTTAGTAAAGCACTACATGGCCCCGAGATCCGATACTCACCAGCCGAGAAGCTAGCATTATGTCTTGTTCATGCCTCGAGAAAGTTGAGGCCCTATTTTCAAGCTCATCCTATAGTGGTAGTCACTGACCAACCACTGAAGCAAATTTTGGCAAAGCCTGATACTTCAGGTCGATTGGCGAAATGGGTAATAGAAATGGCCCAGTACGACATCGAGTTCGTACCTCGAACTGCGATCAAAGCACAGGCCTTGGCGGATTTTTTGGCTGAAGGGATCTCCGTCCAACTCGATCAGGAAAAACAAAGTCCAGAGGAAAAATGGACTCTCCAAGTCAATGGAGCATCGAGTAATGAGGGGGCAGGAGCAGGACTCCTTCTGGTAAGCCCGAAAGGCGAGGAATTCCCATATGCCCTTCGATTCGACTTTAAGGCAACGAACAACGAGGCCGAGTATGAGGCTATGATCACTGGTTTAAAGCTCGCTTTGAAGCTGGGTGTCGAAGATTTGTCAGTTTACAGTGACTCGCAGTTAGTGGTCAATCATGTGAAAGGGGAGTATGTGGCTAAGGAAGAAACCATGAAGATTTACTTAGCAGTTGTCCAAAGCCTCATACCAAAATTCAAAACAATTCAATTCGAGCAAGTCCCCCGAAGTCAGAACAAGAGAGCCGATGTGCTCTCCAAGTTGGCATCAAACTTCATGTCAAGCAAGAAGGTGCTGGTCGAGTTACTGACCGATAGGAGTTACATCGAGACGGAGGCCCAGCCGATTACTCAGCAGGCCACGTGGATGGACTCGATCGCTCTATACCTTAAGGACGGAATATTACCACCTGATAAGGTGCAATCAAGAAAAATTCGACTCCAGTCCACTCGATATGCGTTCTTCGACGACATCCTTTATCGAAAATCTTTTGTAAGTCCATGGTTAAGACGTGTCTCTGAAAATGAAGGCGAATATCTCTTGGAAGAAATTCATAGAGGAGCGTGTGGAAATCACTGCAGGGCTAGAATGTTAGCTCGAAAATGCAAGTTAGCTGGGTATTTTTGGCCGTCGATGCAGCGAGATGCGAATAATCTTGTCCAGAAATGCAACGCTTGTCAGATCCATGATAATATCTCTCATCAACAAGCACAAGATATGAACGTCATCTCGTCAGCATGGCCGTTTGATCAGTGGGGGGTCGATATTGTTGGACCTCTTCCCCGAGCTCCAGGAAATCTCATATTCGTGGTCGTTGCGGTGGACTACTTCACAAAATGGGTAGAAGCTAAGGCTTTGCCCGACATCCGAGCTGCAACCATTAAAAAGTTCTTGTGGGTCGACATTCTATGTAGGTACGGAATTCCAAAGGCTTTGATCTCGGATAACGGTACCCAGTTTGAAGATCGAAAAGTTAGAGAATGGTGCAGCGAATACCAAATCGACCAGCGATTCACCTCAGTGGCTCACCCCCAGGCAAACGGTCAAGTCGAACAGACTAACCGACAGATCAAGCTGGGGTTAAAGAAGAGGCTAGAGGCAGAAGGTCGAGATTGAGCAATTCAACTTCCGAGCATCCTATGGTCATATCGGACAGCTCCTAATTCGTCGACATGAGAAACTCCTTTTCTTTAGTGTATGGGTGTGAAGCGGTGATACCCGCCGAGATCGGAGTTCCCTCCCCTCGAGTTCTGTCTTATAATGTTGAGACAAATGATCCCGAACTCCGACAGGAAAGGGACAATATTGAGGAACGAAGAGAGATAGCCTCAGCCCGAATGGCAAGGTACAAGCAGAAGATCTCTCAGTATTACAACTCGAGGGTAAGACACAGATACTTCAAGGTTGGCGATCTGGTTCTAAGGAAAAATGAAGCGAGTCGACAGGAAGCAGTCGGAAAGCTGACCCAGAATTGGGAAGGTCCATATCAGATTCTGAAGGTTCACCCCAAAGGGTCTTATCAACTTGGACGAGCAGATGGAACCACAGTTCCTCGACATTGGCACGCCAACAATCTGAGGAAGTATTATGTTTGAGATAAGCTTTACTTTGATGAACTTATTTACTTTTCACTTATGAATCTTGTAATAAGTCCATGAGACAATTTTATGAGTATTCTAATAAATTTGTATCTTTTCGAGATGCTTTCTGTGTTTGTTAGGATTTATAGCCAAAACGATACAAGTCCAATGTGACAGAAAAGTTAAAGGCAAAACAATCGAAAACGAATAGAGAAATCCGCAGGTCGGACATCTCGATAAAGCCAAAGCAAAGTTAGCCTAATGGGCGACGAATGCAAAGGCATAGAGACGGTTCGCAGGGTCGGGCCAAAGGTCCAAGCTAAGAGCCGAACGAGCCCAAGAGGCAAACAAGGCTAAAGCAAAGGACGGTTCTCATAGTCGGGCCACCTGTCCCAGTCGAAAGCCGAATAAGCCCGAAGGGCGAAAAAGGCCTGGACAAAGGACGGTTCGCATAGTCGGGCCACCTGTCCCAGTCGATGGTCGAAAGAGCCTAAATGGCAAAAAAGACTAAAACCAGGGGCAGTTCACATTAAAATGCTCAGCCTAAGGTCAAATAAGCCTAAGGGGCAAAAGACTAAGGCAAGCAAGTCGATCTCAAGTGCAATAAGAACCAAGGGTTCATAATACACTTGGGGGGCAACACAGTATCAACAACAAGTACAGCAAATAAAACGAATAGCGAGTAGCAAACAGAGCCAGGAGCTCGGCAAGCGAAAGACTATGAAACATCAAGACAAGCAAAGCAAAGTCAAGTCAAGAAAGATAGCAAAATCAACGCAAAGTCATTACAAAACAAGGCCAGGTCGAAAAAGACCAGCCAAAGTTATAAAGGTTATTACAAATCAGAAGTTCGAATATCAAAAGAAGAATTAAAAAGACAACGATCAGGGGTCGGCTTCCGTGGTCGGCTCAGTAGTGGCAGGGGTCGGATCAGCGGCGGTCGGATCGGTAGTAGGGGCATACGTGGAAGGAGCATACTTTATAGCCAAAGACTCTCCTTGCTGAAACTCTTCGATGTACCGATCGTACAGCTGCTCCGAGTCCAGATTATAGAACATAGGCGTCTCGAGGGACGATACGTCGAATCCGGAGACGACGGCCTTCACCTGATCAACGGCCAGAGTGTAGCCACCCATCATCGAGGCACGCATGATCACTTCTAGAACGTCCTCGAGGTTGGTTGACTTCTGGTATTCCTTGATCGCTTCAGCCTTAGCTTCCTCGACCTGTGTGTGCGCTCGATCCAGTTCAGCCTTTAGCACATCTCGATCATGTCGAGCCTTCCTAGCTTCTTCATCGGCAGCTTTCTGCCCCCTCAGCAACATCTCGTAGTCTTGAGCCAGCTTGAGCAGCTCCCTACCCTGATCATGCCTTTCCTCCTGCAGTCGGCCTAGCTCCTTTTCAGTAGTGGCAAGTTTTGTTTCAGCAGCCACCAACTTATCTTGCAGCTTCTCGAGCTCGGCGACCGACTCGTGCTTCAACGCGTTGTATTGTTTTTCCACAGCAAAGAGGGCAGCACTTTTGGCGACATTGTCTTGAAGCAGCCTGCCATTCTCCTTCTTGATTTCGTCCGCCGACTCCCCTGTCTTGGCCAACCGTCGGGCAGCCTCCCGACCAACAAGGGTATTCTACAAAACGTAAAGAGTGTATCAGAAAAGGGACAAGGCATAGGCCTCGAGAGAAGCTAATAGGAAAAGAAGGATCGACTTACAAGACGATTTAATTTTCGCAGCACGAAATACAGGTTCTTGTCGTCCACGCCAGCGTAATCGTCGGCAACCCAGTCCACACCGATCCCTGACTCGGTAGGGGTCTCAGCAACCTTCTTCCTCTTCGCCTCTCGAAGCTGTTCCCTCACCACCTCGGCGACAGTTGGCCTTTTCTTTGTTCGCACCGCCGGCTCTTCGACATTAACCTCGACATTCGAGGTCAAATCGACAATCTCCTCCTCGTCCTCATCTCGAAGAGAACCAAATCGGACTGTCAAGTTGCCAGTTGTCGGAGGTGGCTCAGTCGATCCAACCGCGGAAGTCGACTCAAGAGCAGCAGGGGTAGGTTCAGGCTGGGAAGCACCTCCCTCTCGGGAAGCAGAAGGTGCCCTGGTCTCAGCCACCGGCAAGTCAGGGGTAGCACGACCTCCGACGGGTGGAGCAGCAACGACCGTCGACTCGGGTACCCGGGTGGGGTCAGTGACCTTGGAGAATCTTCCCACTGCAGAGACAAAAAAGACAAGTTATCTGGATCGATAAACAAAACAAGCAACAAGTCATCAAACACGACAAATGACAAGTATGTAAAGGCAAGCAAATAAGGAACATCCTACGGTTCTCGTGATCTGGGACATTAAGACCCACGTATGGCATTGGCCCAGCTTCCTCCAAATGGGCCAGGTGATACAGGAGACTCAGGTCTCGAGTACACACCTCGAAGTTGTGTCCACCCAGGAGACGAGCCTCGTGTAGAACCGGATCTTTCCCAAGCTTGTCCTGTTTTCCGTCTCTCGACCTCCACTGCCCTATGTAGGGGTTATCCAGGCCATGACGGAGAAAGAAAAATCGAGGCTTCCACTCCCCGTGAGAAGAAGGTCCCCTGGTTATGATCTCATGTCGGTTGGTTCTTCTCTGGAATGAATACCACAGCTTGTCGGGCGTAGCAGCTATCTTGTAGTAGTACCGAAACAAGGGCACCGAGAAGCAGACCTGAACCACCCGACATGCTATTATAAATCCCATCAGAGTTCTGACACCGTTTGGGGCGATCTGAGAAACACTAATCTCATGATGATGTAGAATCGCGAGGATGGCGGGGAAGAGTGGGAACCTTAGTCCACTCGCAATTTGATTCTCGTAAACGGCGCAAAACCCCTCTGGGGGCTCATCGGCAAACATGTGATTACCAGAAGGAAGTCGAGACTCGAAGGGAGGATTAACAATGTTATACTTCCTGCAGATTTCGACAACCTCCTCAGAAGAGAGTACGCTGAGGCATCCCTTAGCACCTTTCCCGTCCATCCTAGTCACTAATTTCTTAGGTTGGTGAGGGACAGGAGGAGAAGAAGCGGAGGGTTCGCCGGAATCGTGCCGGAGAAGAAGATCGGAGACAGCGGGTACCGGAATTTGGGATTGGGAAGGCGTTCCGCTACCCCTATCGGATTCTGTAGCACTACTACTACTACTTGACATAGATAAAATCAAACAAAAAGATGAAGAACACTAAGATAAAAGACAGGATCTTACTTGGTGTTTTGGAGTTTGGGGAATGAGATGAAGAAAATAACAAACCGGGTTTTGCTGCAGCTTCTATCCTCTCCTCCTTTATATATGAAAACAAAAGATTTGCAAATGATTTGAAGAGACGTAGGTATTGGGGGTTATAACCCCCGGAAATCGCGACAATCAAGGCAGTGACGCGTCCTTTGCGGGATTCGAAGCGTTTCGTATGCCAGATATCGTGCCACGTGGCTACAAGGCAGTTAGGGTTGTGAAAAGGCAGGCTTTCTCCCGCCCAAAGAAAAACCCAACTCGAAGACGATTCAAGGCAGTTAGGGCTCTCTCAAGTCTGGGGGGCTTATGACGATACAGGGTTTCACTCCCTCCACGTGTCGTCTATCGGTTGGTCATCACATTATGAATGAGCTACAACATATTCATGTCGACGCCCAGGCTAGAGGCCAAAGCCATCTCATAAATGCCAGGCTACGAAGATCGACTATCGACTACCGAGCAGTGTGAGATGACAGGTCCATAAGGATAGAGTCCACACCAGCTAGCAGTGTAGGACAATGAGTCTAGGGTCGATCACCGCAAGTCGGCAGTATCGACACCGAGGACAGTGTCCGTGCCAGCTGTCCAGGCCCACCCACATCGATAGCTTGGGCAAGGGTCAAGGCCCATTTAAGGGTAAAGATGACAATAACACAAGCCGACTTAACCTTAGGGTTTAGGCAAGTATTGTCATTATAAATACCCCCAATCCAGGAACTACGTAAGGCTTGATTCCTGGAACATAACAGGATACGTAGGCAATCCAAGATACAGTCTTGGACTCAGCCGCATACATAAAATCCACCCCCTCATTCCTCTTTTTGGCATTAGGGTTCTTGTGTGTTCATCACTAGATTAAATTAGGGCTCAAATCATTAAGGTGACATAATTTGTCATCGTCAAGTACATTGTACAAAGTAAGAAGTAGAAGCTACAACTCAATTAAGGTTATTATTAAAAGATTATCTTGGTGAGACCGACTCAATCTAGGGTTCACTACGTGTCCATCGACACGTCCTGACTATATGTTTCTAGCTTAGCTTATCTGTTTTACGTCATTACTCGAGGACACAATGCATGGTGAAAATTCCACCACAAGATATACTTGCCAACTACGGTGATTGGCACCGGTAGTCCCGGGATCTCCCCGATATGCATATACGTTTGATGGATTTCCTCCACTACCCTTCAGCCTTTTGAGCCAGTAGCGTTGTCCACCTTTTATGAACGTATCACTTTGCCGATTTGAATCAGTGCCTAACCAAGAATAAGTGACGTTTTAGATTTTACTACACATATGTAATTAATTACTGTGAATTAACTAGCCGTCCCTAGTGTTTTCAAGTAAGCTCCCTCACAAACCCTACTCTCTTCCCTAGACCACTAGACACTGACAAGTCCTAGCAAATACACAGACATTGATAAACTCTAGTTCATCAAAGCACAAGCCCTTTCATGCCCTGCCAACGGATCCGAACTTCAACTCCCTTTAAGAGTACATTCGGTGTTTTAACTGAACGAATCAGAAGTTCAATCGAGGCTTGTTCATGTTTAATTAATATTAACATATCATTATTAAGGGTTTAAAACATTGAGAACATGATTATGAAACCTGAAAATGAGCTGAAATGGTAAAGGTAATGAAATCAAGGTACACAGGTCGAACGCCCGTTTGACTCCCTATGGACGCTCGTTCAATATCAAACTCCCGTCCACTAATCCCGAACGCCCGTCTGTCAAAAATGGCTACATCCTGAATAAAAAATCTAACCTCAAACGCCCGTCTGCCTTGTGCAGACGCCCGTCTAAGCTACTAGGGTCTCATACGCCCGTCCGCCTAATGTAGACGCCCGTCTGCCTAGGTTTTCCCCAAAATGCTAAATCTTAAAAGCACGATTTCTAAACCGTTTCTAGCCTAGTTAACATCGAAATTAACACAGAAATTCATAGAAAAACTCATCTAACATTACCATAGCATCTAGGATCATTAATCAACAAAAAAACACCTCTTTCTTACATCTAACCATCTTAAACCTTAAACTAAACCTCAATAACAATAATTGAAATTGTAGGAATAGCCTCTTACCTTTTAGCAAGCTTAATCCAAACAAAACGCAGAAAAACAGCAGCAAAACTGATCATTTTCTGCAAGAAAACATGTGATAAATCCAAACTTAGATTAGATTCGATCACATATTTCTTAACGATATAAACTAGGAATTGATGAGTTTGAATCCATCAAACTCGAACAAGAACAAAACTAGGGCTTAATCATACGTTAAGAAAGCTCCAACTTTCTGATATTCAAACGTCAGCCTCTTCACGACGATTCCGTTGCTTGACTCTGATCTGAAAACCGTTACGAATTGACTTAGCAATCGATTGAAAACCTCTCAGCCCTAACTCTTGCTCTCACACACGCAGAAGACAGATTTGGAGGTGGAAAAATCTGATTCAAAAGGTTAGGGAAAACTGATTGGGTTTATTTTCCTTAAATAGGAAAATCCCAATAATTAACCTAAATCCTTATTTTCCTTAATTACCCTTACTAATCAGATTTTCCTTCCCCATATATATATATTTCAAAAAATACATATATAAAAATACTCAAACTCCGAATAAAAGGAACCGAACCCAATATTTCATTTTCGCAAAATGACACGTCTGCCCTTTCCTGAAAATCGGAATAGTACATTCTTCCCCCCTTAAAGGAGTTTCGTCCTCGAAACTAGAACATACCTGGTAGGTCCAAAAAAATCTGGGAACTCGCTGATCATATCGTCCTCGACTTCCCAAGTAGCTTCATCCGGTGAATGGTTGCTCCATTGCACCAAAACCAAAGGAATCATCTTTCTCTTAACCATCTTTTCCTTCCGGTCCAAAATCCTGATCGGTTTCTCATCATAAGAAAGATTATCTTGTAGGATCTCCGGATCAACCGTGGTCTCAACATCTGTCTTGGTCAAACACTTCTTCAGCATCGAAACATGAAACACATTGTGGACTCTTGACATGGATTCCGGTAACTTAAGCTTATAAGCCAACGGTCCAATTCTTTCTAGAATCTCAAAAGGTCCAACATACCTTGGGCTTAGCTTTCCCTTCTGTCCAAAACGTTTCACTCCCTTCATTGGGGAAGCTCGTAGATACACTCTTTCACCAACTTCAAATTCAAGAGGTCTTCTTCTAACATATGCCCAACTTTTCTGTCTATCTTGAGCTGCTTTCAGGTTCTTCTTAACCAATCGAACCCTTTCTTTAGCTTGATCTACCAACTCGCCCGATGATATGTCTTTCACCAACTTCATCCCAAAACAGCGGCGTTCTACATCTTCTTCCATACTAAGCCTCAAACGGTGGCATGCCTATACTTGCATGATAACTGTTGTTGTAGGCAAACTCCGCTACCGGTAGGTAATCATCCCATGATCCGCCTACTTCCAAAACACAAGCTCTCAACATATCTTCAAGTGTCCGGATGGTCCTCTCTGATTGTCCATCCGTCTGGGGATGAAAGGCCGTACTCAAATCCAACTTGGTTCCAAAAGTCGCTTGTAAACTTTTCCAAAACCGACTGATGAACCTCGAATCGCGATCCGAAACTATAGGGATAGGAACTCCGTGTAACTTCACTATATTATCCAGGTATAATGTCGTCATCTTCTTCAAAGGCATATCAACCTTATACGGTAAGAAATGGGCGGATTTGGTCAATCTATCCACAATCACCCAAATCGCATTGTCACCGCCTCTTGTCTTAGGTAAACCGGTGATGAAATCCATCGTGATCTTATCCCATTTCCATTCGGGGACATCCAAAGGTTTAAGCATTCCTCCCGGTCTTCTGTGCTCTGCCTTTACTCTCTGGCAGATGTCACATTCTGCAACAAACTTGGCTATGTCCAGTTTCATCGAGGGCCACCGAAACTTTTCCTTCAAGTCTCTGTACATTTTAATGGATCCTGGATGAACCGCAAATGCAATCCCATGTGCCTCTTCCATAATTGTTTGCTTCAAATCACCAACATTAGGCACACACAGGCGATCCCGATACCAAAGGTTTCCGTTCTTGTCTAACACATAGCCAACCGTAGGATTTTCTCTTGCAACGCGCTTCAAGTCAACCAAAACTGGGTCTTCATATTGCTTTTCCCGAATATCATCCATCAACTCAGACCTTGCTAACAACGGTGCCACAAGCTGCCGGTTTTCTATCTATCAAAACTTCGGATTTGCAGCCCATCTAGCCTTTCTGCCACGACTTCAACACTTGAAACTGCAAACACTGGTTTTCTGGTCAAAGCATCTGCCACTACATTTGCTTTACCCGGATGGTACTGAATATCCAAGTCATAATCCTTTACGAACTCCAGCCATCTCCTTTGTCTCATGTTCAAATTCTCTTGGGTAAAGAAATACTTCAAGCTCTTGTGATCAGTGAAGATCCTCGCCTTAACTCCGTACAAGTAGTGCCTCCAAGTCTTTAGGGCAAACACTACTGCTGCCAACTCTAAGTCATGTGTTGGGTAATTCTTCTCATGCACCTTCAACTGTCTGGATGCATAAGCAATCATCTTCCCTCCTTGCATCAACACACAACCCAAACCTTGTCCCGAACTGCCAAAACTGGGGCTGTAGTCAAAACTGGGGCTATAGTCAACTTCTTCTTCAACGTCATAATTATCAAAGATCTCCAGAACTGCCAAAACTGGGGCTGTAGTCAACTTCTTCTTCAACGTCTGAAAAGCCTCTTCACACTCACTGGTCCACTCGAGCTTTACATTCTTTTGAGTGAGCCGGGTAAGTGGTGTAGCTATCTTCAAGAAGTCTTGCACAAATTTCCTATAATATGCAGCCAAACCGAGGAAACTTCTAACCTCTGAAACGGTAGTCGGTCTGGACCACTTCTCAACTGCTTCAATCTTGGCAGGATCAACCTTAATGCCATCTCCAGAAATGACATGACTCAAGAAACTCACCTGATTCAACCAAAAGTCACACTTAGAGAACTTGGCATACAACTGGTTCTTCTTCAAGGTCTCCAACACTATCCTTAAGTGTTCCTCATGCTCTTTATCATCCTTAGAGTACATTAGGATGTCGTCTATGAATACTATCACAAACTTATCCAAATATGGCATGAAAACACGCTGCATCAAATCCATAAATGCAGATGGAGCATTAGTGAGTCCAAAAGGCATAACCAAGAACTCATAATGTCCATACCTCGTACTGAAGGCCGTCTTCGGTATGTCCGCTACCTTGATCTTCAACTGATGATATCCTGACCTAAGATCAATCTTGGAAAACACTCTCTTTCCTTGCAACTGATCAAACAAATCATCAATCCTTGGCAAAGGGTATTTATTCTTGATGGTGAGGTTATTCAATGCTCTGTAGTCTACGCACATCCTCATACTACCATCCTTCTTCTTGACAAATAACACTGGGGCTCCCCAAGGCGAAGTACTAGGCTGAATTATATTCCTTTCTAGCATGTCCTTAAGCTGAGCTTTCAACTCTTTCAATTCAGGCGGTGCCATTCTATAGGGTGCCTTAGCAACTGGTGCCGCTCCTGGTATCAACTTGATCTCAAATTCAATCTCTCTCTCCGGCATGTTTCTAGGTAACTCCTCTGGGAACACTTCAGGGTATTCTTTGACTACAGGGGTTTTCTCTCCGGCATGTTTCTCTAACTCGGGCTTCACTTGTTCCACATCCACTGGGTACAACAAGTAGCCTTCACAACCTTTCTGACAAGCCCTTATAGCCTAAACCGCTGAAATTATCGGTGGACGCTTCTTGCTAGCCTTGTACACATTGCCCTGATAAGTCTTATCAGATTTTCCAGGTATCTTAAAGGTCACTTTCTTTCCTCGGCAAACCAGATGGACAAAATTCTCAGAGAGCCAATCTATTCCAAGAATCACATCAAAGTCTGAAAAGTCTAAAACTGTGAAGTCACTTTTGCATCGATATGATCCCACTTGGACTTTCACTTGTGGTATCATCCTAGTTACCTTTGTTACATTTCCTAACGGTGTAGTTATCTCCAAGGTGTTTCTTAAGGGTTCCGAGTGGATTCAACTTCTTAGCTACCTTAGTTGACACAAAGGTGTTAGACGCTCCCGTATCAAACAATGCCGTAACTTCTATGTTTTCTAATATTATCGTACATGAGATAACATTATCATCCGATTTTGCATACTCTACATCCACGGCGAAAAATCGAACTGGGCGACTTGGGCCGCCTTTCCCGCTTTCTTGATTTTGAGTTTCTCTTAGCACCATTAGTGACTGAAGGCTTGTGCTTGAAGGCCTCAGCTTCCAATGCCTCGTTCAACATTCAGCCATGTCCATGGTGTACTTCCCAACCTTCCCGCTTGGATCTCACGGGACAAACCATTCTTGAACAACTGAAACTGCACTATTCAACCTCTAATCGGTGCATTCCTCACCGGAAGGTTCTTCCTTATGTTTACAGTCCATGTAAACAAATTTTTTTTTTGGCAACTGACCTATACCAAGTATCCCAGAATTACACCATGATTCTTAGGATTCAAAACTATAGGGTCCTTTTCTTCTTCTTCTTTTTCATTGGTAAACTCTTACACGATCATTCACACCTTCTAGATGAACCACAACTACTAGACCCCCATCTTCAATCAAACCACTCGCTTTTGCTGGGCCTTAGAACTTCCGATTCCAAACATATCAACACGAGTATCTGAGGTTACCTAACATTCTGAAAGATCATGAAGGATCAGAATGTTACTATATGGTCGAAAGAGATCTTATCTTAAGGAAGGAAGCCTAAAGGACGCTTCTCTCTGATACCAACTGTAACGCCCCGTTCCCGGACACCGAGTCCTTATCCGGAAATCGAAACGTTCGGCACGCATGATATTAAATAAATAATATTACACGTAAGCCTCTACTACGTCGTATCAAATTAAAGCAAACGGAAGCCAAAAAGACTCGGGTGTTTTTTTTCAAACAACCAAGAATGGAAATCAAGAACTAAAGATGAGATGTGCTATTGTTACATTGGAAATAGAAACCAACGAATCCAAAACGTAAGAATTCCAAAGTACTAAAAGTAAACTACAACATCCAATAGTAATCCAAGTCTATGAAATGAAAGGGAAATAAAAGAATAATAAACAAGATCTTCAACTCCGTCGTCCTCAAACGTCGTCATCAAAGTCCTCCTCGAAGTCTTGACTAACCTGTTCGTCTTCTCTCCCCTAAACATATAAATAAACATGCATTTGAGGTAAGTACATTGTACAAAGTAAGAAGTAGAAGCTACAACTCAATTAAGGTTATTATTAAAAGATTATCTTGGTGAGACCGACTCAATCTAGGGTTCACTACGTGTCCATCGATACGTCATGACTATACGTTTCTAGCTTAGCTTATCTGTTTTACGTCATTACTCGAGGACACAATGCATGGTGAAAAATCCACCACGAGATATACTTGCCAACTACGGTGATTGGCACCGATAGTCCCGGGATCTCCCCGGTATGCATATACGATCGATGGATTTCCTCCACTACCCTTCAGCCTTTTGAGCCAGTAACGTTGTCCACCTTTTATGAACAAATCACATCGCCGATTTGAATCAGTGCCTAACCAAGAATAAGTGACGTTTTAGCTTTTACTACACATATGTAATTAATTACTGTGAATTAACTAGCCGTCCCTAGTGTTTTCAAGTAAGCTCCTTCACAAACCCTACTCTCTTCCCTAGACCACTAGACACGGACAAGTCCTAGCAAATACACGGACATTGATAAACTATAGTTCATCAAAACACAAGCCCTTCTAACGGATCCGAACTTCAACTCCCTTTAAGAGTACATATTCGGTGTTTTAACTGAACGAATCAGAAGTTCAATCGAGGCTTGTTCATGTTTAATTAATATTAACATATCATTATTAAGGGTTTAAAACAGTGAGAACATGATTATGAAACGATAAAGGCAATAAAATCAAGGTACACAGGTCGAACGCCCGTTTGACTCCCTATGGACGCCCGTTCAATATCGAACTGCCGTCCACTAATCCCGAACGCCCGTCTGTCAAATGGCTACATCCTGAATCAAAAATCTAACCTCAAACGCCCGTCTGGCTTGTGCAGACGCCCGTCTGAGGTACTAGGGTCTCAGACACCCGTCCGCCTAATGCAGACGCCCGTCCGCCTGGGTTTTCCCTAAAACGCTAAATTTTAAAAACACGATTTCTAAACCGTTTCTAGCCTAGTTAACATCGAAATTAACACAGAAAATCACAGAAAAACTCATCTCACATTACCATAGCATCTAGGATCATTAATCAACAAAAAAACACCTCTTTCTTACATCTAACCATCTTAAACCTTAAACTAAACCTCAATAACAATAATTGAAATTGTAGGAAGAGCCTCTTACCTTTTAGCAAGCTTAATCCAAACAAAACGCAGAAAAACAGCAGCAAAACTGATCCTTTTCTGCAGGAAAACATGTGATAAATCCAAACTTATATTAGATTCGATCACATACTTCTAAACGATAAAAACTAGGAATTGATGAGTTTGAATCCATCAAACTCGAACAAGAACAAAACTAGGGCTTAATCATACATTAAGAAAGCTCCAACATTCTGACATTGCAACGTCAGCCTCTTCACCACGATTCCGTTGCTTGACTCTGATCTGAAAACCGTTACGAATTGACTTAGCAATCGATTGAAAACCTCTCAGCCCTAACTCTTGCTCTCACACACGCAGAAGACAAATTTGGAGGTGGAAAAATCTGATTCAAAAGGTTAGGGAAAACTGATTGGGTTTATTTTTCTTAAATAGGAAAATCCCAATAATTAACCTAAATCCTTATTTTCCTTAATTACCCTTACTAATCAGATTTTCCTTCCCCATATATATATATTTCGAAAAATACATATATAAAAATAATAAAATACTCAAACTCCGAATAAAAGGAACCAAACCCAATATTTCGTTTTCGCAAAATGACACGTCTGCCCTTTCCCGAAAATCGGAATATTACAATAATAATTGGAAAAGAAAGAGCAAAAAATATCGGGGAAAATAAAATCACAATACAGATACTAAAATAAAAATAAAACATAACATAACATATATGTACTAAGATAGAATTTGAAAGCTTATAACAGTCGGAATTTGACTGAAGGCCATTAATCAACCGGGAAACTTGATTGAAATCAAAATTCAAAACTCCTAACCGCTTCATGCAGCAACAACCACCGAGTAAGAATGCTTCCGGGGTAAACTAAAAGTGGTGGAAGCTTCAAAATAAATATGGGAAACAGTCGAATAGTAGAGCACCAAGTAGTAAAACATAATCAAAAATTAAACTACTACAAATATATTCATTGTTTTAGGGTCTATTAATAGATATTTGAGTCAAATGTGTTTATTTCACAATACATGTTAACGGGCCGGTTTTTTTTGTTGAAATTTTTTATTTTTTATTTTTTTTATTATTACGTGTAGGAAAGGGGAGGGGTCGTTTTTTTTGTTGTTTTTTTTTTATTTTAAATTTTGTTGTTATTATTTATTTTTTGTTTTTATTTTGGTGAGATTTTCCGGATTTTGTGGAGATGGGATAAATGTGTTTATTTGGGGAGGGGGCGGTTTTTTTTTTTTTTATTTTGAATTTGTTGAGATTTTTCAATTTTTTTTGTATTTATTACGTCTGGGAATGGGAAGGGGCGGTTTTTTTTTTTTGTTTTGTTTTCTTTTTATTTTGTTGAGATTTTTTATATTTTGTTTTTGTTTTGGTGAGATTTTTCGGCATTTGTTGAGATGGGATGATTGTGTTTATTTGGGGAGGGGGCGGTTATTTTTTTTTTTGTTGAGATTTAAATTTTTTTTTGTTCTGCTTTATTTTCAATTTTTTTTTTCCCAGACTGTGTGGTAATAGATCATTGAAATGGGGTCAACGTGTGGATATGGCAAGGGTTTTTTTGTCTGGAAATTTTTTGTTTTGTTTTTTTTCATTTTGTTGAGATTCTGCCGGTTTTTTTAATTTATTTTATTTTGTTATGATTTTGAAGTTTTTTTTTTCATTTTGTTGAGATTTTCCAGATTTTGGAGAAATGGGATAAATGTATTTATTTGGGGAGGGGTCGGTTTTTTTTTACTAGTTGAGAATTTCCTGTTTTTTTTTAAATTTTTTTTTTTATAATTTTTTGTATTTATTACGTGTTGATTTTTTTTTTTTCTTCAGATTGTGTGGTAATGAAATCATTGTATTGTTTTTTTTTATTATGTTGAGATTCTGTCGGTTTTTTTTTTTGTGTTTTTGCTTTTTTGTGTGGAAATGTGTTCATTTGGGGAAGGGACCGGGTCAATTTCAAGGTATGGGTTTAATTTGAGGGTAATTTTGTTAAATTCACACATCTATGTATTATATATATGTAGATATTGTTTTTTTTAAAGGCTACTGATGGTAAATGTATATATTCATTTTATTTTGGACGTTTTTTTTGGTTTGCTTTAGTAAAAGAAAAAGATGTAGTAAAACCTATCACCCTTGTGATCCCTCCAGAAGTCAACGCCGTCGAAGATTTTCCCCATCATTTCAGAAACTTTTCCATTCTGTTTTCAAGCCGAAGTAGCATCAGCAAGGGTAGCGGTTTGTTGTTTCGAGAGGAGTAGATGGTAATTGTTCCGACGATTCTAGAGGATCCGGTGTATGGCGGTTATTCTCTCCGGTCACCGGCTGTTTTTCAAATCGATTCACGGATATCTGTCGGAGGAGGAGCTGTCGGAGGCAGGAGGAAGTGCTATCAGAGGTGGTTTCTTGACTGGAATCGTATGCCGGAAACAACATAGGAAGAGGATTGTGGGCCTCACCGGAAAGGATGATTGATCCGAGCATATATGAATCAGTGTTGCCGGAGAAGAAGCTGTGGCCGTAACCTTTGTTTGTTTTGGTTGTTGTTTTTTTGTTGAAAAGAATAAGGATAGGGTTTAGGTGAGAATTGACATAACGGGAGAGAGAGAATCGAGTTGCTCCGATACCATAACATAATTTAAAGTGTATTGTATTTCATCGATTCAACTGAATAGAGGTAGTACAAATATATAGAGTTCTGTGACTTAGTCAATAAGTCACTACTAGATAAATATGACAATAATAATATGTAAAGTAAATAATAATATTCAAACTAGATTATTCTCGACAGCTTACATGAACTATGCATGCTGAGTCTGGTCAGATGAGTGGCATAGTCAGCTGAGTCTATATGGATGCCTTTGTTTTCGTCAGCACTGCAGTTGGCAGTTGTTGAGTCTTGTGTTCATGTGAAGGAAGTCGGTAGAGTTGATCATCTACTGAGACTGCTATGTTGGTTCTCAGCAATACTTGGGGAACAAGTCTGCATAAGTTTTCCGTTCTGGTTTAGGTTACTTCTAGGGTATTTCAATCATTGTATGGTTTGGCTGTTAAGGCGGTTAGGGGTTGGATCTCTAGGCCAATAAATACCATATGTATTTTATGTGCCTTGAAACATTCTGTGAATAATATAAATCATCATTTGTCTGTGGAGTAGTCACTAAATTTCCGGAAACCATGTTATATATGTGTTCTTTTTGTTTCTGCACTTGTCTGCTAGTTTAAATATCTGTTCATGTCACAAATCACCATCAAGTCCTGACGGTCCATTATAACAAATTGGTATCAGAGCGTTCAAGTTTGTCAGGAAATCGGTTATCTGTTCGCAGCAAGGTTGATTAGCACCAATGTCATAATTGATGCTAGGATTTAGTATAAATGCAAGCTTTTCCGGTGAGAAAGATGTGTTCTTTAAACGTCGAAATAGACAAGTTCAAAGGAAGAAACATTTTCTGTTTATGGTAGATCATGATGCGTGATTTGTTCAAGCAAATGGGACTTTGGGTTCCATTTTCATAATTAACAGAAGGAAGCGTTGCTGCGAGAGCTAGTCAGGAGGTGAAAGCATATTCAACTATCATGTTGTACTTGACAGATGATATTATCATAGAGGTTGTTGAAGAGGATACTGGAACAAATCTGTGGTTGAAGCGTGAGTGTTTGTATATGACAAAGTCTCTAACCAACAAGTTGTTATTGAAAAAATGTTTGTTCAGTTTAAGGATGCGTGAGGGCACTCAGCTGAGAGATCATCCTGATCACTTGAATATAATATTACTTGATCAAAGGAATATTGATGTGAAGATTGAAGATTGAAGCAATGTTAGTGTCATTGTATGCATCATATTTGAACTTTGCGCACTCATTTATTGTTGTTAAGGACTCAGTGTCATTGAAGGATGTGATGTCATCTCTCAATGTTCAAGAGCTACGCCATAAGGCATCTAGTTCTGGTACAAACATTCAGTCTGCTAGGTTGGCGGCCAGTGGAGTCAGCAGAGGACCAAGAAACCCTAGAAAGATTAAATCCAAGAAGGGTGGTTCCAAGAGTCTCAAGGCTAAGGATGTCTATAATTACTGCAAGGAACAGGGATATTGGAAAAATGAATGTTCAAAGAGGAAAAAGCAGCCGGACAATCACCAAGGTACTGTGTAAAAAGATGTGGGCTTTCTAAACACTGGAGCATCCTATACTATGTGTCCACTTGGGGAGTGGTTCAAAACCTATGAGCTGGTAGAGGGATGGCGTATTACTATAGACAATAGCATGGTCCGCAAAATAGTTTGAATTGGCCTAGTTTATTTGGGGACACAAGATGGTAGATTACACACACTAAATGAGGTTAGGCTTGTTCCACAGATGACCAAGAACATGATTTCACTTATTCTTTAGAGAGCAATGAGTTCAAGTTTAGAGGTGAAGGTGGAGTGGTGAATGTCTACAAGGACACAGATATGGTTCTAAAAGGTATTGGGAAGGGGACAATGTGTATTCTACATGGGTCTACCATATCAGGTTCTGCGGCTGTTCCTTCATCTAAGGTTATTGTAAGGAAATAATGCCATGTAGGTGCAGTGGATAACAAAAAAATTATTTCCTTCTACCAGGGACGGAGTCCGTTTAAACAATAAACAATAAGAAAACAGATAAATATAATTACCAATTTGATCCAATTGGATCGACGCTTTATCTACGGTTGAAGGTCCAAGCACCGAGCCGTCCAAGTGTTTGGCATCTAGCGATAATCTACACGAACAACGGCCAGAATCCTCAAAGGACTGCTACTAGAAATAGTCGACTGGTATGTCGCCTTTTCTTCTTCCCACAAAACTTTCTACCAAAGATTGAGTTCGGTTAAACAATTAAAATTAAGAAAGCAGATAGATATAATTACCAATTTGATATAATTGGATCGATGCTTTATCTTCGGTTGAAGGTCCAAGCACCGAACCCTCCAAGTGTCCGGAATCTAGCGGTAATCCACACACAACTGCCGGAATCCTCAAAGGACTGCTACTAGAAAAAGTCGACTACTATGTCGCATTTTCTTCTTCCCACAAAACTCTCTGTCAAAAAGCTCTCGCTCTCTTTTATAGATGGATTCGACCCTGAGACATTCGGGTTTCAAAATCTCAGCTCTAGCTAGTTGAGCTAAGCCTTATCGGCTCAGTTTGTGATATATTTAGTATCTTATATTAAATACTTTCCAAGATATTATATTAATATCTAATATTAAATATATCTTTATTATATTATATTACAAAAAATACATAATAATATAATATTATAATATCTTGTATTATTTATTGTA
Source organism: Gentiana dahurica var. dahurica (assembly GCA_024500145.1). Classification (NCBI taxonomy): domain Eukaryota; kingdom Viridiplantae; phylum Streptophyta; class Magnoliopsida; order Gentianales; family Gentianaceae; genus Gentiana; species Gentiana dahurica. The sequence goes on from CM044896.1 coordinate 84,161,055, forward strand.
ATAAATAATTACTAGAATATCAATCTCCACTATAGTACTTTAAAGATGGCATAAATAAATCCTTATTCGGTTATCAATATAACCACAAATTAATTCCGGCTAGTTATCCATATGTGTGTGACACGATATTTTCTAAATATGTTGGCCAAAAGTATAAAGTGTACTTATGAAAATACCCTTCACACCTAACGGTCATGATAAGCATCTTGCAACAAGTCACGACCCCCGATAATTGGAAAGATTCAAGTGCTATGAGTACAACTTTCATGTGAAATGATTACCAGGCACATAGAATTTTATCGTTGTTATAATATCCATACGGTCATAGCTCGAGTGTCAAAATATTAATGACCGTATCTTATAATCTAGACATCATACTCTCTCAAAGTGACACAATACTTCCGCTTTGCAAAGATTTTTTAGAGTAAGACATTCCTTGTAAGAAGGCCCTTTTGGATATTTACACCTAACATTGGGAAACACGATTTCTGGGCGAGCGACATAAATGCTACGCATGCTTCAATACCACACCCACTATTGCACGATCACCCCGTGGCTAGGGGAAACCTCAATAGTGTCAAAACATGACAATCCACACAGAGATGTTATGAACACTCTGGTCTAAGGATAATTTCACAATCGTCACATAGTGCGACACTTAATAAAGTAAGTGGGTCAGTCTAACGTACGCATTCTCTAATACACATCCACATACAGAACAAGTGTCTCTACACTTCAATAAACGAGATCTATCCCTATCTTCATAGGATAGAATACATCTAACACGTGCTAGTCTAACCATACTACTAATGTCCCATTTAATGGCACATGCGACTTGAGATATTTAAGTATCAAACCTCTTAAAGTGAGTCGAGATCTCATCAACCATAATCACTATTACTATTTCTCTATCATAATCTGACACTAGGGAGGTTATCAAATATACTATAACATGAATGGTTCGGTAAATGAACAGATATGTAATAACATGAAAGTCATTCACATATGTATAAATTTAAAGACGTAGTAGAATTGACCCGACACAGTCATATCGGTCCAACCTGTTTGGTTTTAAGGTAGTACATCAACAATCTCCCATTTGACCTAAAGCCAACCACTCATATACACAAAGACCAAGTTGAAACATAAGAATCTCATGCAATACTCGCAATAACCCTAAGCGTTAACGGATCACTATCCGTGGGGACTAAGACTATCTCTATATCATGTTCCAAATGATCAAGTCAAATGGCTATGCCTCAACACACACATGAACATCTGTTGAGACCCTGGTCCTTGCTTGTTCATGAATGAACCTCTAAGATCCATGTACTCCTCTATGCCTTTAAGGAAATACTCTGTTTTTGCCCAGTTGTAATCTACAGTGATTGCTTGTTGAGAACATTTCTAGCCCACTGCATCACTTAATTAAAGTGATAAAAAAACCCCAGATCATAGATCCCACTATCTTCATAAGATTCAGGGTATACATCTGTATGTCTACGTTTATCTGATTCAAAGTTTCAAGAAACTAGAAACCCATCCCTAGCACTTTTAAGGATATTCTCAACATTTACCAGTACCTCTTCCATACTCTCTCATGAGTCATTACTCCTCATGCAGATTAATGAACATATGGTTTAACTCACAACACTTATGTTGGCACCAATTGCGGTAGCATAAGGAAACTTTCCATAAATATTACCATACACCTTACTCAGTACTGATGTCTTGTCATAGATAGAATAGTGGCTACATGATCATACTGAAAAGGGTACTATAAATGATACCCTTAGTTGCCCCGAATTATGCTCAATTGATTAGTGATAGATGGAATATTGTACGAAATACGTATCGATTGCCTAAAATCGGTTCCTCGGTTAGCAATTCTGCATCTTTACATTTTATCCCAATATTTGGTACTGTTTCATCATGTTTCATGTGGTTTTCAGGATTACCATCATATGGGCTAAAGGAGCCAGATTCAGATTAGAGAAAGAAACATTGGGCCGAAGTCAGAAGAAGTCAATACGAAGTCTGTTGTACCAGAAAGTAGAAAATAATCTAGAGGCTGTAGGAACCCTAGCCACAGCTGCGGCAACTTGGAGGACACGAAAAGAAGAGAGCCGTGATTTGTATTAATTTGGTTTGGGTAAGCTTATCTAAGTCGGTTTACAGCTCTATAAAAAGATGTACGATTTTATTGTAAACAACAACTCTTAATATATACATACTTTTACTAGATCTATGAAATAAAGCATTCTTTGTGTTTAATTTGAGTTCTTTGTTTGGTTATATTCTCCAATCCATCAACTAGCTTGAGTTGATCAAGCTAGGTCGCCATTGATAAAGGTATGAAGTTTTGAACGTTCCTTTGTATTTTAATCATGGTAGATTTAGCTAGATTAATGTGTTGTAATTTATTTGCTTGTCTAAACGATTCGTATTTAACTAGAGTAATCATAACAGAACGATGTAGATTTCAGAATTTGAAACCATCGCCGCCAGTCCTGCGATGGTCTATATGGCTACCGTGACACCCTAGGTCCTATTAATATGAAGATTCGGTGTCGGCTATGTTGATCGACAGATTTAATTAACAGTAGGTTAGATCTGGCCAATCTGCTTATTGTATTCGTAAATTAACATGAAGGACTTGCAAGGTGAAGTGTTAGTTTGGACATAGTCTGATCAATCCCTAGGAACGTTCTAGTCAATCAATGATAGTTGCTTAGGGAGGTACTCGGTTCACGCCGGAAATCTCTAATACTTATTTTGTGTGAATTTAAACAACCAATGAAGCAGGTTAACTGCACATAGGCGTGTATTGTCCTTTAAATGTAAGTAGATAAGATTAGGAGAATTCTCCCGTAGCTAAAACTGAATTAGAAAATGTTCTGGTTAGTCAAAGTAATTATGAGTAAAAGTAGACATAAATATTAATGAGACCAAGTTAGGAGATCGGAGGGGAGAGATACACCAATTACCTTTTCTATATTTATGATGGTCAATGACCGTTATTTGTCTTCTTGTCTAGACTTAATGTTTATTATCTATGTTGCATTGTCTCTGTGGGATCGACCTTGACTCGCATCTACTATACTACAATTGACCTAGTACTCTTGCTAGTATTTCTTGCGTATTAGTGGCTTACACATGGATCACTAGCAGTATCTCTTGATATGATCTAGGCTAAACTCTTTTAGAATTTCATCTACACATGTGAACTATGATATTTAAGCAGTATTCAAATCTATCACTATAGATTCTTATTTTTAAAATATGAAATTGTCATTTCCAAGAGCTTTCGAAAAGATCTTGGACTACCAAACATTAATTTCCAAGAACAACTTGTCATACATATCACATCTGAAGAATCATGACGCTCTTACGAACCTCATTGTACACCAGGCACAAATTTAATCATGATCAAATAAAACCTATTTGATTATTAGAATTAAGAACCTTTTATAGAAACTTGTTGAGTCCATAAATGGATCTCATAGGCTCACATATCATGTTATCAAGCCTTTGGCCCAATGTTTTCTACACTATCTTATAGTCATGATATGTCACTACAATAAGCACAATCTGAATAGAATTAAGCATTATTGGTAGCATAAAGGTAACTACATGGTTTACACCCTATAAAATTTAGCCATCATCTCAGCTTAACTAGTAATCATATTACCATCCATGTTAGTATTTAATAAAGATCTGCAAAGCTTTTCAGAGATATTCCCTTCAGGTAACTCAGACTAGGTTCATAACCCAGTTGTCACACATGAAATCTACTTTTGATATTATGGCTCCAAGCCATATCTCCTAATCATTCCTCTCAATCATTTCTACACAAGTCGTGATATATTCATTCTTCAACATAAACACACCTGTGGCTCTTTCAGGCTTGTGGTGATCTACAGACTCATAGAATAGTTGTGTACACCTAGCATTGTTTCACACCTCATCACTATGTGGCGCTTGCTTATAGATATTCCAACCGTGGAATATCTCTTTGGGGTTATAAAACATTTTTTAGATCTCGATTTACTCCCATGGTTTTTTTGGAAAAGACATTTCCTTTAGAAGACAACACGTTTTGAGATAAAACTTTGGCTCCATGGGTATTGAATAGTATCCAGCATAATTGCTAAGATATTTCACAAAACATGCATATGTCATATTAGGCTCTAACCCTTTCTGACATCAGACGACAATCCTAAATCATCAGATAAGATGTATTTGATGTCATTTCCTTCTATGCACTACAAAGCTTTATCAGTCGTATAATTGATTCCTAAAAACATAGTATGATACCTTTAAAGATATTTTCTGTGGTAAAGTCAGTCCATTTTGTATTTTTTACAAATGATTGAATTATTCCAGCAGTTCTATGTTCTACTAAGAGGAGTATGTTGTTAGTTGTTCTATAAGCCTTTTTGTTGGTATAAATAATCAAACTTAATTCTGTTGCCCATTCGTCTATGAGCTCTTTCCTATTAGTTCTTCCATCAATATTGAGGATAGCAGTTCTAGAATCTCTAGGTTCTCCCAGAACTTTAGGATAGTTATTAGTAAAAAAAAGGTTCCAACTGTACGTTTTCTTTTCTTAAAGGATGATTCTTCTCTTTTTGTACCAGAAGCTTTTGCTTCAGGTTGTTTATCTGAGGGTTCTTTTTTAGGAATTCTGTCAGATAGCTCTTCTATAGCATACATGGATTCAATACAGAGAATCTTACTTAATTCTGGTCTTGTTTCAATTTCTTTTTCAATTTCTAACTCATCTAGAGTCACTAATTTAATTACCTCATCTAATGGTGAAGTATTTTGTCCATCTAGAATGAACTCATCTTTCTCTAGGTTATTGATGACGGTCAAATTATACCCGTAAAAGTCATCAATATTGTCCTTAAATCGAGATTAAAAATATATATTTTATATTAAATCACATGTTTATATTGATTATTTAATGTTATGTGATTAATAAGATATAATTTGTTATTTATCCATTTTTATTATGTAATTTGGTATTTATCCGTTCTTATATGATTTATTTTTGGATAAATATTTATTTTGTAGATTGAGATAATTTTTGGAGGATAAATACAAATAGAAGAATTAAATCTCAAGATAAATCCAAGGAAATCCGGATGCATTAAAGATAAAGATCGGATAAGCACAAAAAGAGGAGTAAGGCATGACAAGAGCAAGCAAACCAATCCGAAACTTGAGAGCACACATGCAGCGGCCCTTCCACACGCATAAGGCGATCTTATTTTCTAAGATCGTCCGGGAGTTATCTATAATTGTTTTGATATTTTGAAGTATATCTCTTAATTAGCTTGAACCCCTATAAATAGAGGCATACAATACACACCATATACACTCTAGAATACAAATTCACAACATTGTTTTTATTTTCAATATATGTTTTCTTTATTTTATGTTCGTTCATTACGGAGTCATTAGAATCGCCGGTTAGAGATCGTATCGAGGAGTGGGAATCACGCTCGTCTTCGAGGGTAATGTCTACTCAATTATGCAATATTTATTCGTAGATCTAATATATTTCGGGATGGAGTAGTCGTTTTGTGTATTGATTTCGTTATGTAGTTAATTTACGAACCCATGTTTATGTAGATCTGAGACGTAAAAGATGTTTCACGAGCAAATCTGGTTCAGATCTGAGCTTGTTGGGAGCGAGCCTATGTCTCATTGGTAGCAAGATCTGTGATGTTCTTGATTTGTCTGTGAACGGCTTCGACTACGTCAGGTTCTCTAATTTGTAATTTAAACGAGTAATTAAACTTGATCAACTTAATTAGTTGTCATCGTAATTTAACATGAGACCCAAAAAGTGATTGTTATTTAGGACAGAGATTGAATCGGTGTCTAAGAAGTACGCCTATCCATAGGAATGTTGCTTAGATGAGGTTGCAGTTTATACCGGCATCCTAGTTTCGTAATTGTGTCCAAAGTTATATGAGATGGAGACTAAAAATGTGATGTCACGTAATGGAGACACGATGATCTAGATGGCCTAACCGGAGCTAGATCTATTTTAGGGGATGACTCCCGTAGTCAGAATAATTAATCTTAAATGTCTTGTTTTGTCTCATCATCAATCTACATAGCATGGGGGAGTAATTACTACTAGCGTTATCAATACCGTTTGTCAATTATTTATAAAACCTAAAAAAATAAGTGTCTTAGTGTCATTGTGTCTTTCGTTGATTTTGTGTTTCTATTGTGTCAATTTTAATTCTACGTTATTTGTTGGTCGTAGACCGCCTTTAATTTGCTTTTTAGTTTAATAAGTCATATTTTGTTTAAGCCGAGTCTCTGTTGGATCGACCTCGACTCTATCTAACAATACTATGATTGAACATAGTTCTCTTGCTAGTGTGTTATTTAGGTATCGAGTATTTTTTATTAATGTAGAAACTGAACTGGAACAGCCTTGTATTTTGAATTGCTTATTGTTTATCCTTTGCAAATCTGTTGGCAATATAAACCTGTCGCACTCAGTGTATTTTGAATTGCTTATTGTTTATCCTTTCCAAATCTTTTGGCAATCTAAACCTGTCGCACTCAGTGTACTCAAATTTGAATTGCAAGTTTTGTAACATATCGATTCTTTTCTGCGACACCTGTCGTACTCAGTGTGCAACAACACATTCAAAACAAAAAAAAAATTGACTTTGTGAATAAAATATAGTGCATTATCTTGAGCATTTCTAGTGATTTTGTTTGAGATAATTTTTGGTGTTATCTGCACTTGATCAAGATAGCTTATTGTTTACTGATTGTTTCCACAAGCACTAAAACTCTTGATATGATAACAAATTTCTTGCTTGAATCCTTTTAATTCACCTGCATATCTTTCCTGAATATTAAACTTTTGATTACCTGCTTTTTATTATCATAACTCAAGCATGCACAATATTTTTTGTGATTGGCTAAACTTCTTGCTTAATCTGTTTAGTTATCAGCTTTGTTTTGATCACTTAATCACTTATTTTGCTGATCAGTAAAACAAGTTGCTCATATTGAATTTGTATTTATGGATGTTAAAAACGCGATATTTATATATGTTTTAAAAAAAACAAGTTCAACTGAAAGGCCCAATTCGACGATTGGCCTTAAGCACAAAACATACGAGGGCCGGCCCTGGGGACTCGTGTCATTAAATTAAGTATAGCTTATTTTATTAAAAGTAAATTCGTAAATATTGTGAATAAGAGTCTGTTTTAGTTTCGTTTTTATTATTTACTCTAGTTAAAGGCCTAGACTTTTAAGTTTTTAATGTTTTATTGTTTTTTGTTATTTTATTGTACGCTACTCGGAAATCGAAGGAACCGCTTGAGCCATATAATCCTGAAATAGAGAAATTTGCAAGGTGAAATAGGAAGTTAGCTAGAGAACTGGCTAAGCAAGGAGAAGAGGATCCAAATCTTGAGGAAAGAGAGCTCGAGTTGGAAGAAGGACATACAACCGATCATTCTGAGCATTCTGAATCTGAGGCAGAAATGGAAGGCATTCCGAACAATCCGAACCTGGTACTTAATCCTGAAATTATTAATAATGCCAATAATGTTAATAATGCTAATAATGGAAACCAAGCCCTAGCTCAAGGAGCGAGGCGTACTTTACAGAGTTATGCAACACCTACTATTGATCAATTCATTCCCGCTATCGTAGCACCGCAAGACCCTGCGGAAGTCTATCACCCTAGACCTAATGTAATTCAAATGGTGACCAACTATTCCACTTTTCATGGAATCCAAAACGAGGATCCTGGTGTTCACGTGACAAATTTCTTGGAAATCGTTAGCACTGTGAAGCCAGAATTAATCCCAGAGGGTAACATTCGTCTTAAGCTTTTCCCTTTCACTTTGAAAGATAAAGCTAAGCAATGGCTTCTCTCTCTAGAGGCTGGATCTATCACTACTTGGGAACAATTGTTGCAAAAATTCATGAATAAGTATTTTCCTTTAGGAAAAACCTTTAAGTTACGCCAGGATATCTTAGGATTTAAGCAACAACCTGGGGAGAGTTTTGATCAAGCTTGGGAGCGTTTTAAGGAAGCTATGAGAAAGTGTCCTCATCATGATATCTCTCTTTGGCTTTTAATGCAAACTTTTTACCATGGATTGAGAGAGACTGATAAAATTAGAGTAGCCACCTCTAGCAACGGTGCGTTTGTTCTTTTATCTCCTGAGGAGGCACAAGGAAAGATGGAGCAAATAGCGATGAATAGTCAATGGGGAGGCAATGACATAGCTGCTGTGAAGATGGCCGCTGACATATTTGAGGATAGTGCATCTACCAAAATCTTGGAACAACTGTTTGTTATCAACAATAAGGTAGATGGAATGCAAGAGAGGATGGCAAGAGTAGAGAAAGGGACTGGAATCGAAGTAATCCCTGAAAATGAGAATGCTGGTACTAAAGAAGCCAACTATATTGGGAAACAAGGAAATCAATGGGGAGGATATAAGCCTAACCATAACCATCCTGGATTCCGATATAGTGACCCTAATACAGGAGAAGGGCCTAAACCGCCTACTACTTATGTACCCCAGCAAACTAAAACTTTTGGTTGGGATGCTGCAATAGAAAAATTGAGTAATGTCGTTACTGACAATATGGGACAACTTTCAAAATCGATGGCTGATTTAGCCACTAACTTTAGCCAATATTGTCAGAAGAATGATGCTAAGGTAGCCAACCAAGAAGCCATAGTCCAGAATCTCACTCACCAAATAGGACAGTTAGCTGAGCAAGTCTCCACTAGACCTCCTAGATGATTGCCAAGCAATACTGATAAAAATCCTAAGGATTTGAACGCGATAATGACTAGAAGTGGGAAAGAAGTAACTCCACCATCCTTGAAATAAAAAGAGAAAGTAGAGGAGAGTAAGGATGGTGAGCAAAGCAAGGAAGGAAATGCCTCTGAAACCTTACTTGAGCAAGAAACCTATAAGGAACCTGCTGGCCCTAGAGTTGAGCTTTACAATAACAAGTATCCTATTTTCACTGATGTCGATCCTTCAACCTTACCTTATCCTCCACGGAAAACTAAGCCTAAGGTTGATGACAAAAGATATAAGAAGTTCATTGATATATTTAGAAAATTACACATCAATATACCTTTAGTTGAAGCACTTGCTGAGATGCCTGAGTACACCAAATTCTTGATAGAAGCTGTCTCTACTAAGAGGAAACTCTTAGATTTAGAGACCATTTGCCTAAATGAGGAGTGCTCGGCCATTCTTCAACATAAGTTACCCACCAAGTGCAAGGATCCAGGAAGTTTTCTCATTCCCTGCCCCATAGGTAACGTGTTTTTGAATAAGGCCTTGTGTGATCTAGGAGCGAGCGTAAATCTGATGCCTCTATCCATTTTTCAAAAGCTGGGCATGAAAGACCTTAAAAAGACTTCAATTACTTTACAATTAGCTGATTTTTCGGTTAAGGAACCTTGTGGAGTGGTTGAGGATGTGCTTGTAAGAGTTGAGAAGTTTGTGTTTCCTGTTGGCTTTGTTGTGCTAGATATGGAAGCTAACTACAAAGTGCCCTCAATTTTAGGAAGACCTTTTATGGCCACTAGTAGGACGCTTATCAATGTCTACAAAGGAGAGTTAGTGTTAAGAGTTAATGGAGATGAAATAGCATTCAACGTGCTTGACACCATGAAGACACCTGATGATGAAGAGGATGCATGTTTCATGTTGGATTTTGTTGACAAGCTTGTCAACGACTTCCAACAATATGAGGATATTAAGGATTTCCTTGAGGCTACCTTGGAATTAGAGGATGAAGTACCGTATGAACATAGCAAGGAAGAAAAAGTGATATGGCCTGGATGTAGTAGAGGAACCCCTGCCCATGTTGAGGAGATGAAGTCTACCGAGGTTGAGAAATTCTACCATAGACCGACATGACATAATTTCTTTGAACTTAAGCTAACCGAACAAAAGTTAAAGACCTCGTTAGAAGAACCACCGACCAATCTGACGTTGAAGCCTCTTCCTGCACATTTGAAGTATGTATTCCTTCAAGATGAGACCTTGCCGCTTATTATTTCTTCTGCCTTGAGTGAAATACAAGAAGAAAAGCCGATGAGAGTGTTGAGAGAGTATCGCGGAGCTTTTGGATGGACAATGGCCGACATTAAAAGCATTAGCCCTAGTGTTTGCATGCATAAAATCTCCGTCGATCATGCGAAGAAAGCGGTTGCACAACCCCAAAGAAGGTTAACTCCACAATTTAAGGACGTGGTTAGGGATGAAGTTATTAAGCTTTTAGAAATGGGAATCATCTTCCCTATTTCTGATAGTGAATGGGTTAGCCCGATCCACGTAGTTCCAAAAAAGGGAGGTTTGACGGTGCAAGCCAACGAGTTAAATGAGTTGATTCCTGTTAGACTCATTACTGGTCATAGAGTGTGCATTGACTTTAGGATGCTAAATGATGCTACTCGTAAAGATCACTTCCCTCTTCCCTTCATTGACCAAATGCTCGAGAGACTGAGCGGACATGCGTTTTCTTGCTTTCTTGATGGTTACTCGGGATATTATCAAATTCATATCTCACCCGAGGATCGTGAAAGGACCACTTTTACATGTCCATATGGAACCTTTGCTTACAATAGAATGTCCTTTGGTTTGTGCAACGCACCAGCAATGTTTCAAAGATGCATGATTTCTCTGTTTGCTGATATGGTTGAAGATTTCCTAGAGATCTTTATGGATGATTTCTCTGTATTTGGAGATGATTTCGATTCATGTCTCACGCATCTAGCAAGAGTGTTGAAAAGATGAGAGGAGACGAATCTGGTACTTAATTGGGAGAAATGTCATCTTATGGTTACGGAAGGTATAGTACTTGGCCACCGTATTTCAAAGAACGGTATAGAGGTGGTTAGAGAAAAAGTAGAGGTGATTGAAAAACTGCCTCCACCAACCAATCTTAAGACATTGGGAGGTTTTCTTGGCCACGCGGGATTATATCGTCGGTTTGTGAAGGGCTTTTCCTTAATCTCTATACCTCTTACTGAATTATTGTACAAGGATGTGCCATTTGTGTTTTCTAATGAGTGCATGAAAGCTTTCAATAAGTTAAAGAGCATGCTTATTACTGCACCCGTTCTGATTGCGCTTGATTGGAATCTACCTTTTGAGTTGATGTGCGATGCAAGCGATACAGCTGTAGGTGTTGCCTTAGGACAGAGAAAAGACAAGATCTTTAGGCCCATCTACTATGCTAGTCGAACTTTAAATACTGCTCAAAGGAACTATGCAACTACTGAGAAAGAACTTCTAGCTGTCATCTTTGCATTTGACAAGTTTAGATCTTATCTAGTGGGATCTAAAGTCACTGTTTGGACTGACCATGCGGCTTTGAAGTATCTTTTAGCCAAAAAAGATTCCAAGCCAAGATTTTTGAGATGGATTCTACTGTTGCAAGAGTTTGATGTAGAAATCCGTGATAAGAAAGGATCTGAGAATCTGGTTGCGGATCATCTTTCCCGTTTACAAATAGAGGACAATGAGCCACTGACCGAGATTAGAGAAACATTCCCTGATGAACAGTTATTCTCCATCACGGCCATACATGGAAAGAATGATTGCGCTGCAGTAACTTCGCGTGTTGAGGTTGTGAAGGAGAATAAACAACCATGGTTTAAAGACTTTGTGAATTATCTATCCGCGAAATACTTGCCACCAAATCTCAACCCCCAAGAAAGAAAGAAATTCTTTAAGGATCTTAGGCACTATTATTGGGAAGAGCCCTATCTTTTTAAGCTAGGATCCGACAATGTCTTTAGGAGATGTGTGCCGGAAGAGGCCGGAGGACATTATGTCTTTAGGATATCCTTAGACATTGCCATGCTTATGAGGCCGGAGGACATTATTGAGGAGACAAGACTGCTGCGAAAGTTCTGCAATGTGGTTTTTACTGGCCGACCTTGTTCAAAGATGCGCATCAATATGCTAAATCTTGTCATTCTTGCCAAATGACATGAAATATCTCGAGAAGGAATGAAATGCCACAGAAGAATATCCTAGAGGTGGAACTCTTTGATGATTGGGGTATTGATTTTATGGGACCCTTTACTTCTTCTTTATCCAACCGCTATATTTTAGTGGCGGTCGACTACGTGTCCAAATGGGTTGAGGCCATTGCTTCTCCTACTAACGATGCGAATGTTGTACTGAAGTTCTTGAAGAAGAATATTTTTACGCGGTTTGGAACCCCTCATGCCATTATTAGTGATAATGGAAGCCATTTCTGTAATAGGCCGTTTGAAAAGTTGATGATTAAGTACGCGGTTAGACACAAGTTAGCTACTGCTTATCACCCTCAAACAAGTGGACAAGTTGAGGTTACAAGTCGAGAAATAAAGTGCATTTTGGAGAAGACTATGAATACGACTAGGAATGATTGGTCGTTGAGATTAGATGATGCTTTATGTGCTTATTGAACTGCTTATAAGACGACTATTGGAATGTCCCCTTATAAAATTGTGTTTAGAAAAGCATGTCATCTACCGGTTAAACTTGAACACCATGCCATGTGGGCTACGCGTATGCTGAATTTTGATGAGAGTTTAGCTGGAGAAAGAAGGTTGTCAGAGTTGACTCGCCTAGAGGAGTTTCGTCTGGAAGCTTATGAGAATGCAAAAATATTTAAGCAGTGCACAAAGAAATTTCATGACAAGAAAATATTGGACCGCACTTTTAAGGAAGGCGATCTGGTACTTCTTTACAATTCGCGCTTGAGACTCTTTCTTGGCAAGTTAAAATAACGATGGTATGGCCCTTATCGAGTGAGTAAGGTTTTCCCTTCTGGAGCTGTGGAATTATTGAACCTTAAAGATCAATCCACTTTTGTGGTTAATGGAAACCGTGTGAAACATTACGTTGGTCTTGGTCAAGGAAAGGAGGAGGAAGTCTTCACTCTTGAAGATCCCACCTATACTTAAACCATCGTTGAGTTAAGTGGAGCTGACGACTATAAACACAGAACTATTTCTTGAAAACTATCTTTTGTTTTTGTTTTGTTTGAATAAAGTAGCATGTGACTGTTAAGGTTTTTTTTCATCTCGCCATGTTCCGATTCTAAGTTCGGAATAAACAAGGTTTTTTCCTTGATAGCCGACATGTGAGTTTTGTAGTTTTACTCTTTGGTTTTCCTTGTCGTTGGTTGTATGAAATAAAGTGGCTTAGTTTGTTTTTGGATATTCTATATCTAATTACTGCCACCTTATTTTATAACTACCATTGACATGTTATTAACGGTTTCGTGGAGCTTCTGTTTGGTTTGCTTAAACAGGGTTTTGTTTGCTTCTCCACGACGTGCTTGGTCTACAACTACATTCTGCATCTGCTTGAGAGCCGTTTCCAGAGCTAAGTCTTTTTCGTAAAATCTCATTTTTCTTTGTCATTAGGGACAATGCCAAGTTTATGTGGGGGTAGGAGACTTAGCTATGCTATGATGTGTTATAATTTAAAATTGAATGAAACGGTGAATAATGAAAAATTTGAACAAATGCCAAATTAATTATCTCGTACCCTTAGAATTGTGAGTTTCTATACATAGAATTAATAAGAAATGAACCAAGTTGCATGAGTACATGATCATTTTATACTTATGTGAATGTAAACTTAAGGATATTCATGCCGACTGTTGCAAGTAGTTATTTATTATTCGATTACTCAAAATTGAATCGACGAATACCGCGCAAATTTTAATAACTAAGAATTATGTGTACATTGCGTAGATGATTGGTTATACAGACTTAGGGTCGATATTTATCTGCTGATCTATTCTTATCTTCTTGCCATCTGAGCGGAGTAATAAGCTTGGGATTTATCTGTGTTTTAACAAAATGTTAAACACTGGGCTTGTAGTAACATTACCAAAGTAGCCACGCGCTTGTGGTAATATTCAATGCTGTCCACTAATCCGTGAGAGAAGGATTCTTGCAATGCATAATTTACTTTTAAAGCTAGTTTCTTTCTTGAGAAGTGTTAAAGCTTGAAAATATGAAAATGGAAAAATTCAACTTTTAACAGGCTTCGAGTATTTTTTCTCGGTCCCCAAGTCCAAAAACCTTATAGATGATGCTCTTGCTTATTGCACCATGTCTTTACCCATTGCGAGGCTTAAGAAGTAAGAATGCTGATGTTGGTAGGTTGGGACTTCGAAGTTAGCATAAACTTTAATCTTGCCACGAATATATAAAACTAAATACACATGCACACATCACTTTGATTCATAACGAGTGGTGAATAATGGATACCTTATGAGCATGAATGGTATGAGTTGACTCGAGTTTCTTATGTAAGTATGACTTGACCATGGAAAATGTTGTCTTGGGGAATGACTTATTGATGTTTTGTTCGGGACGATCAAAGTCTAAGTGAAGGGTAGTTGATGACGGTCAAATTATACCCGTAAAAGTCATCAACAATGTCCTTAAATCGAGATTAATAATATATATTTTATATTAAATCATATGTATATATTGATTATTTAATGTTATGTGATTAATAAGATATAATTTGGTATTTATCCATTTTTATTATGTAATTTGGTATTTATCCATTTTTATATGATTTATTTTTGGATAAATAATTATTTTGTAGATTGAGATAATTTTTGGAGGATAAATACTAATGGAAGAATTAAATTTCAAGATAAATCCAAGGAAATCCGGATGCATTAAAGATAAAGATCGGATAAGCACGAAAAGAGGAGTAAGGCATGACAAGAGCAAGCGAACCAATCCAAAACTTGAGAGCACACATGCGGCGGCCCTTCCACACGCATAAGGGAGGGGGGGGCGCATCTTATTTTCTAAGATCGGCCGGGAGTTATCTCTAATTGTTTTGATATTTTGAAGTATATCTCTTAATTAGCTTGAACCCCTATAAATAGAGGCATACAATACACACCATATACACTCTAGAATACAAATTCACAACATTGTTTTTATTTTCAATATATGTTTTCTTTATTTTATGTTCCTTCATTACGGAGTCGTTAGAATCTCCGGTTAGTGATCGTATCGAGGAGTGGGAATCATGCTCGTCTTCGAGGGTAATGTCTACTCAATTATGCAATCTTCATTCATAGATCTAATCTATTTCGTGATGGAGTAGTTGTTTTGTGTATTGATTTCGTTATGTAGTTAATTTACGAACCCATGTTTATGTAGATCTGAGACGTAAAAGACGTTTCACGAGCAAATCTGGTTCAGATCTGAGCTTGCTGGGAGCGAGCCTATGTCTCGTTGGTAGCAAGATCTGTGATGTTTTTGATTTGTCTGTGAACCGCTTCGACTACGTTAGGTTCTCTGCTTTGTAATTTAAACGATTAATTAAACTTGATCAACTTAATTATTTGTCATCATAATTTAACATGAGACCCAAAAAGTGATTGTTATTTAGGACAGAGATTGAATCGGTGTCTAAGAAGTACGCCTAACCATAGGAATGTTGCTTAGATGAGGTTACGGTTTATACCGGCATCCCTAGTTTCGTAATTGTGTCAGAAGTTATATGAGATGGAGACTAAAAATGTGAAGTCACGTAATGGAGACACGATGATCTAGATGGCCTAACCGGAGTTAGATCTATTTTAGGGGATGACTCCCGTAGTCAGAATAATTAATCTTAAATGTCTTGTTTTGTCTCGTCATCAATCTACATAGCATGGGGGAGTAATTACTATTAGCGTTATCAATAACGTTTGTCAATTATTTATAAAACCTATAAAAATAAGTGTCTTAGTGTCGTTGTGTCTTTTGTTGGTTTCGTGTTTCTATTGTGTCAATTTTAATTCTACGTTATTTGTTGGTCGTAGACCGCCTTTAATTTGCCTTTTAGTTTAATAAGTCATATTTTGTTTAAGCCGAGTCTCTGTGGGATCGACCTCGACTCTATCTAACTATACTACGATTGAACCTAGTTCTCTTGCTAGTGTGTTATTTAGGTATTGAGTATTTTTATTACTTGTACCGTGCATCAGTTATCCTAGAAATATTCCTCCAATCTAGTGCCTAAATTCATTGGCAAGGCCATCTTAAAGCATTTGGATCAGCACTTGAACCAAGTTGTTCATTTCCCACATTGTGGTTGGGATAACTATATTTTCCATCTTCTGGAAAAGCAGAAGTAGAAGTATTAAAGGGTTTTCCTCTATTGTGTAGGAAATCTCATGTATTTCCTCTTTAACTTCTTTTATGATTTTTGCTGCTAGATATTCAACTTCGGCTCTAGTAGCAAGTCTTGATATCTTGTTTTCGATATCTCTTAATTGTTTTAGTATGACTTTTAAATCCTCGTGAAGGATATTAACAGTCTCATTAATAGTTGTCATGCTTATGCTAGTCATGAAACTATGGTTGTCCTAATAGTATCTTGAGAGTTTTTTCAAGCTTGTCAACTTTGCAACAAAGTAACTGAATTTCTTGATCGGCAAGACTGTCGATCTTACAACCCAGAGTTCGTATCTCTGTATTGGTTTTATCAATCAAAATCAATAACTCTTGATCATATTCAACTTGAGCTAAGTTAGCATCGTGATTATATTCCCCCCTCTCTAAAAGATCAGAAAATCTATTCCAATTGGGTGGATTTTTTTTATAAACTTTGACTAGGATCTTTGCTTATTCCAAAAAAGGAAAGCATTTTATAGAGTCCTAACAATATATGTGCAGATACTGCTTTTAAGTTATTACCTAAATGTTGTATTGCCTTGATATTGACTTCATTCGTAGAAAACCAATGTGTAATATTGGTATCTCTGTTTAAGGGTTTGATTTGAAGTAATATTCCCTTCTTAACGATATGTGGTGAAGTCATATCTACCAATATTTATTATTAGAAGGTGTTAATTTCTTAGTTCCAGAAATTTCTCTTAAATAGAGAAGATATAAAATTATTTCTTCAATATGAAAAAGCATTCCGCAATGGATGGGTAATGACAATCCATAATAAAGACATTTGCTCTACATTATGAAGATCCTTTGACAAGGTAAAGACGGAGTATCTATGCATCTATTGCAATAAAAAGATACAACAGACAAATGTTATTGATGAAGATCACCAAAAAGAATCAACATCAGCATATGTTGACGAAGTGTTAGCACCAACGTCAGAAGCCACCTCAACAACAACTAGTGGATGATATGTAAGCACTTACGTCAGGTACAATAATGACAAAGTCAGTGGACAAAAAAGAAATTCTCGGTTGAGAAATAAATAAGAAGAAAAAGCAACTTCCCGGCCATCAAACAAAAGTGGACAAGAAAACTTTTTATTTTATAATGTAATAAACGTCAGCAATGACGAAATGAAAAACGAATATTCACTTGTGAATTATTCGGATCCTTCCTTCATTGAACTATAAAATGAGGAAGTTCTAGCATTTGTAGTTATCTAGAATTTTATGCATGTCATAATTTGTTTCCTTTCTTATTTGTAATCCAAAAACATCATGATGAGTGAGTAGTCCACCCCTATAATGGAGATGACAACACCATCATAAATATTTATTAGTTTCCAGTGTGTATGTAAATATGTTTGTTTTGAATAAAATTTATCTTTACAAATCCAACTTTTACATATCCCATGATTCAATTGTTCTGAGAACCTGGAGTAGCTGATGCGTCAACGGAAAAGTACCGCTATGCAGGAGGCCATAGGGAAAATGTCCACCGGCATTGCTATTGGTGTGGGAGCAGGGGAAAGTCCAGGGGATATGAAGAAAAAGGAATTGTTTTGATAGAATTTAAACGATTCAAAAGCAATGATCATGCACATGAAGGAGCTATACATTTGATGGTGCCATCTTCATTATAGTTTTATAAATCAAAGGTACACCCCCATTAATTCATTCCGCAGAATACATACCCTCGTATGTGTCGTTAAGAAAAATCTTGGTATCGGAGCCTGGTTTAAATCCTTAGGAAAAAAATTAAAATGGATCTTAATCCATTATATCCTAATAATTCTGATGAAGAATCAGAAGGTCACGAGTGTCAACTCGTACGACATGAATCCTCTACTGGGTTCAATGCTAATATAATAATTCAGCAAGAATTATTATCAAAGATTAAAGCTTCTAAACTAGAACTAAAGAAAGAAAAAATCTTTAGAATGCCTAGTCTTATAAGAAGCATCTTTAAAAGAGAAAACAAAATTTATTATTTTGTTAGTACTCGAGAGTTCTCTGTAGACACTAAAGATGTCAGAGGAGAAGTATATTTACCTCTTATTAACCAACAAGAGATAAATAAAAATCTTTTTAAAATTAATGAAGAACATAGATCTACGATCAGTATGGTTCATCGTGGAGCCATAAAGATTTGTATAAAATCTCAATTTCAAGAAGGTATTAACACGCCTATAAAACTTGCGTTAATTGATAACATAATTAACAATAGAAAAGATTGTGTACTAGGTGTAGCAAAAGGTAACCTAGCCTACAATAAATTTATATTTTCCGTATATCCTAAGTTTGGTCTTAGTATACATAGTAAAAATTTAGATAAGGCATTATCACTTATACATCACTTCGAAAGAGAAGACTTGATGAATGAAGGTGATAAACCTTTTAGTGTAACTTACTTAATAAGTTATGCATTAACAAATAGTCATCACAATATTGAGTATAGAAAAACTGAATACATCGAATTAGATGATGTATTTTCAGAAATTGGAACTATAAAAGAAAAGAATTTTTCTAATAAAGATTCTAATACTGACTCTTGGGCAATAGATATTTCTAAAGGGAAAAGTATATTAGGTGCTGAAAACACACCTACTATAAATGAAGGTTCTCTATCCGAGCAACTTCATCTCGAAGGAGCTTTGTAAAAACTCCTACGACAAGAAATAACTTGTTAGAAAGAACTACATCCATGAGATCAGATAAAGAACTACTCCTTTCAATATCTGAAAGAGTAGATAACGCAACTCAAACGCTTCAAAAGCTTTGCGGTTATTTAGATATGATGAATATCATCAAGAATCCAATTTGTTTCCAAACCCTTTGGAAAGAAGCAAGGATTAAATTCCTTAGCAAGAAACGTAAATTCCAAAAAGATATCTTTCAAAGAGAAATATCTGGAAAACTTTTAAAGGTTTCATTACCCTTAAAATGGAAATGTTGGGATTGCTGGAATAACGAACATTAAGATGGATCCAGTATTCAACAAAGAAAAGAAACTAAAGTAATTAATTCCTTTACACAAGAAAAAACCTGGTTACGGTGACGGACAAATTAAATTTGGTAATCAAATTCAATATTTAATCACTGAAGGTGAAAGAGCTAGATATCATAGCTGGAAAAATGGATTTCAAGAAGAAATCTATTCAAGAGAAATTTCTGTAACTAAGAAATTCACTCCTTCTAATAATAAATATTGGTAGATATGACTTCACCACATATCATTAAGAAGGGAAGATTACTTCAAATCAAACCCTTAAACAGAGATACCAATATTACACATTGCTTTTCTACGAATGAAGTCAATATCAAGGCAATACAACATTTTGGTAATAACTTAAATGCAGTATCTGCACGCGTTTTGTTAGGATTCTATAAAATGCTTTCCTTTTTTGGAATAAACAAAGATCCTAGTCAAAGTTTATCAAAAAATCAACCCAATTGGAATAGATTTTCCGATCTTTTATAGAGGGGGGGGGAATATAATCACGATGCTAACTTAGCACAAGTTGAACAAGATCAAGAGTTATTGATTTTGTTAGAAAAAACCAATACAGAGATACGAACTCTGGGTTGTAAGATCGACAGTCTTGCCGATCAATAAATTCAATTACTTTGTTGCAAAGTTGACAAGCTTGAGAAAACTCTCAAGATAATATTAGGACAACCATAGTTTCATGACTAGCATAAGCATGACAACTATTAATGAGACTGTTAATATCCTTCGCAAGGATTTTAAAGTCCTACTAAAACAATTAAGAGATATCGAAATCAAGATATCAAGACTTGTTACTAGAACCGAAGTTGAATATCAAGCAGCAAAAATCATAAAAGAAGTCCAAGAGGAAATACATAAGATTTCCTACACAATAGAGGAAAAACCCTTTAATACTTCTACTTCTGCTTTTCCAGAAGATGGAAAATATTGTTATCCCACCCACAATGTGGGAAATGAAGAACTTGGTTCAAGTGCTGATCCAATGCTTTAAGATGGCCTTGCCAATGAGTTTAGGCACCAGATTGGAGGAATATTTCTGGGATAACCTAGAGAAAGATGAGTCATTCTAGATGGACAAAATACTTCACCATTAGATGAGGTAATCAAATTAATGACTCTAGATGAGTTAGGAATTGAAAAAGAAATGGAAACAAGACCAGAATTAAGTAAGATTCTCGGTATTGAAACCATGTATGCGGTTGAAGAGCAATCTGACGGAATTCCTAAAAAAGAACCCTCAGATAAACAACCTGGAGCAGAAGCTTCTGGTACAAAAGGAGAAGATTCATCCTTTAAGAAAAGAAAAGGTACAGATGGAACCTTTTTTACTAATAACTATCCTAAAGTTCCGGGAGAACCTAGAGATTCTAGAACTCCTATCCTCAATATTGATGGAAGAACTAATAGGAAAGAGCTCATAGACGAATGGGCAACAGAATTAAGTATGATTATTCAAACCAACAAAGAGGCTTATGGAACAACTAACAACATACTCCTCTTAGTAGAACATAGAACTGCTGGAATAATTGAATCATTTGTAAAAAATACAAAATGGACTGACTTTTCCATAGAAAACATCTTTAGAGGTATCATTGATGGCTTCTATACTATGTTTTTAGGAATCAATTATACGACTGATAAAGCCAATGAGATTCTTAAATAGCAAGAAAAGGCTAGAAATCGCCTTATCAACTTACAATTATGTGATCTATGTTATTTAGATACATTTACATACGATTTTGAAACAAATATTTATAAACTTCCTGGCAATGAGTTTATTGGATTTATAAAACAATATTTGACAAAAATCCCTATTGTAGGAGAGAAATCACTTCAAAGGTTTGAAACGGAAACCATTGGAATTGCTGTGAACAGTCTTGGCTTTGCCAATAGAATTGTTAAAGAAGAACTCACAAAAAATTGTGATTTATCCAAACAACAGAAAAAAATTGAAGAAATTCAATAAAAGATGTTGTCTAAACGTTTTGGATGCACCCACAGAGTATGGTTGTATACCACAAAAAACTTATACAAAAGATAAGTTTAGAAGGCACCATAAGAAGAAAAAATTCTCTTATAAAACAAGAAATAAACGGTTTAAACCCGGTAAGTATTTTAAGCCACGTCAGAAACATGACAAAGGAGATAAAAATGCTGACAAATTTTGCCCTCAAGGCAAAAAGAATTGTAGATGTTGGATCTTCAATGTTGAGGGTCATTATGCTAATGAATGTCCCAACAAACAACAATATCCTCAAAAGGTTAATCGCATTCAGGAAATAATTAATTTAGGTTTTGAACCTATAGAAGATATATATGAATCTTTTACAGAAGTCTATATCATTGATGAAGACTCTGATTATCCTGTTGATGAATATAATTATTCCCCAAATTATTCTACTGATGACTATAATTATTCACCAGATGAATACGATACAGAGAATTCAGACTAATTTAGCCATTCAGGAAGAATCATGGAATGATGAAGAATTAGTAATAACTAGAAATATTACTAATTCAAATTCCATTTATATCAAAGGACAACTAAAGTTCTCTGGATATAAATAGATAAATTTACATTGTTATGTAGATACAGGAGCTAGTCTTTGCCTAGCATAAAATTTTGTTATACCTAATAAGCATTGGGAAAATGCGCCCAATACCATTCCGTTAACAATTGCGAACAAAGAAACTCTTCATGTTTCAAGAGTTTGTAAAAATCTTAATATACGAATCGCAGGAGAAATATTTCATATTTCTACATTTATCAACAAGAAAATGGCATGGACATTTTTCTTGGTAATAATTTCTGTCAATTGTATGGACCTTTCACACAATTTACAGATAGAATTATTTTTGCTCTTGATAATCAACCAGTGATTATTGGAAAAGTAATAAAAGCCTTTACCATGGCACAACACGGGTTTTTAGAATCTATGAAAAAGAATTCTAAACAACTTACACCAGCACCTATCCCGGTCAGCTCTGAAAAAATCAAAATTTTAGAGGGGGGGGGGAGATAGAAGTGTGTAAAACTGAACAAGAATTTAGTCATGAGAACATAAGGTTCAAAAAGATTAACAACTTGTTAAAGAAAGTTTGTGGTGAAAATCCTATAGACCCTAAAAAGTCTGAAAAAATGGATGACTGTGACCATAAAACTTATTGATCCAAAGACAATAGTCAAGGTTAAGCCTATGAT
This sequence comes from Gentiana dahurica var. dahurica, assembly GCA_024500145.1. Classification (NCBI taxonomy): domain Eukaryota; kingdom Viridiplantae; phylum Streptophyta; class Magnoliopsida; order Gentianales; family Gentianaceae; genus Gentiana; species Gentiana dahurica. Next base: position 84,183,500 of record CM044896.1, read on the forward strand.
TTATAGTCCATTAGACAGTGAAGAATTTGGTAAACAAATTCAAGAATTATTAGACGTAAAAATTATTAAGCCTAGCAAATCACCTCACACGTCTCCAGCATTCTTAGTTGAGAATGAATCAGAGAAGAGAAGAGGAAAAAAGAGAATGGTTGTCAACAATAAAGCCATTAATACGGCAACAATAGGTGATAGTCATAATCTTCCAAATAAAGATGAGCTTCTAACTCTTATACGAGGGAAGAAAATCTTTAGTAGTTTTGATTGTACATCTGGATTCTGGCAAGTTCTGCTAGATGAAGAATCACAATTACTAACTGCTTTCACCTGTCCTCAAGGGCATTATAAATGGAATGTTTTTGGATTAAAACAAGCTCCATCCATATTTCAAAGACATATGCAAAACGCATTCAGGTCTTTTGAGAAATTCTTATGTGTTTACATTGATGACATATTAGTCTTCAGCAACACGTAAAAAGAGCACTATATGCATGTTGCAATGGTACTCAAAAACTGTGAGGAATTATGAATAATCCTTTCATTAAAGAAGACTCAGCTCTTCAAAACAAAGATTAATTTTCTAGGTTTAGAAATCGATCAAGGTCAACATAGACCTCAGAATCATATTCTGGAACACATACACAAGTTCCCATATAAAATTGAAGATAAAAAACAATTACAAAGGTTTTTAGGTATTTTAACTTATGCTGGAAGTTATATCCCTAAACTTGCTGAAATTAGGAAACCTTTACAGGTTAAACTCAATGAAAATACACTTTGGGATTGGACAGAGGTTGATACAACCTATATTAAGAAGGTTAAAAAGAATTTAACTAGTTTTCCAAAGTCATATCATCCTTGATTAGACGATAAACTGATCATTGAAACCGATGCATCAGATGAGTATTGGGGAGGAATCCTCAAAGCAAAAAACCCTGAAGAAGAGTTAATTTGTAGATATACTTTAGGCAGTTTCAAAAACGCTGAAAGAAATTATCATAGCAATGAGAAAGAATTACTAGCTGTAAGTCGAGTCATTAAGAAGTTTAATGCTTATCTAACTCCTGTTAAGTTTTTAATTAGGAATGATAATAAAAAATTCACATACTTTCTAAACACCAATATTAAAGGTGATAATAAACAAGGAAGACTTGTTAGATGGCAAATGTGGCTATCAAGATACTGCTTTGATGTTGAACACATCGCAGAAAACAAAAACATATTTGCGGATTTTTTAACTCGTGAATTTAAAGGTTAAAACAGGTTGAAATCAAAGCCAAAAGCAATGGATGAATTGCAGAAATTGAAGTTGCAAGAAGCGATGATGGTCCTGGATCTCAAAGTTCTATGATATCATATAAGCCTATTCAAAGAATCCAATAAGAAACAAAAGGAAATTGATATTCCTTGCACTAGCAATAGTAGCGAAATATCAGCTATTCCGGGTCAAACGGTATCCGGTAAAGAAATATCAAATCCGTTGATTCCTAGCATCTTGGAAAAAGATGTAAAAGATGTACAAACATCAACAACATTGGTCAAACCCTCTGACTTAGTCACTGGATTTAGACCCAATACTATGGATATTCAACATCTTTATAAATCTGAAGGTCACACTTCAGTATCAACACCAGTTGATTCGGTCTTATCACGACCAAAATACTATTATGTAGTTTTTAATGGACCATATGTAGGTATATACACCGTATGGGAAGCTGCAAAGAATGCAGTAGAAGGAATTTCAGGAGTGCAACATAAACGATTCAGCACACTCACTGAATCAAAAGTTGCAGGACATTGCAGATCCAACATCTACAATTCTTTTTGCCTTTGGGGCAAAATTTCTTTTTGTCAGTATTTTTATCTCCTTTGTCATGTTTCTGACGTGGCTTAAAATACCTACCGGGTTTAAACCGTTTATTTCTTGTTTTATAAGAGATTTTATTCTTCTTATGGTGCCTTCTAAACTTAACTTTTGTATAAGTTTTTAGTGGTATACAACCATACTCTGTGGGTGCGTCCATAACGTTTAGACAACATCTTTTATTGAATTTCTTCAATTTTTTCTGTTGTTTGGATAAATCACAAATTTTTGTGAGTTCTTCTTTAACAATTCTATTGGCGAAGCCAAGACTGTTAATAGCAATTCCAATGGTTTCCGTTTCAAACCTTGAAGGGATTTATCTCCTACAATAGGGATTTTGGTCAAATATTGTTTTATAAATCCAATAAACTCATTGCAAGGAAGTTTATAAAGATTTGTTTCAAAATCGTATGTAAATGTATCTAAATAACATACATCACATAATTGTAAGTTGATAAGGCGATTTCTACCCTTTTCTTGCTGTTTAAGAATCTCATTGGCTTTATCAGTCATATCATTGATTCCTAAAAACATAGTATAGAAGCCATCAATGATACCTCTAAAGATGTTTTCTGTGGTAAAGTCAGTCCATTTTGTATTTTTAACAAATGATTGAATTATTCCAGCATTTCTATGTTCTACTAAGAGGAGTATGTTGTTAGTTGTTCTATAAGCCTCTTTGTTGGTTTGAATAATCAAATTTAATTCTGTTGCCCATTCGTCTATATGCTCTTTCCTATTAGTTCTTCCATCAATATTGAGGATAGGAGTTCTAGAATCTCTAGGTTCTCCCGGAACTTTAGGATAGTTATTAGTAAAAAAAGGTTCCATCTGTACCTTTTCTTTTCTTCAAGGATGATTCTTCTCCTTTTGTACCAGAAGCTTCTGCTCCAGGTTGTTTATCTAAGGGTTCTTTTTTAGGAATTCTATCAGATTGCTCTTCTATAGCATACATGGTTTCAATACAGAGAATCTTACTTAATTCTCATATTGGTTCCATTTCTTTTTCAATTTCTAACTCATCTAGTGTCATTAATTTTATTACCTCATCTAATGGTGAAGTATTTTTTCAATCTAGACTGATCTCATCTTTCTTTAGGTTATCCTAGAAATATTCCTCCAATCTGGTGCCTAAATTCATTGGCAAGGCCATCTTAAAGCATTTGGATCAGCACTTAAACCAAGTTCTTCATTTCCCACATTGTGCTTGGGATAACTATATTTTCCATCTTCTGGAAAACCAGAAGTAGAAGTATTAAAGGGTTTTTCCTCTATTGTGTAGGAAATCTTATGTATTTCCTCAATAACTTTTTTTTATGATTTTTGCTGCTAGATATTCAACTTCGGTTCTACTAGCAAGTCTTGATACATCTTAATTGTTATAGTATGACTTTTAAATCCTCGTGAAGGATATTAACAGTCTCGTTAAAAGTTGTCATGCTTATGCTAGTCATGAAACTATGGTTGTCCTAATATTATCTTGAGAGTTTTCTCAAGCTTGTGAACTTTGAAACAAAGTTATTGAATTTATTGATTGGCAAGACTGTCGATCTAACAACCCAGAGTTCGTATCTCTGTAATGGTTTTTTTTATCAAAATCAATAACTCTTGATCTTGTTCAACTTGTGCTAAGTTAGCATCGTGATTATATTCCCCCCTCTCTAAAAGAACGGAAAATATATTCCAATTGGGTGGATTTTTTGATAAACTTTGACTAGGATCTTTGCTTATTCCAAAAAGGGAAAGCATTTTATAGAGTCCTAACAATATACGTGCAGATACTGCATTTAAGTTATTACCTAAATGTTGTATTGCCTTGATATTGACTTCATTCGTAGAAAACCAATGTGTAATATTGGTATCTCTGTTTAAGGGTATGATTTGAAGTAATCTTCCATTCTTAACGATATATGGTGAAGATCTACCAATATTTATTATTAGAAGGAGTTAATTTCTTTGTTCCAGAAATTTCTCTTAAATAGATTTCTTCTTAAAATCTATTTTTCCAGCTATGATATCTAGCTCTTTCACCTTCAGTGATTAAATATTGAATTTGATTACCAAATTTAATTGGTCCGTCACTGTAACCAGGTTTTTTCTTGTGTAAAGAATTAATTCCTTTAGTTTCTTTTCTTTGTTGAATACTGGATCCATCTTAATGTTTGTTATTCCAGCAATCCCAACATTCCCATTTTAAGGGTAATGAAATCTTTAAAGGTTTTCCAGATATTTCTCTTTGAAAGATATCTTTTTGGAATTTACCTTTCTTGATAAGGAATTTAATCCTTGCTTCTTTCCAAAGGGTTTGGAAACAAATTGGTTTCTTGATGATATTCATGATATCTAATTAACCGCAAAGCTATTTAAGCGTTTGAGTTGCGTTATCTACTCTTTCATATATTGAAAGAAGTAGTTCTTTATCTGATCTCATAGATGTAGATCTTTCTAACAAGTTATTTCTTTTCGTAGGAGTTTTTACAAAGCTCCTTCGAGACGAAGTTGCTCCGATAGAGAACCTATCATTTATAGTAGGTGTGTTTTCAGCACCTAATATACTTTTCCCTTTAGCAATACCTATTGCCCAAGAGTCAGTATTAGAATCTATATTAGAAAAATTCTTTTCTTTTATAGTTCCAATTTCTGAAAAGACATCGTCTAATTCGATGTATTCTGTTTTTCTATAGTCAATACTGTGATGACTAAATGCATAACCTATTAAGTAAGTTACACTAAAAGGTTTATCACCTTCATTCATCAAGTCTTCTCTTTCGAAGTGATGTATAAGTGATAATGCCTTATCTAAATTTTTACTGTGTATACTAAGACCAAACTTAGGATATACGGGAAATATAAATTTATTGTAGGCTAGGTTACATTTTGCTGCACCTAGTACACAATCTTTTCTTTTGTTAATTCTATTATCAATTAACGCATGTTTTATAGGCGTGTTAATACCTTCTTGAAATTGAGATTTTATACAAATCTTTATGGCTCTAAGATGAACCCTACTGATCGTAGATCTATGTTCTTCTTTAATTTTAAGGAGATTTTTATTTATCTCTTGTTGGGTAATAAGAGGTAAATATACTTCTCCTCTGACATCTTTAGTGTCTACAGAGAACTCTCGAGTACTAACAAAAAAAAATTTTGTTTTCTCTTTTAAAGACGCTGCTTATAAGACTAGGCATTCTAAAGATTTTTTCTTTCTTTCGTTCTAGTTTAGAAGCTTTAATCTTTGATAATAATTCTTGCTGAATTATTATATTAGCATTGAACCCAGTAGAGGATTCATGTCATACGAGTTGACACTCGTGACCTTCTGATTCTTCATCAGAATTATTAGGATTTAATGGATTAAGATCCATTTTAAATTTTTTTCCTAAGGATTTAAACCAGGCTCCGATACCAATATTTTTAACGACACATACGAGGGTATGTATTCTGCGGAATGAATTAATGGGGGTGTACCTTTGATTTATAAAACTATAATGAAGATGGCACCATCAAATGTATAGCTCCTTCATGTGCATGATCATTGCTTTTGAATCGTTTAAATTCTATCAAAACAATTCCTTATTCTTCATATCCCCTGGACTTTCCCCTGCTCCACACCAATAGGAATGCCGTTGGACATTTTCCCTCTGGCCTCCTGCTGAGCGGTACTTTTCCGTTGACGAATCAACTACTCCAGATTCTCAGAACAATTGAATCTTGGGATATGTAGAAGTTGGATTTGTAAAGATAAATTTTATTCAAAACAAACATATTTACATACACACCGGAAACTAATACATATTTATGATGGTGTTGTCATCTCCATTATAAGAGAGGACTACTCACTCATCATAATGTTTTAGGATTACAAATAAGAAAGGATACAAATTATGACATGCATAAAATTCTAGATACCTACAAATGCTAGAACTTCCTCATTTTATAGTTCAATGAAGGAAGGATCCGAATAATTCACAAGCATACATTCATTTTTCATTTCGTCATTGCTGACGTTTATTACATTATAAAACAAAAAGTTTTATTGTCCACTTGTGTTTGTTGGCCGGCAAGTTGCTTTTACTTTTTCTTTATTTCTCCACCGAGAATTTCTTTTTTGTCCATTGACTTTGTCATTATTCCACCTGACGTAACTGCTTACATATCATCCACTAGTTGTTGTTGAGGTGGATTCTGAAGTTGGTGCTAACACATCGTCATCATATGCTGATGTTGATTCTTTCTGGTGATCTTCATTAATAACATTTGTCTGTTGTATCTTTTTATTGCAATAGATGCCTAGATATTCCGTCTTTACCTTGTCAAAGGCTCTTTGTAATGTAGAGCAATTGTCGTCACTATGGATTGTCATTACCCGTCCATTGCGGAATGCTTTTTCATATTGAAGAAATAATTTTATATCTTCAATAGAGATTTGATTCAATGTTTTAGAAATTACCAAGGTATGATGATCTTGATAATTAACTTTTATGAGTGAATCATCACGCATTTTTAACAATTGATCAATTAACTGACCGAATCGTTGAACATTAATTTGTTCAAAATTACTAGACGTGAGTTCCATAGTCCTTGAAGGCGTGTAATCAAGTTTTTCTTTGGATATTCCAATTTCGATTAAATGATATGATGGTTGAAACATACCATCTTTCCATATTGGCAAAGTGCTGTGAATCTGGAGGAAGATTAAACGATCAGCTTCTTTAATCACCTTCGTTCTAAAGACCTTGATAGCTTTTTTGATTGTTTTTGGTAATAAGTTTATTTCCAGAAGGTTTTAACTGGGATAAATCAGTTTTACCATCCCATACCTGAATGCTTCGTTGACAGAGCTAGGATCAGATCCTTCAATGAAGTTGTATAGACTAAACCTAGATTTTTAAGGATGTTGAATATCCGTAGTATTGGGTCTAAATCCAGTGACTAAGTCAGAGGGTGTAACCAATGTTGTTGATGTTTGTACATCTTTTACATCTTTTTCCAAGATGCTAGGAATCAACGGATTTGATATTTCTTTACCGGTTACCGTTTGACCCGGAGTAGCTGATATTTCGCTACTATTGCAAGTGCAAGGAATATCAATTTCCTTTTGTTGCTTATTGGATTCTTCCAATAGGCTTATATGATATCTTAGAACTTTGAGTTCCAGGACCCTCGTCGCTTCTTGCAACTTCAATTTCTGCAATTCATCCATTGCTTTTGGCTTTGATTTCAACCTGTTTTAACCTATAAATTCACGAGTTAAAAATTCCTCAAATATGTTTTTATTTCCTGTGATGTGTTCAACCTCAAAGCAGTATCTTGATAGCCACATTTGCCATCTAACAAGTCTTCCTTGTTTATTATCACCTTTAATATTGGTGTTTAGAAAGTATGTGAAGTTTTTATTATCAGTCCTAATTAAAAACTTAACAGGAGTTAGATAAGCACTAAACTTCTAAAAGACTCGAATTACAGCTAGTAATTCTTTCTCATTGCTATGATAATTTCTTTCAGCGTTTTTGAAACTGCCTGAAGTATATCTACAAATTAACTCTTATTCAGGGTTTTTTGCTTTGAGGATTCCTCCCCAATACTCGTCTGATGTATCGGTTTCAATGATCATTTTATCGTCTATTGAAGGATGATATAACTTTGGAAAACTAGTAAAATTCTTTTTAACCTTCTTCATATAGGTTGTATCAACCTCTGTCCAATCCCAAAGTGTATTTTCTTTGAGTTTAACCTGTAAAGGTTTCCTAATTTCAGCAAGTTTAGGAATATAACTTTCAGAGTAAGTTAAAATACCTAAAAACCTTTGTACTTGTTTTTATCTTCAATTTTATATGGGAACTTATGTATGTGTTCCAGAATATGATTCTGAGGTCTATGTTGACCTTGATCGATTTCTAAACTGTTGGTCCCTTGGAAAGGCTAACACAAGTTTAGAGGGGGTGAATAAACTTGTCACCAAAAACTTTCCTAAACAGGATTTAAATCAAATTATGGTTTAGTTAAAACTTGTGTGGAGTTAAGCTGACTAAGCTGAATTTAAGTCAAACTGACTTAAGTAAAAACTGAGTCAACCGGCAGCGGATATAATTAGCCTTTATCTTGATCTTGTTATTCTTTTATGAAAGCTGAGACAGGTGAACTGAATTCTGATGAATGTCAGTTTGTGAACTGTGAAGTGTGTAACAATCAACTATCAAATGTTGTAAGTAAATTCTAAGTGAATAATTAAATGCGTAAAGTAAATGAGCAAGAATTATAGTGGTTCTAAGTGGTGTAATCATGTACGTCCTCTCTTCCCCTGTGGTGCGGAGGAAAATTCCACTAGAACTTCTTGAGGTGAACTGTTACAAAAAGTCCTAAACAATAGTCCTTGGCAAGTCCCTAGCTTCACTATCTAAACAGTTGTAGAACAGGTAGAATTGCTTCTCTTCAATTGCTTGAACACTGGTCCTTGAAGGGTAACGTATGCCTCTTCACCAGCTACCACCACAAACACAGTCTGCCCGACTGCTTGCAACAACTGTCCTTGACAAAACCTTCCCGGTTTGCTTCACAGTCTAAACCTTTGATAAAGAATCAAAGTTGGTTTGAGAATCAATGAATTGATTCTTGTTTGTGGTTCTTCAAAGTGTCTGATTCTTGATAAATTCTTTGTAGCTTGCACACTTGAAGAAATACTTGATATGATCTTGTTGTAGCGCAGAGATGATAACAATTCAAATGAATAAGACTGGTGCACAAAAATGCTTGTTTTTTTTAATAATTCTCTCTTTTTTTTGTTTTCTTGTGCAAGGTCCTCTATTTATAGTATGATGTTCAATGTTCATCTTGCTTGAATTTGAATTATATCAACGTCTATCTTGTTACGGATATATTTTCTGTCCGTTCTCCTGTGTCAGTATTTCATCCAATAGAATTTCTTCCTTTATAACGTTCGACTGTACTATCAGTTTATCGGATGACTGATATATAAAGCTGTATTTCCTTGTCAGTTTTATACTGAGTTTATCAAATTTCAGTTTCTTAACTGAATTGGAGCATTAACTGAGATTTTACTCTCCTTCAAATATCAGTACTCCAGTTTTTTCATCTGATCATAATTGACTTAATCAGAGTACACCATAACAAATTATCTTCCAAGAATTCACTATCCTTATGATTCTTGTGTCTTCATATAAGATCCATAAAGTCAGTTCAGCTCACCAAAATCTTGCCTGAAGTCTAACTTTACAGTCTCGACTTGTAATCTTCATAACTGAGTTTAAACCCTCAGTTCTTCAATCTTCTATAACTGAGTCTGTGACCCTCAGTTCTTCAATATAAGCCAACTGAGTCTGTGTCCCTCTGTGAACTTATCTTCTTCAGTTTTCATATTGGTGTATCCTGAGTCAGTTTGTTTATCTTGACAATTTCCAATTTTCTGAATGACTTCAAGTTTTTAGTTTTACGACACACTAGCTATTACAATGCTTGTCTGATGTAACCTATTCAAATATCAGACTCTAGTAAAACCTAAACATTCGGTTCCAGACATCTTTTAGCTTTTCACTATAACAGCTAGCCTCAGCACTTCATCAATGAGGTTAAGATGACGTTTTGAATAAGTATGATGAATTATCATCAAAACATAAATTTTATTTCCAACAATTTCCCCCTTTTTGATGATGCCAAAACTCTCCCAAAAAGAAAAAGATTAAAGATCAAAACAATGTAAAACACTGTAAAACTGGAAAACTGGATTTCATTAGAATGAGCATTAACTGGAATAGTTACTTTTTGTCTAAATAATTTTGACTAAAGACTAAGATTTTTCTGTGCTTTTTGTTTTACTGAAATAAACTTCATCTTGTTAGTAATATTATCCGTAAAGAAAGCGATTTAAGGATCTAGATCTATAATTTACACATAATAAAATAACTAGATCTACTCTACAAGGGGGTTGTAGAACATGCCTCTCGGATCTCAAAATCCAAGTAGAAGAACCGCAATAGGAAGAACAAAAGATGGTGTGAAGAGCACCACGATCTGCCACACGTGTGATCGGAGCAACTCCAGGTGGAAGGAAATCCTAGTCTCGAATCCTCATGATATGCTAGCCAGAAAACCTCCAAGATTTTCCCTCTTACTCCCCTTGGCCGAATTTTAGCTTCTTCTCTCTAAGAGATAGAAGTCAAAAATTGTGTGTCAATATGAGTTGGGAAAAGCCTCTTTATATAGGAGAGCTCTTCTTGTCCTCCAAGGATTTTATTTTTCAAAATAAATAAATCCAATAAATAAAAGATAATCCTAGAATATTCTAGAACAAATCTAGAATAATCTTTAACTTTATTTTTACCAGAAAATATTTATCCAATAAATATTTTGTGCACATGTCTTATTAATCCACAAGAAAACTAATTTCTTGTCCCCTAAGACAATGCTATGGCCGAAAATTATTGCTTGTGACCTAGTCACAATAATTTCGACTATGCACACTAAATCGGGCCAAGATTATGAAAAATGTCTTTTTTCACATATTTAATTATTTAGCCCAACTAATTTAATAGTGCACTAAACAATTAATTCACATATCATTTTAATTAAATTCTAATAAGAACTAAATTAATATTATTAGGATTCGACGTCCGAGAATAGCTATGCTATATTGGAGGCACGTCGGGGACCATGGACTAATAATCAGCGGCTCCGATAAATCAAATAAATAATTATCTTACGAACTGAATAATTATATTCGATAAATCAATCACAGGAATATGCCACCATAATCCCGTGACTGCACTCCTCCGATTATGAGATTATATTTATCTTCTCACGAGAATGATAATAAGCGTCCATTGATATAATCATTACATATGATTAATCCTCCATAGACTATTCATCCTAAATCGGGAAGTTACCGTTAACCCTTTTTAGAACCTCTTATCCTTATTTACCATTAACCCCCTAGTGATCAATTAATTCATACAACTCACTGGTAGCTAATCAGTGTAATATGAACTCGTACGATCGATCAGTTTCTAGGATTAACAAATAAGGGAACTGTCTATCTACTTCCATAAATGGAAGGAATGGATTCCGTATCTGTGATAACACGGACTACTCACTCATTCCTGTACAATGCCAAGATGGGGTAATTCAGATCAAAGACTCAGTGTAATCCTTAACCGTCAAGTCAAACCTCATACTGATTCAAGCAGTTGACTGTGATCACCTCAGGATTAAGATATATCCATAAATATGATCATCGATTGATTTGATAAGACTTCTCGATTACGAAATTATATCGTGAACTCTAATCAAATCGGTCCAGCCCTATATGATATATCTATCATATATAAATGCCCCACTAGGTTCTTTTAACCGAAAGTCCGGGTAAGACAATCACACCTATTGTGTTCTGGGTGCATTAATAGCACGTTAAAGGAGAGACCCGATACTCTCGATTATCTTCACTACGGGCTAATTGTATTTTAAGTACATCTTCACTAACTCAATCCTCTCGTGTATATCCCATACACTAAGTTAAGCGATTACATAAACGAATACTTTAGTGTTTTCTGTAGTGTAAATACTATTGTCACATCGGTGAACATGAGAATAATAATATCATTTCAATTATTACATAAAATAATTACAAAATTGTCTTTCGGGCAGTACACCTAACAATCTCCCACATGCACGAAAGCATGTGATTATTTGTTTTAGAGCACACCCTATTATTTAAAATACAGCAAACTATCACTCCCACTTTCTCTAAAGCAAATGAGACATGTCTCTAATACCTAGAGTCTCCAAGTGTCGACTAAAAGCTTCAATCGACAGTGTCTCGGTGAATGGATCAGCAGGATTATCGGCGGAGGCGATTTTTCAGACGGAAATGTCCCCTCTATCGACAAAATCGTTGATCACCCAGTATTTCCTGTCTATATGCTTCGACTTACCGTGCTTTCGGGGTTCCCTAGAGTTGGCAATGGCCCCATTGTTATCACAATAGAGAGTAATATGATCTTCAGCATTCGGGACAACGCCTAATCCGCTGATGAACTTTCTTAACCAAACCGCTTCCTTTGCTGCCTCAGAGGCCGCTATGAACTCAGCTTCCATTATTGAATTGGCAGTGCTGGATTGCTTTTGGCTTCTCCATTCTATTGCACCACCACCAAGCGTAAACACAGAACCAGAGGTTGATTTAGAATCATCTCTGTCTGATGAAAGTCAGAATTGGTGTACCCCGCTAACTCCAAACTCCCACTCGAATAGCTGAGCATATAATTTCTGGTTCTCTTCAAATATTTGCTGAGATTCTTTACTGCTCTCCAGTGCGGTTGCCCTGGATTTGACTGAAAACGGCTGACTAATCCAACGCCGTAACAAATATCATGTCTTGTTCACCTCATAGCATACATAAGACTACCCACAGCCGAGGCATATGGCACTCTTCCCATAGCTTCAGTCTCTTCAGGAGTTTCAGGCCCCTGAGTCTTAGAGAGGTAAACGCCGTGACGGGTTGGAAGAAAACCCTTCTTGGCATTCTTCATACTGCAGCGTGCCAACACCTTATCTATATAAGTTGCTTGGGACAGAGCTAACATCCTGTTCTTGCGATATCTTATAATTTGGATCCCTAGAACATAACTCGCTTCTCCCAAATCCTTCATTTGTAATTGCGTGGTCAACCAACTTTTCACGTCGGACATCATCCCCTTATCGTTGCCAATTAGGAGTATGTCATCAACGTACAACACTAGAAATACAATACTATCTTTGATAACCTTCTTGTACACACAAGATTCAGCAAAGTGTTGTTCGAAATCATAAGAGTTGATCGTGTGATCGAATCTATGATACCAGCAACGAGATGCTTGCTTCAACCCATAAATGGATCTGAGCAATTTGCACACCATGTGCTCTCGACCTTCTTCAATGAATCCTTCTGGTTGCTGCATATAGATTTCCTCGTCGAGAAAACCGTTTAGAAACGCTGTCTTAACATCCATTTGCCAGATTTCATAATCCAGACATGCAGCAATCGAAAGGAGGATGCGGATGGTTTTCATCATGGCCACAGGTGAGAAGGTTTCCTCGTAGTCTATACCCTCTCGCTGTGTGTAACCTTTGGCTACCAGCCGTGCTTTGAAGGTTTCGACCTTCCCATCTATTCCTCTCTTTCGCTTGTGGAGCCATTTACATCCAATAGGCCTTTCACCTTGAGGAAGTTCTACAAGTTTCCAGACTGAGTTAGAGTACATAGACTCCATCTCTTGATTCTTTACGTCAATCCATTTATCCTTACGTCAATCCATTTATCCTTATCTTCCACCCCATCAGAGGCGATTACGTTCGTCTCTAAATCCATGCCGTACCGAGCCGGTGGCCTAACCACTCTCGCAGTACGTCTAGGTGGAACAGGAATGTCGGAAGTGACTGTTGTATTAGTAGTGTTGTTTACAGGAACATCAACAGCCACAATAGGCCTGACGTCATCGGAGAGTAATTCCTCTAGTACAATTTTACTTCGAGGTCTATGGTCTTTCATATAACTGTCCTCCAAAAACGTAGCGTTAATTGAGACTAGCACTTTGTTATCTTCCGGATCGTAAAATAGACCACCACGTGTACCTTTTGGATAGCCTACAAAAAAATATACTTTCGTACGCGATTGTAGATTGGTAATCTTTTCCATCAGCACCTGTGCAGGACAACCCCATATGCGGAAGTGACGAATGCTTTCGCGATGTCCGGACAACATGTCTATGGGTGTCTTTTCGACAGACTTTGATGGTACTGCAATCAAAATTTAGACCGCTGCTTCTAAAGCATAACCCCAAAAGGATATAGGTAGTGAGGCGTAGCACATCATTGATCTAACCATGTTGATCAATGTCCTGTTTCTCCTCTCAGCAACTCCATTTTGCCGAGGTGTCCTAGGCGCTGAACGTTGGAAACAAATTCTTTTTTCAGCCAAGTAGTCAATGAACTCAGTATCTAAATACTCAACTCCACGATCCGAGCAAGGCATTTCAATGACTTGCCTAGTTGCCTTTCGGCTTCTGCTTGGAACCCTTGAACTTACCAAAAGCATCGGACTTTCTATGCAGCAGATAAACATAACCGAATCTCGAGTAGTCATTAATGAAAGTCACAAAGTACTCGTATCCGCCTCTAGCTTATACGTTCAACGGACCACAAAGGTCTGAATGTACTAAGTCTAGAGTTCCCATGGCCCTATTACCCTTTGATGAGAAGGGATGCTTAGTCATTTTTCCCTCTAGACAACACTCGCAGACAGGCAGTGTGTCAACAGATGACTCACCTAAGGCATGAACCTTTTCTAGTCTTTTGAGTCTTTCCAAGGAAATATGGCCGAGCCTCAGATGCCACAAGTATGTTTTATCTTCTTATACTTAAGAAACTTTCTGCCTTTTAGCAGATCTTTGATGACAAAATTTAAACATTTCAGCATTAAGTAGGGGAGCTTTATGTGGTCTTACAAAATATAAACCGTTTTCATTCGTAGTTGAACACAATTCACAGCCATTCTTCGAAATAACAAATTCACCATTCAAATTTGAAACAGAAAATGATTGTTCAACTAAGGCAGAATGAGAAATTAAATTTCTCCTGAAATTTGGAATAAAATAAACATTTATTAAATGTAAAATTCTATTATTAAAGTGTATGTCCACAGCTCCCACTGCTTTAGCCAAAATGAGCGCCCCAGTGCCTACTCGCATCAGTTGAGAACCCTCTTCCAACTCCTCGTACGAACTATGAATCTACAATGAAGAACATACATGGTTAGTAGCTCCAGTATCAAGTATCCACGTGGACACATCTTTAGCTACATTAAAAGATTCCAAGAAAAGTAATTCCGAATTACCTTTCTTATCTTTCCCAGTGATAGCCTTGACTTTGCCATCCTTTACATCATGAAGATATTCCGGACAATGGCGTTTCCAATGTCCTACCTCCTTGCAGTAAAAGCATTTGCCCTTGGGCTTAGCCTCGTCAACTTTCTTGGCTTTCTTTTTCTTCATTTGCTTGGGCATAGGTGCAACACTACCCTTCTTCTTTGGTTTGGACTTAGGCTTGTTTGATGGCATAGCTTCGGCCATATTGGCTTCAGCTTTCTTATCCCCTACTTGGACCTTATCTTTCGATAGTAGGCCCTCGTAGATAGTCAGTTCATTAAGCATCTGTGTCATGGTCAACTCATGTTTGCCCATCAGATACTGAGTTTTGAACGGGATAAACTCAGGAGTCAACGATTCCAAAATCATCGAGACTTGAGTTGCTTCATCGAACATCGATCCATGAATACCGGCGTCATTGAAGTAACTGATTATATTTAGAACATGACCATTCACTGCTTGACCTTTCTACAATTTCGTGTTAACAGCCATCCTGATGGCATCGTGTCTTGCTTGGTTGCTAGGTGATCCAAACATCGAAGTAAGTTTCTGCATGATTTCTCGTGCAGTCTCAAACTCTTCAATCTGGGTCCTAATAACCTCCGACACTGCCGCCAGGATGATCCCACGAGCCCGGTTATCTGACTCGATCCAGTGATTACACTGTTCGATCTCAGCTTTTCCAGGTTTTTGGATCGCCACCGTAGGGCATTCAGAAGTGAGTACATATTGCACATTCTCGTATGTGAGTACCATGTTTTGATTACTCTTCCATTTCTTAAAGTTGTTTTCCGATAATTTTTCAGACAGTAAAGCATAAATTTGAGCAGACATTTTTGCTGAAAATAAAATGACATATATTAATTCAAGTTTAACACTACTATATAAGTTTATTTTAGGAATTGTAAACTAAAATTAAGTCTACTCTACCATTCCAAGGTTTTAACCTCGCATCTCAGTGCCGCCGTAGGGTAGGTCAAAGAGATGACGGTTAAATCGAGACAATCTCATCAATGAATAACTTGTGAGAATCGAACATCCCACGAGAATTGAACATCCCTTTATTCATTGACTACCTTCCTTTTTTAGCCTAGATATTATCAAGAATACCTTTGATGAGTGCGACCTACTGTATCAGATCTCTTAGGTACGCCTTGAGTGTGCCGTCGTAGGATAGGTCAGTCACCTAACGAGTACCCAGAAATCATATCCTTTCGGAGACCAAGCCATGAATGTTGATAGGGGTGAACACCATCTGTAGGGGGACGAAATCAAAGCGCCGCGAGGCGTCACCCTTCTCTCACTTACTTGTATCTATAGTAGAGGCCGTGGGTTGGCAGTCGCCTCCCCCGCTCCCACTCAATATTTTGAAAGTGGTGGTGGGTTAACTAACCATGTCATTTTGATGTTAACATAAAAACACATCAAATCAAGGATTCGAATGGTGTCTGTAACGTAGGAAAGCCTACCCGTCCGATTCGTTGGAACATATGTGACAGTCGGACGAAATCGGGTCAAGAGAGCCCCATTGAGATAAGAAGGAATCACCCCTCCGCTTGCCGGTGTAGCTTAGTCTTGCTGGACCCCCGTGCATACATCACACTAGGAGGGTTAAGTCTGTCGAGCGAAGCTCAGTTGACCACCCAACCTATAGGTGAACCGTTTTTATCCAAGATTTATTGTTCTTTTACCATCATTCAATCTCGTAGACACTACAAATTGAAAACGTGATCTCGTTTGGGCTTTTAAGGCGGTTCACCGGGAACACACACCGAAAAGGCTTAACGATTTCATAACCCGTCCTCGGATCTTTAATTAGTTACTAAATTAATTAATTACCACGTATTAATTAAATTTCAACTAATTACGCGAGTTTGTATACATGCCTATTTTAATTACAAAAATTAAAATTCTACATGTCTGCATGGAGTGGATTTATAATATGATGCATGTCATGACAATTTCGATTTTATATCTATTTTATGATCAAACACATAAAAAATAAATTGCGGAAAATTTAAACACCGAGATGGATCGTTGGTACCCCCGTAACTAATCTATCCTTGGAAAGCAGTAAATTACAACTTGTTATCTTCATGTCTTCGATATTTGAGCCTAGAACCACGAACCGTGAACCCGAAAGGAGAAGGGGCCTTTATTTTATAAAATAAAATAAATTATTTTTTATTTATTTTTTTTTATTAAAATCCTGCTGTATTTTTATTCCAGAAAAAATAAAATAATTTTTTTTAAAACAGCCGATTACAAAAAAATGATTTTTAATAAAATCCAAAACCTAACCGAGTTAGGAAAATTATGAACAAAAATTTTCAACCCCGACTCCTATTCATACCTCGAGTTCCGTCTTCATCTCGTGTTCACCATCGTTCTTCGTCATTTTTCCGGAATTACAAAAATAAAAATAGCCGAAAAAGAAAGAAAAAAAAACAACAACTTTTACATAAATCCTATGCTCAAACAATCTAAATCGAGAGAGCTTACAATAGATCTAACGAGTAAACAGTACCAACCCCAATCCATCTCTTCAAACCACAACAATCGCAACATAAAAAAAAACAAATGCATCGGCCCAAAAAAAAAAAATTAGGGCACAAAAACTGCATGTTTTCCATTCCTAGATCTAATATTTTATACGTATAAATATAGATCACCAGGCGTCTCGATACCATTGTTAGTAATATCATCCGCAACGGAAGCGATTTAAGGATCTAGATCTATAATTTACACATAATAAAATAACTAGATCTACTCTACAAGGGGGTTGTAGAACATACCTCTTGGATCTCAAAATCCAAGTAGAAGAACCGCAATAGGAAGAACAAAAGATGGTGTGAAGAGCACCACGATCTTCCGCACGTGTGATCCGAACAACTCCCGGTGGAAGGAAATCCTCGTCTCGAATCCTCCCGATATGCTACCCGGAAAACCTCCAAGATTTTCCCTCTTACTCCCCTTGGCCGAATTTTAGCTTCTTCTCTCTAAGAGATAGAAGTCGAAAATTGTGTGTCAATATGAGTTGGGAAAAGCCTCTTTATATAGGAGAGCTCTTCTTGTCCTCCAAGGATTTTATTTTGCTAAATAAATAAATCCAATAAATAAAAGATAATCCTAGAATATTCTAGAACAAATCTAGAATAATCTTTAACTTTATTTTTACCACAAATTATTTATCCAATAAATATTTTGTGCACATGTCTTATTAATCCACAAGAAAACTAATTTCTTGTCCCCTAAGACAATGCTATGGCCGAAAATTATTGCTTGTGACCTAGTCACAATAATTTCGACTATGCACACTAAATTGGGCCAAGATTATAAAAAATGTCTTTTTCACATATTTAATTATTGTGCCCAACTAATTTAATAGTCCACTAAACAATTAATTCACATATCATTTTAATTAAATTCTAATAAGAACTAAATTAATATTATTAGAATTCGACGTCCGAGAATAGCTATGCTATATTGGAGGCACGTCGGGGACCATTGACTAATAATCAGCGGCTCCGATAAATCAAATAAATAATTATCTTACGAACAGAATAATTATATTCGATAAATTAATCACAGGAATATGCCACCATAATCCCGTGACTGCATTCCTCCGATTATGAGATTATATTTATCTCCTCACGAGAATGATAATAAGCGTCCATTGATATAATCATTACATATAGATTAATCCTCCATAGACTGTTCATTCTAAATCGGGAAGTTACCGTTAACCCTTTTTAGAACCTCTTATCCTTATTTACCATTAACCCCTAGTGATCAATTAATTCATACAACTCACTTGTAGCTAATCAGTGTAATATGAACTCGTACGATCGATCGGTTTCTAGGATTAACAAATAAGGGAACTGTCTATCTACTTCCATAAATGGAAGGAATGGATTCCGTATCTGTGATAACACAGACTACTCACTCAATCCAGTACAATGCCAAGATGGGGTAATTCAGATCACAGACTCATTGTAATCCTTAACCGTCAAGTCAAACCTCATACTGATTCAAGCAGTTGACTGTGATCACCTCAGGATTAAGATATATCCATAAATATGATCATCGATTGATTCGATAAGACTTCTCGATTACGGAATTATATCGTGAACTCTAATCAAATCGGTCTAGCCCTATATGATATGTCGATCATATATAAATGCCCCACTAGGTTCTCTTAACCGAAAGTCCGGATAAGACAATCACACCTATTGTGTTCTGGGCGTATTAATAGCTCGTTAAAGGATAGACCTGATACTCTCGATTAACTTCACTACGGGCTAATTGTACTTTAAGTACATCTTCACTAACTCAATCCTCCCGTGTATATCCCATACACTGAGTTAAGTGATTATATTAGCGATATACTTTAGGGTTTTCTGTAGTGTAAATACTATTGTCACATCGGTGAATATGGGAATAATAAATATGAATAATAATATCATTTCATTTGTTAAGTAAAACAATTACAAAATTTTCTTTCGGTCATTACACCTAACACATCTCTTTGTCATACAGACGATAGTCATTTTCTAGCTTGGAGTCTTCCTTTGAAAAGGTCTTGTTGCAGTCAACTTGACTTCCTTCTTTCCATTTTCTCCATAGAAATATCTTTGGTAAGTCTGATTCTTTTAAGTAGTATTTTTCATATTCTACTACATCAGCTTTTATTTGTTCAGTCTTGTCTTTAATCTTCAGTTTATCATCAATCCTCTGATTCTTCTTATATTGTGCCATTTTCTGCTTTGAGAATACATTAGATAAAAAGTAGTTCAAGGATTCTTCAAATGTCCTGTCCTTGTACTTGGCTTTGATAGGATTGTGATCGTTGATAAACTTCATCCACAGATCCTTTGTAAGAGTAGCTCTCTGTTCTCCGGGTTGACTGTATTTCCCGATGAGCTGCTCGTCAGTTTGCTCTTTCCTTAAGAACTTAGGATCTGATTTGTATCTTTCCAATTCTTCTTCAAGTCGCTTCATCTCTTTAAGTAACTTCAGCTTTTCTTTTTCAGCTTCCCCCTTTTTGGCATCATACAGCTGGTCTAGCAAAGCATGGGTTGCCTGTTGGTCGGCTGATAAACGTTGCTGAGACGCAATTACTTTCTTAAGCTGAGTTTCTAACCCGTAGATGTGCCGATTCATATGCCAGTGAGCCTGAGCATGTGTTTCCCTATCTACTGTGGTTGAGTCTTCTAGTTTTTGTTTAAGTAACAGAATTTCTGAAGCAGAACTTGAACTGGATTTGTGGATCATCTCTAGTCTTGCATGAACTGAAACATCTGTTCTAGTTCTATAATCTAGATATCCAGAAATGTTTGATAGAAGTCCGTTTTGCGTATCCCTGTGACTGAGCATATGTTTTAAGTTTTCATGAACTTTGGCCAACTCATCCTTTGTTAGGATGTGAGAAGGATCATATATCATTTCAGGTTGATCCTAGGGCTGAGTGATATCTTCAATAATCATCAGTTGTCGATTATCAGTTCCATCAGCTGCTTGTTGAGTGTCAGTTGTCTGATTTCCAACTGGCAACTCTTCTTGCTGACTTACAGTTTGCGTAGCTAGAGATTGAGGTTGAACATCTGAATGCAAAACTGTAGTCACATCAGCTTTTTTCCTTGTATGATCATCTTCATCATCATCCTTCTTCCTTGAACTTTCTTTGAGAACAGATGATGTGGCTGATTCTCTCCTTTGAGCTAGTTCAGTAAATATTTTAAAACAATTTTCAAGAAACTCTGATATAGGAAATAGAGTATATAGATCTCTGATTTCCAATTTCTCCAGGAGTAACTTCTCTTCAGTCTGTAAACTAACATCACGAGAATTTTCTGGTTTAAGCTTCATTTTCATTAGTCTAATAATTTTATCAGCTTAAAAAACTGGGGCTGATTGCTGATCTGATTGATGTTGAAATTGAGAAGTATCATCAGCAAGAGTGTTTTTCCTTGTAACTTTAGTTGTCAGTTGTTGTTCCCCCTCAGTTGATGTTGTTTTCTTTGAGGTTTTTGGGTACAAACATCTTACAACTGATCGTTCCACTACTGATTCAGATTTTCGCTTAATCCCTTTGTCTTCAGCTTCCTGCTGAGACACAGTTTTCTGTCTGGCTTCAGATTGAGATACTGTTCTTGTTGTTGCTGCGATTTCTTCTTTATTAGCTGCAGTTTTCCTTGCTTGCTTCCCTTCCTTGAGTCTTTCCAAATAGAATTGAATGATTCCACTGAGTGTTTTCTTCAGTCGAAATCTACCAATAGTTGCTTGACCTTCAGCTTGAGCTCTTTGTACACTGTCTAATTCGGCTATGTGTTGCTTCTTTATTTGATTGACTACGTAACCTGCCCAATTGAATTCTATTTCGTCCCAAATTATGTTCATCAGATAAATATTTTCTTCAGATAGTATACTGATTCCTTTTGATTTTCCAATGACATGCTTGCTGAGCTACCTGCTGAGATGTCCAAATTCTGGCTTGATTTTGTCAATATGAGTACCAATTTCTATAGATTCCGTAGAAAAAGATAGTTGTTTTAGAAAAACAGCCTTATTCAATGGTAGAGTAGTCAAATATGTTGGTGTCACAGATGAATTTGTAAAACCAAAGAGTGACCTCATTACTCTTTCATTGATAGCAATGCGATCTCCACGAACTGTTGTCATTAAGAAGTCTCTTACCAATCGCATATTTTCCCAAAATTGCAGAATTCCTTCCACATCACGTGGTTCTTTGAAGGCAACTTCTAGAATGTTTCTTAATCCTGGTTGTTTTTGAATCTTCTCACAGATGTAACTCGCTAACAGAGTCTTTTGACACATAGTTTCATAAATTTCGAATGAAAATTCATCTAGCTCTGTAATTAGTCTTTCTTCTTGTGATTTCTTTGAAGTGGCCATGTCTGGGTGTGAACACAAAAAAATTTGATTTTTGAGAGGAAAAGATTTCGAAGAGTCTGATTCTGTTTTTAGGAAAGAGACGAAGAATTTGAAATTTGATTGAAAATAGTGTGAATGAGGGTTGAATAAATAGGTAGGATATACTAGCGGTTGAGTACTACAACTTTTCAAATTCCATGATGGTTTGGGTAACCAATGTATGCATTGTTCTGACGGTCGTGGGGTGTACACGCAATATTCTGATAAAAAGAACTACAGTAATTCAATGCGATATAACCGCTGTCGCTTTTATCTTGTCAACCTTTGACTTAAGTTGACTGGAATAGAAACTGATGCTGAAGTCAGTTATAGAAAAAAAATTTAGTTTCGTCAAATCATTCAGTTTTAGTAAAGTCTGTCAGTTCTAGTTGATCAGTTTGAAATTGTTGATGTCAATGACTAATCTGTTAAGTGAGCGCACCCAGCATAACAAAGATTAATCCACTTGACGAATTTCTGGCTTAACTGATTTCAACTAACTTTGATTATTCCCAATTCAGTTCTTAATTTGGCAAATCTTTCTTTGTCCAATGGCTTTGTAAAGATATCTGCCAACAAATCTTCAGTAGGTTCATAAAGAACTGTGATATCCTTTTTCTCTGCATGATCTCTTATGAAGTGGTGACGCACATCAATGTGCTATGTCCTTGAGTGTAAAACTGGATTATCAGTGATTGCAATTGCACTAGTGTTATCACAAATTATAGGAAACATTTCTTCTTCTATCCCATAATCCCTTAATTGCTGTCTAATCCATAAAACTTGAGCACAACAACTTCCAGCTGCTATGTATTCAGCTTCAACTATAGAAGTTGAGATTGGGTTTTGCTTTTTGCTAAACCATGACACAAGTCTATTTCCTAGTAACTGTCATGTGCCTGATGTGCTTTTTATGTCCACTTTGCATCCAGCATAATCTGAGTCTGAATAAGATATTAACTTGAATTCTCCTTCTTTTGAATACCAAATTCCAACTCCATATGTATCTTTCAGATATTTTAATGTTCTTTTCACAACTGTGAGATGGCTTTCCTTTGGTTTTGACTGAAATCTTGTACATACACCAACAGTAAATGATATATCTGGCCTACTTGCTGTAAGATAGTGTAAGCTTCCAATCATCCTTCTGTAAAGTGTTTGATCAACATCTTTGCCTTCTTTGTCTTCATCTAATCTGATGTTGGTCCCCATTGGTGTAGAGATCCCGGTTGATTTTTCCATACCAAACATTTTGATAAGTTCTCTTGTATACTTGGTTTGGTGAATGAAAATTCCATCATCTAATTGTTTAACTTGTAATCCAAGGAAGTAATTCAATTCTCACATCATACTCATTTGAAATTTGCTTTTCATTAAACTTGCAAATTTCTCACATAGATGTTCATCTTCTGATCCAAAAATTATTTCATCAACATAAATTTGAACAAGTAGAGTATTTTCTCCATTCTTCATCCTGAATAAAGTTTTGTCTATAGTCCCTTTGATGAATCCATTATCTACTAGAAATTGAGATAGAGTTTCATACCAAGCTCTTGGTGCTTATTTTAATCTATAAAGAGCCTTTCCTTAGTCTGAAAACTTTATCAGCTTGATCTTTGATTTCAAATCCAGGTGGTTGTTGAACATATACTTCTTCTTCAAGAATTCCATTCAAGAATGCGCTTTTAACATCCATCTGGTAAACTTTGAATTTCTTATGAGCTGCAAAGGCAAGAAATAGTTTGATTGCTTCTAATCTTGCAACTGGTGCTTAGGTTTCATCAAAGTCTATGCCTTCTGCTTGAGAGTATCCTTTAGCTACAAGTCTAGCTTTGTTTCCTACAATATTTCAATCTTCATCAATTTTGTTTTTAAAAACCCATTTGGTTCCAATGATATTCACATGAGCTGGTCTTTCTACCAATTCCCATACTTGATTTCTTTCGAACTCGTTCAATTCTTCTTGCATAGCTATTATCCAGTCTGGATCTTTCAAAGCTTCTTCTATTTCCTTAGGTTCAGATTGAGATAGAAAACATGCAATCATTGCATCCAGTTGATGTCTTATTCGAACTCCAGCTTAAGTGTTACCGATTACTTGTTCTTCAGGGTGATCTCTCATTCATTGATGAACTGGTGCTTGTATTAAGGGGTTTATAATTTGTTCATCTGGTTCTACAAGAACTGGTTCTTGAATTTCTTCATTTGGATCTGAAACATGTAGTTCAGGTGGGGTTTGTTGAGTAGTTGGAAACTGAGACTGATCTAGATCTGAAGATTCTGAAATCTGTAGTTTTCCAATATCAATACAAACTGATTCTGACGAGACTGGTAATTGAGACTGAGAAACTGGTTCTGGTCTGTCTTTAGTTGTTTCACCAGGGAAGTTTCGTTCATCAAATACTACGTGAATTGATTCTTCATGCTTGAGTGTCCTTTTGCTTAGTACTCTAAAAGCTTTGCTGACACTTTAATATCCTAGAAAAATTCCTTCATCAGGTTTGGGCTGAAAAACATGAAGTTGATCTTTTCCATTATCGTGTATAAAACATTTGCTTCCAAAAGCATGAAAGTAGGAAACATTCAGTTTTCTTCCATTCCAAATTTCATAAGGGGTCTTCTCATGCCTTTTATTTATGAGAGCTCTGTTCTGTGTATAACAAGTTGTGTTAACTGCTTCTGCCCAATATCTTTCAAGTAGTTTTGCTTCAGAGAACATAGTCCTTCCTGCTTCTTTGAGTGTTTTGTTTCTTCTCTCAGCTACACCATTCTGTTGAGGTGTTCCTGTGGCAGCAAGTTGGTGTAAAACACCATTTTCTTCACAATATTCAATAACCACACTGTTAAGGAATTCAGTTCCCTTATGTGATCTTATCTTCACAACTGATACTCCTTTTTATTTTGAAGTATTTTGAGTAATTCTGTAAGTTTTTGCTTGGTTTCACTTTTCTTGGTTAAGAAGATTACCCAAGTGTACCTTGAAAAATCATCTACTACCACCAATGTATACTTCTTTCCACTGATACTAATTGGTGTATTAGGTTCAAATAAGTCCATGTGTAGTAATACCAGATGTCTGGTTGTTGAATGCTGAGACTTGGTCTTGAAACTTGCTTTTGTTTGCTTTCCTTGTTGACAAGCATCACATAAGCTATCTTTCTTATATGAGATCTCCGGTAGTCCAATGACTAACTGTTCTTAACAAGTGTGTTGATGTCATCAAAGTTAAGATGGCTCAGTTTCGTGTGCCATAGCCAACTGATTTCTGATTTGGTGTGCACAAGCAAACATGTTTCAGCAATGGCTGTTGTCCAATCTACTACATACATATTCTCTTTTCTTCTTCCGGCTAAGACAATTTGATATGCTGATTCGCTGACGACAACGCAGAATTCTTTGTCAAAAGTAACTTTGTATACCATATCACAGAATTGACTGGTGTTGAGTAGATTGTAGTGTAGTACTCCTACTACATAAGATACATTCTTGATTGTAAGTCCATTTCTGATTAATTTGCCATAACCTTTGGTGTAACCAGGTTTGTCTTTACTTCCAAAATTAACCTTTGGTCCATCTTTTGCAATAAAGTTACTAGAGCATCCGCTGTCAAAGTACCAAATATCCTGCAATAAAAATTAAATATTTTTAGGTAACCAACTCAGCTTGGGTCCATGGGGGTCCGTTGTTAGTACAACCTTGGGAATATATCCTTTAGGTATTCTTCGGATATTGTTGCACTTATTTTCATATAGGTAAACCACACTCCCATAGTATCTACGTTTGGATTGTGCCTTGTTTATATGATCTCTCAGATCTTTTCACTGAAACTTATTTTCTTCATGCTTTCTATTATTAAAACCTGAGTAATAGTAAGCTGACCTTGGTACTGGGACTTTTGCGGAGAACTGAGAATAGCTCTCTACTGAGTTCTAGACTGAAACTTGTGATAAGTTTTCTGTCTAGAATGATTGCTATTATCAGTTTTATTAGTAGATGAAGTAAAATTCCAATCATCATCAGTGGGATATAGTCTTCCTTTCCCCCTGAATGTGTGAATCTTTGAATGATTGACATTCTTGGATTTACTTTGATTGTAAATTTTCTTGTTCTTGACTTGATTTATTTTTGTGGATCTGGTAGTTGATCTTCCAGTTCAGTTTTCTTGAGATACAGCTGATCTACCATTTGGTTTAATCTTGTTGGTAGATCCAATTGTTTTCTTGGGAAACTGATTTATCCTATGTGATACAGGCTTTACTGGTTCAACAATTTTCTCAGTTTGTGGAAGTTGCTCAGCCACAAAACTTAATACCATTTTTGGTACTAGGTTCAGCAGCTTTGCTGGTTCTATCCTTGGAAGATTGCTGTGTATCAAATCCTTAACCCGTCTTGTCTTCTTACGGTTTTCCTGATTTGAATCCAGTAACTGAACTTGATTGAGCAAATGATTTAGTTGCTGCTGCTGATGCAGTAGACTGATGCTGAATCTTTTCTTTATCAATTTTAGTCAGTTTCAACATTTTTAGTTCATACTTCAATCTTTCAACTTCAAGAATTAGATTCTATTTTTCAGCTTTAATTGATTCATAACCAGCTTGAATAGTTACTTGCTGATTCATCAATTCGTCAAGTGTTTCCTCTAATTCTAGATTTTTTGGATTGGAGTTAGCAGTTGAAGAACACGTATTTTGCATGGAAATCTGAGCTGAAGGGTATTTTGAATTGGATTCACATACCTCATTTGGATCTTCCATGTGTGCCATTAAAGCTGTGTCATCTGATAATCTTTCAGTACCAGCTTCCTAATCTGGCTCATCTCTGGCAAGGAGTGCTCTTCTACAAATTCTTCTTGGTGGAGTCTTCTTGGTCAGTTTAGGACATTCAGCTTTATAATGTCCAGGTTTCCTGCAGTTGAAACAGAGATATTCTTAGTCTTTTCTTTTCTCAGGAGTCCTTTTGATGAATTTCGGAGTGACTGGGTGTCCACTCTTCATCCTTCGAATTCTGTTCATCATTAGAGCCATCTGTTCTTCCATCTCATCCAATTCTTTAAGATTGCTTGATGAGTTTTCTTGATTGTCATTTGATGCTGCTGCCAGTGCTGTGGTCTTTGGTTCTTCCAGAGCTTTGATTATTGCAGCTGTACTTGTAAGATCTTCACTGAATTCATAGGCTTTCAAATCTGAGAAGATTTTGAATGAGTCCTCTATGTCGAGTCTTCTAGATTCTTCCATAGCAGTGACCTTCATCTTCCAGCACATTGGTAATGCCTTCAAGATTCTTGTATTGATAACTTTCTTTGAGTACTCAATCTTGAGTAGATCTAATTCATCCAAGATAGCACTGAATCTTGTTTACTTTTGGTCAATAGTCTCACCAGATTTCATTTTGAAGTTATCAAACTTTTGCTTTGCAACAGAAATTTTGTTTTCTTTGATTGAATCAGTTCCTTCACAAACTAACTGATGTTTGTTCCACATTTCCTTGGCAGTTGTGCATTCTTTCACCTTCAAATACATGTTGCTGTCAAGAGTTCTGAGGATAAAGTCCATAGCAACATTGTTGAGATTGTTTCGCTTGCGTTCATCACAAGTCCATTCAGATTTGGGATTTGCAACTCGAACTTGCTCTCCACCAACAGTTTGCATGTGACTAATCTGAATTGGTCCATTAGTGAGTACATCCATCATTTCATCATGAGTAGCTGCTAGAAAAGCCTGAATACGACGTTTGTATTTATCAAATCTGTCCATGTTGCACATAAGCATCTGTCTCGCATATTGATTGTTATCCATTGTGAGTGAGTGAAGACTGATAGTGAATTAACTGGAACATAGCTTTCAAATGAGAACAACTAAAGGAGATATAGAGCAAATGATATCTTGTCAAAGAAACACTGCTCCGATACCAATTGTTGGTCCCTTGGAAAGGCTAACACAAGTTTAGAGGGGGGGGGGGGGTGAATAAACTTGTCACCAAAAACTTTCCTAAATTGGATTTAAATAAAATTATGGTTTAGTTAAAACTTGTGTGGAGTTAAGCTGACTAAGCAGAATTTAAGTCAAACTGACTTAAGTAAAAACTGAGTCAACCAGCAACGGATATAATTAGCCTTTATCTTGATCTTGTTATTACTTTATGAAAGCTGAGAGATGTAAACTGAATTCTGATGAATGTCAGTTTGTGAACTGTGAAGTGTGTAACAATCAACTATTAAATGTTGTAAGTAAATTCTAAGTGAATAAATAAATGCGTAAAGTAAATGAGCAAGAATTATAAAGGTTCCAGGTGGTGTAATCCTGTACGTCCTCTCTTCCCCTGTGGTGCGGAGGAAAATTCCACTAGAACTTCTTGAGGTGAACTATTACAAAAAGTCCTAAACAATAGTCCTTGCCTAGTCCCTATCTTCACTATCTAAACAGTTGTAGAACAGGTAGAATTACTGCTCTTCAATTGCTTGAACACTGGTCTTTGAAGGGTAACGTATGCCTCTTCACCAGCTACCACCACAAACACAGTCTGCCCGACTGCTTGCAACAACTGTCCTTGACAAAACCTTCCCGGTTTGCTTCACAGTCTAAACCTTTGATAAAGAATCAAAGTTGGGTTGAGAATCAGTGAATTGATTCTTGTTTGCGGTTCTTCAAAGTGTCTGATTCATGATAAATTCTTTGTAGCTTGAACACTTGAAGAAATACTTGGTATGATCTTGTTGTAGTGTAGAGATGATAACAATTTGAATGAATAAGACTGGTGCACAAAAATGCTTGTTTTTTTTAATAATTCTCTTTTTTTTGTTTTCTTGTGCAAGGTCCTCTATTTATAGTGTGAGGTTCAATGTTCATCTTGCTTGAATTTCAATTGTATCAACGTCTATCTTGCAACGGATATATTTTCTGTCCGTTCTGATGTGTCAGTATTTAATCCAATAGAATTGCTTCCTTTATAACGTTCGACTGTACTATCAGTTTATCGAATGACTGATATATAAAACTGAGTTTCCTTGTCAGTTGTATACTGAGTTTACCAAATGCCAGTTTCTTAACTGAATTGGAGCATTAACTGAGATTTTTCTCTCCTTCAAATATCAGTACTCCAGTTTTTCATCTGATCATAATTGACTTAATCAGAGTACACCATAACAAATTATCTCCCAAGAATTCATTATCCTTATGATTCTTGGGTCTTTATATAAGAACCATAAAGTCAGTTCAGGTCACCACAATCTTGCCTGAAGTCTAACTTTACAGTCTCGACTTGTAATCGTCATAACTGAGTTTGAACCCTCAGTTCTTCAATCTTCTATAACTGAGTCTGTGACCCTCAGTTCTTCAATATAAGCCAACTGAGTCTATGTCCCTCAGCGAACTTATCTTCTTCAGTTTTCATATTGGTGTATCCTGAGTTAGTTTATTTATCTTGACAATTTCTAGTTTTCTGAATAACTTCCAGTTTTCAGTTTTACGACACACTAGCTATTACAATACTTGTCTGATGTAACCTATACAAATATCTGACTCTAGTAAAACCTAAACATTCGGTTCTAGACATCTTTTAGCTTTTCACTATAACAGCTAGCTTCAGCACTTCATCAATGAGGTTAAGATGATGTTTTGAATAAGTATGATGAATTATCATCAAAACATAAATTTTATTTCCAACATAAACCTAGAAAATTAATCTTTGTTTTGAAGAGCTGAGACTTCTTTAATGAAAGGATTATTCCTAATTCCTCACATTTTTTGAGTACCATTGCAACATGCATATAGTGCTCTTTTTCTGTGTTGCTGAAGACTAATATGTCATCAATGTAAACACATAAGAATTTCTCAAAAGACCTGAATGCGTTTTGCATAAGTCTTTGAAATATGGATGGAGCTTGTTTTAATCCAAAAGGTAAAACATTTCATTGATAATGCCCTTGAGGACAAGTGAAAGCAGTTAGTAATTGTGATTCTTCATCTAGTAGAACTTGCCAGAATCCAGATTTACAATCAAAACTACTAAAGATTTTCTTCCCTCGTATGAGAGTTAGAAGGTCATCTTTATTTGGAAGATTATGACTATCACCTATTGTTGCCGTATTAATGGCTTTATAGTTGACAACCATTCTCTTTTTTCCTCTTCTCTTCTCTGCTTCATTCTCAACTAAGAATGCTGGAGACAAGTGAGGTCATTTGCTAGGCTTAATAATTTTTAAGTCTAATAATTCTTGAATTTGTTTACCAAATTCTTCCTTGTCCAATGGACTATAGATCATAGGCTTAACCTTGACTATTGTCTTTGGAACATTAAGTTTTATGGTCATAGTCATCCATTTTTTACACTTTTTAGGGTCTATAGGATTTTCACTACAAACTTTCTTTAACAAGTTGTTAATCTTTTTGAACCTTATGTTCTCATGACTAAATTCTTGTTCAATTTTACACTCTTCTATCCCCCCCCCCCCTCTAAAAATTTGATCTTTTCAGAGCTGACCGGGATAGGTGCTAGTGTAAGTTGTTTAGAATTCTTTTTCATAGATTCTAAAAACCTGTGTTGTGCCATGGTAAATGCTTTTCTTACTTTTCCAAAAATCACTGCTTGATTATCAAGAGTAAAAATAATTCTATCTGTCAGTAAGGTGACTTAAACTCTGCATCTGGGTGGAACCAATCTGAAGACTCAGCTGTGTGATGGACAGCTGAGAAGTGTATTCAATTCTGTGCATCAGTAGGGTGGAGTCTACTGAGGCTTCAGCAGGGTGACTATCAGCAGGGTGACAGCCTGCTGAGTACTTGAATACAGCAGGGTCCCACATCTGCTAATTCTGTTATGTGACAGCTATACAGTGTCATTAAAAGGAGGACACGTGTAGGGGTATTTATGGTGCATCGGACAAAGATTCCTTGCGGCTAGGGTTTAGGGATTTGTGCCTATAAATACAATTGTTGTCTCATTATCTGGGTGTGTTGAAATCTGTAAAATTCTGTGCGTAATAAAATATCTCTTTTCTGCCCGTGGTTTTTTACCTCTCCCACTGAGGGGTTTTCCACGTTAAATCTGTGTTCTTCTTGTTTCTGTTTTCTCCTTTGATTGTTTATGTTTGATTGCTTCTGTTTCTGTTTCTTGCATCTGAAGTTATCTCCATCCGTTTTACAACAAGTGGTATCGGAGCCAGGTTCTGGGGAAAACAATCTGTACGATCAACTTCGTCTTCACCAAGGCCTTCAGCAAGGTGCTAGGATCTGTGACAAAGTTGTGATCTTTAGCAAGGAAAGATGTCAGCAGTAAACGTAAAAATCGATAAATTTAAAGGAAGGAACAGTTTTGGTCTATGGCAAATCAAGATGCGTGCACTGTTGAAACAGCAGGGTTTGTGGAATCCTTTATCCGACAAACCAAATACAAGTGCAGCAGATTATGCCAGTCTGGAAGAGAAAGCACATTCAACCATCATGTTGTGCTTATCTGATGATGTTATCACTGAGGTTGCTGAGGAAGACACCGCAGCAAAGTTGTGGAAGAAGCTTGAAAGCCTGTATATGACCAAGTCACTGACCAACAAGTTGTTGTTGAAACAGAGGTTGTTCAGTTTGAAGATGCATGAAGGAAGTCCACTGAGGGAACATCTGGACCAGCTGAACACAATATTGCTTGATTTAAGGAATATTGATGTTAAAATTGAAGATGAAGATGCAGCCCTAATCCTGTTGGTGTCATTACCGGCATCATATGAAAACTTTGTGCAGTCATTCATAGTTGGGAAGGATACAGTAGCTTTGGAGGATGTGAGGTCTGCCTTACATGCCAGGGAGCTTAGACACAAGGCTGCTGGAACAGACAGTCAGGCTGCTGGGCTAGTAGCTAGCAGCAATAGTGGAAAAGGATATGGACAGAAGAAGAAAAAGAAGTCGGGGTCCAAAGGTCCTAAGTCTACTGATGTCTGTAATTACTGTAAGGAGCAGGGACATTGGAAGTCCAATTGTCCAAGGAAGAAGAAACAGCAGGAAGGCAATTCTGGCACAGCAGCTTTGGCTACTGAGCAATCTAATGAGGATCTGGTTCTAGTTGCAGGGGATTCTACACATCACAATGATGTGTGGATACTTGATTCTGGAGCATCCTACCATATTTGTCCAAACAGAGAGTGGTTTTCTACTTATGAGCAGATAGATGGTGGTCAAATCTATATGGCCAACAAGAAGGTCTGTAAAGTTGTGGGAATTGGCTCAGTAAAGTTAAGGACAGAGGATGGTAAATTTTGTACACTGAAAGATGTAAGACATGTTCCACAGATGACCAAGAATTTGGTATCTCTCAGTCTACTGGACAGCAAGGGGTTCAATTTCAAGGGTGAAGGTGGACAACTGAATGTCTTCAAAGATTCAGTTGTAGTCCTCAAAGGCATCAAGAGGGGAACCTTGTATATATTACAAGGATCTACTGTATCTGGCACTGCTGCTGTTGCATCCTCAACAGTTCACCAGTCTCAGCAGACTCAGCTGTGGCACATGAGACTTGGTCACATGGGTGAAAGGGGTATGCAGGTTCTTTCTTCAGCAGGTTTTCTTGGGGGATATAAGGTCAAGAATCTGGACTTTTGTGAACATTGTGTGTTTGGGAAATTGCACAGAAGTAAATTCTCAGTAGGGTTGCACAACACAAAGGCAACACTTGATTATATCCATTCAGACTGCTGGGGTCCATCAAGAGTTGAGTCATTGGGTGGTCACAGATATTTTGTGTCATTCATAGATGACTATTCAAGGATGACTTGGGTGGTGATGATGAAGAACAAAAGTGATGCATTCAAGAACTTCAAGCAATGGAAGGCCCTAGTGGAGAATCGGTTAGGCAAGAAAATCAAGAAGCTTCGTACAGATAATGGTCTGGAATTCTGCTGGATGGATTTTGATTCATTTTGTGCAGCTGAGGGTATTGCCAGACATCATACTGTAAGGAATACACCTCAGCAGAATGGTGTAGCTGAAAGGATGAATCAAACTCTTCTGGAGAGGGCAAGATGTATGCTTTCTCAAGCTGGTTTATCAAGGAGATTTTGGGCAGAGGCTGTTAAGACAGCTTGCTACTTAATCAACAGGAGCCCTCACACAGGGATCAATCTCAAGACACCATTTGAGATGTGGTCAGGCAAGCCTGCTGACTACTCAGTTCTAAGGGTTTTTGGAAGTACAACTTACTATCATGTTAGTGAAGGGAAGTTGGAGCCAAGAGCCAAGAAGGGAGTGTTTGTGGGGTATGGTGATGGAGTGAAAGGATATAGGATTTGGTCATCAGCAGAGTCCAGAGTAATCCTCGGCAGGGACGTTGTGTTTGATGAAAATTCTATGTTAAACTCATCAGTGGGGAGGTCTACTGAGTCTGAAACCAGTGCTGAATCTGATAGTGTTGAGAAACAGGTGGAGCTTCAGGTGGAGTCTACTGATATGCAACAATCAGTGGATCCAAATCAACACTATACTGATCCGGATAATGAACCAGAATCTGATCCAAGCCAGCCTGCTGAGACCTCAGCAGAGCGTCATACAAACATTGATCGGCAGAGTCTAGCTGCCAGCAGGCCTAGAAGATCTAATGTTGGGATACCTCCAAGGAGATATGGATATGATGATTTGGCTGGATATGCACTCCAAGTTGCTGAAGAAGTAGAGGTTGCTGAACCTACTACTTACAGGGAAGCAGTGACATGTACAGAAGCATCTCAGTGGCATGCAACCATGGGAGATGAAATGGAGTCATTATTGAAGAATCAGACTTGGGAATTGGTCAAACAGCCTACTGACAAGGGGGTTGTGACTTGTAAATGGATCTTCAAGAAGAAGGAAGGAATAACAAAGGCAGAAGGGGTCAGGTATAAGGCACGTTTGGTTGCAAGAGGATTCAGTCAAAAGGAAGGGGTTGACTTTGATGAAATATTTTCACCAGTGGTCAGACACACTTCAATCAGGGTGTTACTAGCAATGGTGGCACAGCAGGATCTGGAACTTGAGCAATTAGATGTGAAAACTGCTTTTCTACATGGTGAGGTGGATAAGGAGATATACATGACACAGCCTGAGGGTTTCCAAGTTCCTGGCAAAGAAAACTATGTTTGCAAGTTGAAGAAATCGTTGTATGGTTTGAAGCAAGCTCCAAGGCAGTGGTATAAAAGGTTTGACAGTTTCATGCTTCAGCAGGGTTATAACAGAAGTCCATATGACTGTTGTGTTTACTACAGTCTGCTGAAAGATGGATCATATATCTATCTTGTCATGTATGTGGATGACATGCTGATAGCTGCAGCAAGGAAGTCTGATGTTCAAAATCTGAAGAACCTTCTCAGTGCTGAATTTGAAATGAAGAATTTGGGTGCTGCCAAGAAAATCTTGGGGATGGAGATCTGGAGAGATAGAAGTCAGAAGAAGTTGTTCTTGTCTCAGCAGGGTTATGTGCAGAAGATATTGGCCAAGTTTGGGATGTCAGCTGCAAAACCAATAGATACTCCTATGGCATCAAATGTTCATTTGTCTGTTTATGCTTCACAGTCAGCTGAAGAGAATGAGTATATGTCAAAAGTTCCCTATGCTAGTGCAGTTGGCAGTCTGATGTATGCCATGGTATGCACTAGGCCTGATCTGGCTCAGGCAGTCAGTGTTGTCAGCAGGTTTATGGCTCAACCTGGAAAGGAACACTGGAAAGCTGTTAAAAGGATATTCAGGTACCTGAGAGGTACAGCTGATGTTGGTCTCATTTATGAAGGTGATACTGGTCTGGTCACAGGTTACTGTGATGCTGATTATGCAGGTGATGTTGACAGTAGAAAATCAATGACTGGTTATGTGTTTACATTGGGAAATGCAGTGGTCAGCTGGAAAGCTACTCTTCAGGCTACAGTAGCCTTATCAACTACTGAAGCAGAATATATGGCTCTTACTGAAGCAGTTAAGGAGGGTGTCTGGTTGAAAGGGCTAGTCAATGATTTGGGGTTGCATCAGGATCAGGCTGATATATATTGTGACAGTCTAAGTGCAATATGTTTAGCCAAGGATCAGGTTCATCATGAGAGAACCAAGCATATTGATGTCAGGTATCATTTTCTGAGAAATGAGAAGAGGGTTGTAGTGAAGAAGATTGGCACAAAAGAGAATCCTGCTGATATGTTCACTAAACCAGTTCAGCAGAGTAAGTTCCAGCTTTGCCTGGACTTACTGAATATTCAAAGCTTGTAATCTGTTTCTGGAAACTCTACTGAGGGCAGATCAGTGGAGTGGATGCTGTGGAGATTGTCTGGTACAAGTACATCTGGCATTGACGAATGCATCTGGTACAAGTACATCTGGTTATGCAATCTGTTTGACTCAAGTGAGAGTTGAAGTCAAGGTGGAGATTTGTCAGTAAGGTGACTTAAACTCTGCATCTGGGTGGAACCAATCTGAAGACTCAGCTGTGTGATGGACAGCTGAGAAGTGTATTCAATTCTGTGCATCAGTAGGGTGGAGTCTACTGAGCTTCTGTCAGCAGGGTGACTATCAGCAGGGTGATAGTCTGCTGAGTACTTGAATACAGCAGGGT
This sequence comes from Gentiana dahurica var. dahurica, assembly GCA_024500145.1. Taxonomy (NCBI): domain Eukaryota; kingdom Viridiplantae; phylum Streptophyta; class Magnoliopsida; order Gentianales; family Gentianaceae; genus Gentiana; species Gentiana dahurica. The sequence continues at coordinate 84,218,762 of CM044896.1, forward strand.
CCCACATTCGCTAATTCTGTTATGTGACAGCTATACAGTGTCATTAAAAGGAGGACACGTGTAGGGGTATTTATGGTGCATCAGACAAAGATTCCTTGCGGCTAGGGTTTAGGGATTTGTGCCTATAAATACAATTGTTGTCTCATTATCTGGGTGTGTTGAAATCTGTAAAATTCAGTGCGTAATAAAATATCTCTTTTCTGCCCGTGGTTTTTTACCTCTCCCACTGAGGGGTTTTCCACGTTAAATCTGTGTTCTTCTTGTTTCTGTTTTCTCCTTTGATTGTTTATGTTTGATTGCTTCTGTTTCTGTTTCTTGCATCTGAAGTTATCTCCATCCGTTTTACAACACTATCTATAAATTGTGTGAAAGGCCCATACAACTGACAGAAATTATTACCAAGAATAATATCCATGCCATTTTCTTGTTGATAAATTGTAGGAATGTGAAATATTTCACCTGCGATTCGTATATTAAGATTTTTACAAACTCTTGAAACATGCAGAGTTTCTTTGTTTGCAATTGTTAACGGAATGGTATTGGGCACATTTTCCCAATCCTCTTTAGGTATAACAAATTTTGATGCTAGGCAAAGACTAGCTCCTATATCTACATAACAATGTAAATTTATCTCTTTATATCCAGAGAACTTTAGTTGTCCTTTGATATAAATGGAATTTTGATTATATATATTTCTAGTTATTACTAATTCTTCATTATTCCAGGATTCTTCCTGAATGGCTAAATTAGTATGAATTCTTTGTATCGTATTCATTTGGTGAATAATTATAATCATCAGTAGAATAATTTGGTGAATAATTATATTCATCAACAGGATAATCAGAGTCTTCATCAAAGATATAGACTTCTGCAAAAGATTCATATATATCTTATATAGGTTCAAAACCTAAATTAATTATTTCCTCAATGCGATTAACCTTATGAGGATATTGTTGTTTGTTGGGACCATTATTAGCATAATGACCCTCAACATTGTAGATCCAACATCTACAATTCATTTTGCCTTTGGGGCAAAATTTCTTTTTGTCAGTATTCTTTTTACAAAGCTCCTTCGACGTTGTTGCTCGGATTGTCATTACCCGTCCATTGCGGAATGCTTTTTCATATTGAAGAAATAATTTTATATCTTCAATAGAGATTTGTTTCAATGTTTTAGAAATTACCAATGTATGATGATCTTGATAATTAACTTTTATGAGTGAATCATCAGGTATTTTTAACAATTGATCAATTAACTGACCGAATGGTTGAACATTAATTTGTTCAAAGTTACTAGACGTGAGTTCCATAGTCCTTGAAGGTGTATAATCGAGTTTTTCTTTGGATATTCCAATTTCGATTAAATGATATGATGGTTGAAACATACCATCTTTCCATATTGGCAAAGTGCTGTGAATCATGAGGAAGATTAAACGATCAGCTTCTTTAATCACCTTCGTTTTAAAGACCTTGATAGCATTTTTTATTGTTTCTGGTAATAAGGTATTTTCCAGAAGGTTTTTGCTGGGATAAATCAGTTTTACCATCCCATACCTGAATGCTTCGTTGACAGAGCTAGGATCAGATCCTTCAATAAAGTTGTATAGACTAAACTCTTGTCTATCTGTTGTAAAGAACTTTTCTTTTATGAAATGATCTTCATTTTCTGCTCTAGCATATCTGAAGAGTTGATTGAATCTTTCTTCATTAGGCATAAATTGCTATTGTTTCGCTACTGGTTTTATGATAGAGACTCTTCCAATTGAAACCATTTGTGTTGGCTTCTTTTCTCACCGAATGATTTCTTTGAATGTTGCTTTTAAGCAATCTGCATTTGACATCAACTTAGGAGGTGTTGTCAAGTTTTCTCATGCAAAGATTTCTCCTGCAACTTTTGCTTCAGTGAGTGCGCTGAATCATTTATGTTGCACTTCTGAAATTCCTTCTACTGTATGCTTTGCAGCTTCCCATATGGTGTATATACCTGCATATGGTCCATTAAAAACTACATAATAGTATTTTGGTCGTGATAAGACCGAATCAACTGGTGTTGATACTGAAGTGTGACCTTCAGCTTTATAAGGATGTTGAATATCCGTAGTATTGGGTCTAAATCCAGTGACTAAGTCAGAGGGTTCAACCAATGTTGTTGATGTTTGTACATCCTTTTCCAAGATGCTAGGAATCAACGGATTTGATATTTCTTTACCTGTTAACGTTTGACCTGGAATAGCTGATATTTCGTTACTAATACTAGTGCAAGGAATATCAATTTCCTTTTGTTGCTTATTGGATTCTTCCAATAGGCTTATATGATATCTTAGAACTTTGAGTTCCAGGACCATCGTCGCTTCTTGCAACTTCAATTTCTGCAATTCATCCATTGCTTTTGGCTCTGATTTCAACCTGTTTTAACCTGTAAATTCATGAGTTAAAAAATACGCAAATATGTTTTTATTTCCTACGATGTGTTCAACCTCAATGCAGTATCTTGATAGCCACATTTACCATCTAACAAGTCTTCCTAGTTTATTATCCCCTTTAATATTGGTATTTAGAAGGTATGTGAAGTTTTTATTATCAGTCCTAATTAAAAACTTAACAGGAGTTAGATAATCACTAAACTTCTTAATGACTCGAATTACAGCTAGTAACTCTTTCTCATTGCTATGATATTTTCTTTCAGCGTTTTTGAAACTGCCTGAAGTATATCTACAAATTAACTCTTGTTCAGGGTTTTGTACTTTGATGATTCCTCCCCAATACTCGTCTGATGCATCGGTTTCAATGATCAGTTTATCGTCTAATAAAGGATGATATAACTTTGGAAAACTAGTTAAATTCTTTTTAACCTTCTTAATATAGGTTGTATCAACCTCTGTCCGATCCCAAAGTGTATTTTCTTTGAGTTTAACCTGTAAAGGTTTCCTAATTTCAGCAAGTTTAGGGATATAACTTTCAGCGTAAGTTAAAATACCTAAAAACCTTTGTAATTGTTTTTTATCTTCAATTTTATCTGGGAACTTATGTATGTGTTCCAGAATATGATTCTAAGGTCTATGTTGACCTTTGATCTATTTCTAAACCTAGAAAATTAATCTCTGTTTTGAAGAGCTGAGTCTTCTTTAATGAAAGGATTATTCCAACTTCCTCGCATTTTTTGAGTACCATTGCAACATGCATATAGTGCTCTTTTTCTGTGTTGCTGAAGACTAATATGTCATCAATGTAAACACATAAGAATTTCTCAAAAGACCTGAATGAGTTTTGCATATGTCTTTGAAATATGGATGGTGCTTGTTTTAATCCAAAAGGTAAAACATTCCATTGATAATGCCCTTGAGGACAAGTGAATGCAGTTAGTAATTGTGATTCTTCATCGAGCAGAACTTGCCAGAATCCAGATTTACAATCAAAACTACTAAAGAATTTCTTCCCTCGTATAAGAGTTAGAAGCTCATCATTAATTGGAAGATTATGACTATCACCTATTGTTGCCGTATTAATGGCTTTATAGTTGGCAACCATTCTCTTTTTTCCTCTTCTCTTCTCTTCTTCATTCTCAACTAAGAATGCTGGAGACATGTGAGGTGATTTGCTATGCTTAATAATTTTTAAGTCTAATAATTCTTGAATTTGTTTACCCAATTCTTCCCTGTCCAATGGACTATAGATCATAGGCTTAACCTTGACTATTGTCTTTGGATCAATAAGTTTTATGGTCGCAGTCATTCATTTTTTAGACTTTTTAGGGTCTGTAGGATTTTCACCACAAACTTTCTTTAAAAGTTGTTAATCTTTTTGAACCTTATGTTCTCATGGCTAAATTCTTGTTCAGTTTTACACTCTTCTATCCCCCCTCTAAAAATTTGATTTTTTCAGAGCTGACCGGGAAAGGTGCTGGTGTAAGTTGTTTAGAATTCTTTTACATAGATTCTAAAAACCCGTGTTGTGCCATGGTAAAGGCTTTTCTTATTTTTCCAATAATCACTGGTTGATTATCAAGAGTAAAAATAATTCAATCTGTAAATTGTGTGAAAGGTCTATACAATTGACAAAAATTATTACCAAGAATAATGTCCATGCCATTTTCTTGTTGATAAATCGTAGGAATGTGAAATATTTAGCGTGCGATTCGTATATTAAGATTTTTAAAAACTCTTGAAACATGCAGAGTTTCTTTGTTTGCAATTGTTAACGGAATGGTATTGGGCGCATTTTCCCAATGCTCATTAGGTATAACAAATTTTGATGCTAGGCAAAGACTAGCTCCTGTATCTACATAACATTGAAAATTTATCTGTTTATATCCAGAGAAATTTAGTTGTCCTTTGATATAAATGGAATTTGGAATAGTAATATTTCTAGTTATTACTAATTCCTCATCCTTCCAGGATTCTTCCTGAATAGCTAAATTAGTGTGAATTCTCTGTATCGTATTCATCTGGTGAATAATTATAATCATCAGTAGAATAATTTGGTGAATAATTATATTCATCAACATGATAATCAGAGTCTTCATCAAAGATATAGACTTCTGTAATAGATTCATATATATCTTCTATAGGTTCAAACCCTAAATTACTTATTTCCTCAATGCGAGTAACCTTATGATGATATTGTTGTTTGTTGGGACATTCATTAGCATAATGACCCTCAACATTGCAGATCCAACATCTACAATTTTTTATGCCTTTGGGGCAAAATTTCTTTTTGTCAGTATTTTTATCTCCTTTGTCATGTTTCTTACGTGGCTTAAAATACTTACCGGGTTTAAACCGTTTATTTCTTGTTTTATAAGAGAATTGTTTATTCTTATGGTGCCTTCTAAACTTATCTTTTGTATATGTTTTTTGTGGTATACAACCATACTCTATGGGTGCATCCATAACTTTTAGACAACATCTTTTATTGAATTTATTCAATTTTTTCTGTTGTTTGGATAAATCACAAATTTTTGTGAGTTCTTCTTTAACAATTCTATTGCGAAGCCAAGACTGTTAACAACAATTCCAATGGTTTCCGTTTCAAACCTTTGAAGGGATTTCTCTCCTACAATAGGGATTTTGCTCAAATATTGTTTTATAAATCCAATAAACTCATTGCTAGGAAGTTTATAAAGATTTGTTTCAAAATCGTATATAAATGTATCTAAATAACATACATCACATAATTGTAAGTTGATAAGGCGATTTCTACCCTTTTCTTGCTGTTTAAGAATCTCATTGGCTTTATCAGTTATATAATTGATTTTTAAAAACATAGTATAGAAGCCATCAATGATACCTCTAAAGATGTTTTCTGTGGTAAAGTCAGTCCATTTTGTATTTTTTTACAAATGATTGAATTATTCCTACAGTTCTATGATCTACTAAGAGGAGTATGTTGTTAGTTGTTCCATAAGCCTCTTTGTTGGTTTGAATAATAAAACTTAATTCTGTTGCCCATTCGTCTATGAAATCTTTCCTATTAGTTCTTCCATCAATATTGAGGATAGGAGTTCTAGAATCTCTAGGTTCTCCCAGAACTTTAGGATAGTTATAAGTAAAAAAGGTTCCATCTGTACCTTTTCTTTTCTTATAGGATGATTCTTCTCCTTTTGTACCAGAAGCTTCTGCTCCAGGTTGTTCATATGAGGGTTCTTTTTTAGAAATTCCATCAGATTGCTCTTTTATAGCATACATGGTTTCAATACCGAGAATCTTACTTAATTCTGGTCATGTTTCCATTTCTTTTTCAATTTCTAACTCATCTAGCGTCAATAATTTAATTACCTCATCTAATGGTGAAGTATTTTGTCCATCTAGAATGAACTCATCTTGCTCTAGGTTATCCTAGAAATATTCCTCCAATCTGGTGCCTAAATTCATTGGCAAGGCCATCTTAAAGCATTTGTATCATCACTTGAACCAAGTTCTTCATTTCCCACATTGTGGTTGGGATAACTATATTTTCCATCTTCTGGAAAAGCAGAAGTAGAAGTATTAAAAGGTTTTTCCTCTATTATGTAAGATATCTTATGTATTTGCTCTTTAACTTCTTTTATGATTTTTGCTGCTAGATATTCAACTTCGGTTCTAGTAGTAAGTCTTGATATCTTGTTTTCGATATCTCTTAATTGTTTTAGTATGACTTTCAAATCCTCGCGAAGGATATTAATAGTCTCATTAATAGTTGTCATTCTTATGCAAGTCATGAAACTATGGTTGTCCTAATATTATCTTGAGAGTTTTCTCAAGCTTGTGAACTTTGAAACAAAGTAATTGAATTTCTTGATCGGCAAGACTGTCGATCTTACAACCCAGAGTTCGTATCTCTGTATTGGTTTTTTCTATCAAAATCAATAACTCTTGATCTTGTTCAACTTGTGCTAAGTTAGCATCGTGAATATATTCCCCCCTCTCTAAAAGATCGGAAAATCTATTCCAATTGGGTGGATTTTTTGATAAACTTGACTAGGATCTTTGCTTATTCCAAAAAAGGAAAGCATTTTATATAGTCCTAACAATATACGTGCAGATACTGCATTTAAGTTATTACCTTAATGTTGTATTGCCTTGATATTGACTTCATTCGTAGAAAACCAATGTGTAATATTGGTATCTCTGTTTAAGTGTTTGATTTGAAGTAATCTTCCCTTCTTAATGATATGTGGTGAAGTCATATCTACCAATATTTATTTTTAGAATGAGTTAATTTCCTAGTTCTAGAAATTTCCCTTAAATAGATTTCTTCTTGAAATCCATTTTTCCAGCTATGATATCTAGCTCTTTCACCTTCAGTGATTAAATATTGAATTTTATTACTAAATTTAATTGTTCCGTCACCGTAACCAGTTTTTTTCTTGTGTAAAGGAATTAATTCCTTTAGTTTCTTTTCACTGTTGAATACTGGATCCATCTTAATGTTTGTTATTCTAGCAATCCCAACATTCCCATTTTAAGGGTAATGAAACCTTAAAAGGTTTTCCAGATATTTCTCCTTGAAAGATATCTTTTTGGAATTTACCTTTCTTGCTATGGAATTTAATCCTTGCTTCTTTCCAAAGGGTTTGGAAACAAATTGGTTTGTTGATGATATTCATGATATCCAATTAACCGCAAAGCTTTTTATGCGTTTGAGTTGCGTTATCTACTCTTTCAGATATTGAAAGGAGTAGTTCTTTATCTGATCTCATGGATGTAGATCTTTCTAACAAGTTATTTCTTGTCGTAGGAGTTTTTACAAAGCTCCTTCGAGACGAAGTTGCTCCGATAGAGAAACTATCATTTATAGTAGGTGTGTTTTCAGCACCTAATATACTTTTCCCTTTAGCAATATCTATTGCCCAAGAGTCAGTATTAGAATCTATACTAGAAAAATTCTTTTCTTTTATAGTTTCAATTTCTTAAAAGACATCGTCTAATTCGATGTATTCAGTTTTTATATAGTCAATACTGTGATGACTATTTGTAAATGCATAACTTATTCGGTAAGTTACACTAAAAGGTTTATAACCTTCATTCATCAAGTCTTCTCTTTCGAAGTGATGTATAAGTGATAATGCCTTATCTAAATTTTTACTGTGTATACTAAGACAAAACTTAGGATATACGGCAAATATAAATTTATTGTAGGCTAGGTTACCTTTTGCTGCACCAAGTACACAATCTTTTCTATTTTTAATTCTATTATCAATTAACGCAAGTTTTATAGGCGTGTTAATACCTTTTTGAAATTGAGATTTTATACAAATCTTTATGGCTCCAAGATGTACCATACTGATCGTAGATCTATGTTCTTCTTTAATTTTAAGAAGATTTTAATTTATCTCTTGTTGGGTAATAAGCGGTAAATGTACTTCTCCTCTGACATCTTTAGTGTCTACAGAGAACTCTCGAGTACTAACAAAATAATAAATTTTGTTTTCTCTTTTAAAGACGCTGCTTATAATACTAGGAATTCTAATGATTTTTTCTTTCTTTAGGTCTAGTTTAGAAGATTTAATTTTTTATAATAATTCTTGCTGAATTATTATATTAGCATTGAACCCAGTAGAGGATTCATGTCGTACGAGTTGACACTCGTGACCTTCTGATTCTTCATCAGAATTATTAGGATTTACTGGATTAGGATCCATTTTTTTCTGAAGGATTTATACCAGGCTCTGATACCAAGATTTTTAACGACACATACGAGGCTATGTATTCTGCGGACTGAATTAATGGGGGTGTACCTTTGATTTACATACACACTGGAAACTAATACATATTTATGATGGTGTTGTCATCTCCATTATAGGAGAGGACTACTCACTCATCATAATGTTTTAGGATTACAAATAAGAAAGGATACAAATTATGACATGCATAAAATTCTAGATAGCTACAAATGCTAGAACTTCCTCATTTTATAGTTCAATGAAGGAAGGATCCGAATAATTCACAAGTGAATATTCATTTTACAATTCGTCATTGCTGACGTTTATAACATTATAAAAAAGTTTTCTTGTCCACTTGTGTTTGTTGGCCGGCAAGTTGCTTTTGCTTTTTCTTTATTTCTCCACCGAGAATTTCTTTTTTATCCACTGACTTTGTCATTATTGCACCTAACGTAAGTGCTTACATATCATCCACTAGTTTTGGTTGAGGTGGATTCTGACGTTGGTGCTAACACTTCGTCATCATATGCTGATGTTGATTCTTTCTGGTGATCTTCATCAATAACATATGTCTGTTGTATCTTGTTATTGGAATAGATGCATAGATACTCCGTCTTTACCTTGTCAATGGCTCTTCGTAATGCAGAGCAAATGTCTTCATTATGGATTGTCATTACCCGTCCATTGCGGAATGCTTTTTCGTATTGATCGAAGAAATAATTTTATATCTTCAGTAGAGATTTGTTTCATTGTTTTAGAAATTACCAAGGTATGATGATCTTGATAATTAACTTTTATGAGTGAATCATCACGTATTTTTAAAAATTGATCAATTAACTGACCGAATCATTGAAAACTAATTTGTTCAAAATTAGTAGACGTGAGTTCCATAGTCCTTGAAGGCGTGTAATTGAGTTTTTCTTTGGATATTCCAATTTCGATTAAATGATATGATGGTTGAAACATACCATCTTTCCATATTGGCAAAGTGATGTGAATATTGAGGATGATTAAACAATCAGCTTCTTTAATCACCTTCGTTCTAAAGACCTTGATAGCTTTTTTGATTGTTTCTGGTAATACGGTGATTTCCAGAAGGTTTTTGCTAGGATAAATCAGTTTTACCATCCCATACCTGAATGCTTTGTTGACAGAGCTAGGATCAGATCCTTCAATGAAGTTGTATAGACTAAACTCTTGTCTATCTGTTGTAAAGAACTTTTCTTTTATGAAATGATCTTCGTTTGCAGCTCTGGCGTATCTGTAGAGTTGATTGAATCTTTCTTCATTAGGCATAAATTGCTGTTGATTCTCGACTGGTTTTATGATAGAGACTTCCAATTGAAACCAGTTGTGTTGGATTCTTTTCTCACTGAATGATTTCTTTGAATGTTGCTTTTAAGCAATCTACGTTTGACATCAACTTAGGAGGTGTTGTCAAGTTTTCTCGTGCAAAGATTTCTCCTGCAACTTTTGGTTCAGTGAGTGTGATGAATATTTTAAGTTGCACTCCTGAAATTCCTTCAACGACATTCTTTGCAGCTTCGCATATGGTGTATATACCTGCATATGGTCCATTAAAAACTACATAATAGTATTTTGGTCGTGATAAGAAAGAATCGACTGGTGTTGATACTGAAGTTTGACCTTCAGATTTATAAGGATGTTGAATATCCATAGTATTGGGTCTAAATCCAGTGACTAAGTCAGCGGGTTTAACCAATGTTGTTGATGTTTGTACATCTTTTACATCTTTTTCCAAGATGCTAGGAATCAACGGATTCGATATTTCTTTAACGGTTACCGTTTGACCCGGAATAACTGATATTTTGCTCCTATTGCTAGTGCAAGGAATATCAATTTCCTTTTGTTGCTTATTGGATTCTTCCAATAGGCTTATATGATATCTTAAAACTTTGAGTTCCAGGACCATTGTCGCTTTTTGCAACTTCAATTTCTGCAATTCATGCATTGCTTTTGGCTTTGATTTCAACATGTTTTAACCTGTAAATTCACGAGTTAAAAAATCCGTAAATATGTTTTTATTTCCTGCGATGTGTTCAACCTCAAAGCAGTATCTTGATAGCCACATTTTCCATCTAAGAAGTCTTCCTTGTTTATTATCACCTTTAATATTGGTGTTTAGAAAGTATGTGAAGTTTTTATTATCAGTCCAATTTAAAAACTTAACAGGAGTTAGATAAGCACTAAACTTCTTAATGACTCGAATTACAGCTAGTAATTCTTTCTCATTGCTATGATAATTTATTTCAGCGTTTTTTAAACTGCCTGAAGTATATCTACAAATTAACCCTTGTTCAGGGTTTTTTGCTTTGAGGATTCCTCCCCAATACTCGTCTGATGCATCGGTTTCAATGATCAGTTTATCGTCTAATGAAGGATGATATAACTTTGGAAAACTAGTTAATTTTTTTAACCTTCTTCATATATGTTGTATCAACCTCTGTCCAATCCCAAAGTGTATTTTCTTTGAGTTTAACCTGTAAAGGTTTCCTAATTTCAACAAGTTTAGGGATATAACTTTCAGCGTAAGTCAGAATACCTAAAAACATTTGGAATTGTTTTTTATCTTCAATTTTATCTGGGAACTTATGTATGTGTTCCAGAATATGATTCTGAGGTCTATGTTGACCTTGATCGATTTCTAAACCTAGAAAATTAATCTTTTTTTTGAAGGGCTGAGTCTTCTTTAATGAAAGGATTATTCCTAATTCCTCGCATTTTTTGAGTACCATTGCAACATGCATATAGTGCTCTTTTTTTGTCTTGCTGAAGACTAATATGTCATCAATATAAACACATAAGAATTTCTCAAAAGACCGGAATGCGTTTTGTATATGTCTTTGAACTTCTATCTCCCCCCTCTAAAAATTTGATTTTTTCAGAGCTGACCGGGATAGGTGCTGGTGTAAGTTGTTTAGAATTCTTTTTCATAGATTCTAAAAACCCATGTTGTGCCATGGTAATGGCTTTTCTTACTTTTCCAATAATCACTGGTTGATTATAAAGAGTAAAAATAATTCTATCTGTAAATTGTGTGAAAGGTCCATACAATTGATAGAAATTATTACCAAGAATAATGTCCATGCCATTTTCTTGTTGATAAATCGTAGGATTGTGAAATATTTCACCTGTGATTCGTATATTAATATTTTTACAATCTCTTGAAACATGCAGAGTTTCTTTGTTTTCAATTGTTAACGGAATAGTATTGGGCGCATTTTCCAATGCTCATTAGGTATAACAAATTTTGATGCTAGGCAAAGACTAGCTCCTGTATATACATAACAATGTTAATTTTTCTGATTATATCCAGAGAACTTTAGTTGTCCTTTGATATAAATGGAATTATGATTAGTAATATTTCTAGTTATTACTAATTCTTCATCATTCCAGGATTCTTCCTGAACGGCTAAATTAGTCTGAATTCTCTGTATCGTATTCATCTGTTGAATAATTATAATCATCAGTAGAATAATTTGGTGAATAATTATAATCATCAACAGGATAATCAGAGTCTTCATCAAAGATATAGACTTCTGTAAAAGATTCATATATATCTTTTATAGGTTCAAAACCTAAATTAATTATCTCCTCAATGCGATTAACCTTATCAGGATATTGTTGTTTGTTGGGACATTCATGAGAACATAAGGTTCAAAAAGATTAACAACTTGTTAAAGAAAGTTTGTGGTGAAAATCTTATAGACCCTAAAAAGTCTAAAAAATGGATGACTGCGACCACTAAACTTTTAATCCAAAGACAATAGTCAAGGTTAAACCTATGATCTATAGTCTATTGGAGATGGAAGAATTTGGTAAACAAATTCAAGAATTATTAGACTTAAAAATTATTAAGCCTAGCAAATCACCTCACATGTCTCCAATATTCTTAGTTGAGAATGAAGCAGAGAAGAGAAGAGGAAAAAAAAGAATGGTTGTCAACTATAAAGCCATTAATACGGCAACAATAGGTGATAGTCATAATCTTCAAAATAAAGATGAGCTTCTAACTCTTATACGAGGGAAGAAAATCTTTAGTAGTTTTGATTGTAAATCTGGATTCTGGCAAGTTCTGCTAGATGAAGAAATTATCGTAGCAATGAGAAAGAATTACTAGCTGTAATTCGAGTCTTTGAGAAGTTTAGTGCTTATCTAACTCCTGTTAAGTTTTTAATTAGGACTGATAATAATAACTTCACATACTTTATAAACACCAATATTAAAGGTGATAATAAACAAGGAAGACTTGTTAGATGGCAAATATGGCTATCAAGATACTGCTTTGAGGTTGAACACATCACAGGAAATAAAAACATATTTGCAGATTTTTTTACTCGTGAATTTACATGTTAAAACAGGTTGAAATCAAAGCCAAAAGCAATGGATGAATTGCAGAAATTGAAGTTGAAAGAAGCGACGATGGTCCTGGAACTCAAAGTTCTAAGATATCATATAAGCTTATTGGAAGAATCCAATAAGCAACAAAAGGAAATTGATATTCCTTGCACTAGCAATAGTAGCGAAATATCAGCTATTCCGGTTCAAACGGTAACCGGTAAAAAAATATCAAATCCGTTGATTCCTAGCATCTTGGAAAAAGATGTAAAAGATGTACAAACATCAACAACATTGGTTAAACCCTCTGACTTAGTCACTGGATTTAGACCCAATACTATGGATATTCAAAATCCTTATAAATATAAATGTCACACTTCAGTATCAACACCAGTCGATTCGGTCTTATCACGACCAAAATACTATTATGTAGTTTTTAATGGACCATATGCAGGTATATACACCGTATGGGAAGCTGCAAAGCATGCAGTAGAAGGAATTTCAGGAGTGCAACATAACAGATTCAGCACACTCACTGAAGCAAAAGTTGCAGGAGAAATCTTTGCATGAGAAAACTTGACAACACCTCCTAAGTTGATGTCAAACGCAAATTGCTTCAAAGCAACATTCAAAGAAATCATTCGGCGAGAAAGAAGCCAACACAAATGGTTTCAATTAGAAGAGTCTCTATCATAAAACCAGTAGAGAAACAACAACAATTTATGCCTAATGAAGAAAGATTCAATCAACTCTTTAGATATGCCAGAGCAGCAAACAAAGATCATTTCATAAAAGAAAATTTCTTTACAACAGATAGACAAGAGTTTAGTCTATACAACTTCATTGAAGGATCTGATCCTAGCTCTATCAACGAAGCATTCAGGTATGGGATGGTAAAACTGATTTATCCCAGCAAAAACCTTCTGGAAATAACCTTATTACCAGAACAATCAAAAAAGCTATCAAGGTCTTTAGAACGAATGTGATTAAAGAAGCTGTTCGTTTAATATTCCTCAAGATTCACAGCACTTTGACAATATGGAAAGATGGTATGTTTCAACCATCATATCATTTAATCGAAATTGGAATATCCAAAGAAAAACTCGATTACATGCCTTCAAGGACTATGGAACTCACGTCTAGTAATTTTGAACAAATTAATGTTCAACGATTCGGTCAGTTAATTGATCAATTGTTAAAAATACGTGATGATTCACTCATAAAAGTTAATTATCAAGATCATCATACCTTGGTAATTTCTAAAACATTGAAACAATTCTCTATTGAAGATATAAAATTATTTCTTCAATATGAAAAAGCATTCCGCAATGGACGGGTAATGACAATCCATAATGAAGACATTTGCTCTACATTACGAAGAGCCTTTAACAAGGTAAAGATGGAGTATCTATGCATCTATTGCAATAAAAAGATACAACAGACAAATGTTATTGATGAAGATCACTAGAAAGAATCAACATCAGCATATGATGACGAAGTGTTAGCACCAACGTCAGAATCAACCTCAACAACAACTAGTGGATGATATGTAAGCACTTACGTCAAGTGCAATAATGACAAAGTCACTGGACAAAAAAGAAATTCCCGGTGGAGAAATAAAGAAAAAGCAAAAGCAACTTGCCGGCCAATAAACACAAGTGGACAAGAAAACTTTTTCTTTTATAATGTAATAAATGTCAGCAATGACGAAATGAAAAACCAATATTCGCTTGTGAATTATTCGGATCCTTCCTTCATTGAACTATAAAATTTTATAATCCTAAAACATTATGATGAGTGAGTAGTCCTCTCATATAATGGAGAGGACAACACCATCGTAAATATGTATTAGTTTCCAGTGTGAATGTAAATATGTTTGTTTTGAATAAAATTTATCTTTACAAATCCAACTTCTACATATCCCATGATTCAATTGTTCTGAGAACCTGGAGTAGCTGATGCGCCAATGGAGAAGTACCTCTCGGCAGGAGGCCATAGGGAAAATGTCCACCGGCGTTGCTATTGGTGTGGGTGCAGGGGAAAATCCTGGGGCCAGATATGAAGAATAAGGAATTGTTTTGATAGAATTTAAATGATTCAAAAGCAATGATCATGCACATGAAGGAGCTATACATTTGATGGTGCCATCTTCATTATAGTTTTATAAATCAAAGGTACACCCTCATTAATTCATTCCGCAGACTACATACCCTCGTATGTGTCGTTAAAAATTTTGGTATCGGAGCCTGGTTTAAATCCTTAGGAAAAAAGTTAAAATGGAACTTAATCCATTAAATCCTAATAATTCTGATGAAGAATCAGAAGATCACGAGTGTCAACTCGTACGACATGAATCCTCTACTGGGATCAATGATAATATAATAATTCAGCAAGAATAATTATCAAAGATTAAAGCTTATAAACTAGAACTAAAGAAAGAAAAAATCTTTAGAATGCCTAGTCTTATAAGCAGCGTCTTTAAAAGAGAAAACAAAATTTATTATTTTGTTAGTACTCGAGAGTTCTCTGTAGACACTAAAGATGTCAGATGAGAAGCATATTTACCTCTTTTTACCCAACAAGTGATAAATAAAAATCTTCTTAAAATTAAAGAAAAACATAGATCTACGATCAGTATGGTTCATCTTGGAGCCATAAAGATTTGTTTAAAATCTCAATTTCAAGAAAGTATTAGCACGCCCATAAAACTTGCGTTAATTGATAATAGAATTAACAATAGAAAAGATTGTGTACTAGGTGCAGCAAAAGGTAACCTAGCCAACAATAAATTTATATTTTCTGCATATCCTAAGTTTGGTCTTAGTATACACAGTATTAATTTAGATAAGGCATTATCACTTATACATCACTTCGAAATAGAAGACTTGATGAATGAAGGTGATAAACCTTTTAGTGTAACTTACTTAATAAGTTATGCATCAACAAATAGTCATGATAGTATTTTTCTTTAGAATGCCTAGTCTTATCAGCAGCGGCTTTAAAAGAGAAAACAAAATTTATTATTTTGTTTGTACTCGAGAGTTCTCTGTAGACCCTAAAAATGTCAGAGGAGAAGTATATTTACCTTTTATTACCCAACAAGAGATAAAGAAAAATCTTCTTAAAATTAAAGAAGAACATAGATCAACGATCTGTATGGCTCATCTTGGAGCCATAAAGATAAAATCTCAATTTCAAGAAGGTATTAACACGCCAATAAAACTTGCGTTAATTGATAATAGAATTAACAATAGAAAAGATTGTGTACTAGGTGCAGCAAAAGGTAACCTAGCCTACAATAAATTTATATTTGCCGTATATCCTATGTTTGGTCTTAGTATACACAGTAAAATGTTAGATAAGGTATTATCACTTATACATCACTTCGAAAGAGAAGACTTGATGAATGAAGGTGATAAACCTTTTAGTGTAACTTACTTAATAAGTTATGCATTAACAAATAGTCATCACAGTATTGACTACAGAAAAACTGAATACATCGAATTAGATGATGTCTTTTCAGAAATTGGAACTATAAAAGAAAAGAATTTTTCTAATATAGATTCTAATACTGACTCTTGGGCAATAGATATTGCTAAAGGTAAAAGTATATTAGGTGTTGAAAACACACCTACTATAAATGATAGGTTCTCTATCGGAGAAACTTTGTCTCGAAGGAGCTTTGTTAAAACTCCTACGACAAGAAAAACTTGTTAGAAAGATCTACAACCATGAGATCAGATAAAGAACTACTTATTTCAATAGCTGAAAGAGTAGGTAACGCAACTCAAACGCTTAAAAAGCTTTGCGGTTAATTAGATATCATGAATATCATCAAGAAACCAATTTGTTTCCAAACCCTTTGGAAAGAAGCAAGGATTAAATTCATTAGCAAGAAAGGTAAATTCCAAAAAGATATCTTTCAAAGAGAAAAATCTGGAAAACCTTTAGAGGTTTCATTACCCTTAAAATGGGAATGTTGGGATTGCTGGAATAACAAACATTAAGATGGATCCAGTATTCAACAAAGAAAAGAAACTAAAGGAATTAATTCCTTTACACAAGAAAAAACATGGTTACGGTGACGGACCAATTAAATTTGGTAATCAAATTCAATATTTAATCACAGAAGGTGAAAGAGCTAGATATCATAGCTGGAAAAATGGATTTCAAGAAGAAATCTATTTAAGAGAAATTTATAGAACTAAGAAATTAACACCTTCTAATAATAAATATTGGTCGATATGACTTCACCACATATCGTTAAGAAGGGAAGATTACTTCAAACCAAACCCTAAAACAGAGATACCAATATTACACATTGGTTTTCTACAAATGAAGTCAATACAAGTGTTAGGAACATTTGATTATGTTTTGATGATAGCCATACCAGCTGTTATAGAAAGCCTGAAATAAGCTAGAAATTCTCTGTATAAGTCTTTACTTAGAGTCTGACATGTTGTATAAGTTGAGTCAGACAAGTATTGTACTAGTTGGTAGGACGGCAAAGTAAAAACTGATATTCGGCAGAGTAAAGCCAGCCAAGTATCAACGGAGAAGCAATGAGGTCATTATGGTCTGACTTATAACCAAGAAAGTCTGTGATGACCATGGATAAGTCTAAGTCATGTTTCAATTAATGAAGCTCAACATTTAAATATGGTGTACACTGTTCTCACTCAAAACAAGGATCAGTGAAGTACAAGAATTCTCCTTTGAACTTGAAGAATAAAGGAAACAGTGAATCGGCAAAGTAAACTGACTTTCGGCTGAGTGAAGACAAAGCAGTAAAGGAAGATCTAAAAGGCAAAGTCAGGTGGATCACTTGACCGTTCAGAGAACGGCTGAGTAAACCTTACTCGATCAGATTATTGAAATATGAAGAAGATACAGAAGATCAAGCATTAATTGCACAATTAATAGACGATCAATCAAGGACGGATTTTCTGGTAAACGTTTGAAGAAAAACCCGATCGCTAAAATCAAGGAGAATATTATTAAGGGGGAATCAAGGATTATTCCACTCATTAATATAGCCAACGGACGGAAATTCAAATCAAGAATAATCAAGGATATAAATAGAAGACATGGATAGAAAGGAAATACACACAAGAGAGAACGATCAAAAATCTGAGCAGAAACTCTGTCAAAGTGAAAAATCTTTTATTCGTGCGGAAAGGAAATGTCTAGTGATCAACTCAAATTTAAGAGCTAGAAATCAAACATCAAGCATTGAGATTGATCAACATGTTGGTGAATTCAATTCACTTAAATCAAGCAACTGAATCAGAGCCATCTAAGAGGGAGTTGTGTTTGTGATAGCTGCTGAAGGATTTGATCCAAATGAGCAGTGAAAGAGACTGAGTCACTGAAGCTGTTGCAGTCAATGAGTGATAGTCTTGTAGATTGTGAAGCTTGTGAAGTCAAGGACAATCGTACTATCGTATCTGTGAAAACAATAGTGAATTCCTCCAATCATCACAGGAGAAGAGTGGATTAAAGGATTACACCACCCTGAACCACTATAAGCCTTGTGTCAATTTACTTTATGCAATTTACCTTACTGCATTCTTTTAAATAGCTTACATTACATCACAAATTATTGATTGCTTAAACTACATTGAAATAACTTAGTAAGAAGGGACTTATCCGCTGCCCAAAAGCATTCAATTACAAAAAAAGTTTTTGAAAATCCACTATAGTCATTCACCCCCCTCTGACTATAGTTTTACCCTTCTATGGGACCAACAATTGGTATCGGAGCAGTGTTTCTAGTATCAGAACCTGTTCAGATCTAATTTCTTGTAACAAGGAGATCACATATTTTCAAAGTAGTTTTCAAATCAGTACTTTCTAGATATACACATATAAATCTCTTCTTTGTACTTATGGATTCCTCAAACTTCATGTCAAAAGTACCTGTTTTTAATGTTAACAATTTTGATGAATATAAAATAAGAATGTTGTCCCATCTTGCAGCAACTCATGAGGAGATGCTGAATATAATCAATGAAGGCCCAATCATGATCATGACTGTGGTAGCAACAGGAGCAGATCATGTAAAAGAAGTGGACAAACCTAAGAAGGATTGGCCAAGGATTACAGAAGCAGAGCAAATCTAGACTTTGTTGCAAAAGATATGATTTTGAAGACCCTAGATAGCAACATGTTCATGAGAATCAAAGATTTCAAGACAACAAAGTAGATGTGGGACAAGCTAGCCCTGATAAATGAAGGATCTGAGGTTGTCAAAGAAAACAAACTATCTGTTGCAAAACAAAAATTTGAGAACTTGAAAATGAAGGCTGGTGAATCCATTGATCAAATGGACAATAGATTCTCAAGCATCATCAGTAAACTGCAACAGCTTGGACACACATACCACCAGAAAGAAGTGTGTTTAATGATCTTGAGAGGCTTGCCTGAAAGATGGAAGATCATAACATCAGTAATCAGAAGAACTACAAACCTTGCAAACACTAACACTCTGACTCTGATGTCCCAACTAAAAGCTCATGAATTTGAATTGAACGGTGAAGGAGGTGCTCCGGAAGAGACACAAAGAGCTAGTGCACTGATAGCACCTCAACAAAGTAACTGTGCTGATTGTATCAGCAAAGAGACACTAGAACTTAAAGAATATGTAGCTTTATTGGTTAAACACTTTGACAGGTTTAGCAAAAAGAAGCCATTCAAAGGGAACTCATCATCAAACAAGAGGTCAAGCTCAAACAAAGACATGAAGAAAAGAGATGATGAGTACAGATGCTTCAACTGCAATAAGAAAGGACAATTCAAGGCTGATTTCCCTGAAGAAAACATAAAAAATGAGGAAAAGAAGAAGTACAAAGCATCTGAGAAGTGGAAAGGTAAGAAAGCACTCAAGGCTCAATCCAGCAGTGAAATGAATGAAGAATCATCTGATAATGACTCAGATAATAGTGATGAAGAAGACAGATCAGACAATGAAAAAGCATGTCTATGTCTCATGACCAAAGAATTATATGAAGATGAAGGTGATAGCTCAGATATTGAGAAAACAAGTCTATGTCTAATGACCAAAGAATCTGATGAAACTGAGGTAACATCTAGCTCGTACTCTTCATCAAATGCATCCGCATCTAACACTGCACAATCTTCTATTCTCCCATTAGATCCAGCAGCCCTAGTCCAAAATCTCATGACTAAATTTGATGAAATTGAGATGAATCATGAAATTCTGGAAAAGGAATGTAAGGATCTAAGGAAAGAATATAAAAGATTGAAGGAACAACTGGACAAATTGAAAGCTGAACTAGCTACTAAGGAGATAGACTCACCTAATCAAAAAGCAGCAGATGATAACTCATCCACTGCTAACAGATCAGCTGAGAAAATCCATCCAGCAGCTAAAAACACCACTGCACCATCAGAAGCACCAGCTTACAAACCTCCAAGAAGGTTTGGATTCAGATCTGGTCTTGGCTACAATAGTCAGGATGAGATTAGAAATGATGGTCAACACAATTCTGAATCCAAGACCAACATTGGACCAAAATTCAGAAAAGGAAAGACCATAGTTTCAACCACTCATCCTGCATCGGTGAAGTCAAAACCTAGTGTAGTAAAACAGCAAACTAAACCATCATTCCAGTCAACCAAAAACAAAGACCTACTGAAAGGTAAAGGAAGACTTTACCCTTCAGAGGATGATTTGAATGTTGCACCTCCAAAAAACAAGAAGAAACCATACCATGATGTGCGTCATGAGTTTAAGAAAGATTAATCAAGGTATTCTCCTAGACACATAAAGCAGCATAGGTTTCCTACTGCATATTGGAAGTTAAAGAAGGATGGAAATGAACCAAAAAGTAGAGAAAAGTATCAGAATACCTTCAGTAGAAATATTAGAAGGTATTCTGCCATTCCTTATACATATGAAGTTGATGACTTCAATTATCCAAAATGAAGATCATTTGGATGTACAATTGGAGTAGGAAGCATGACCGCTAACAGGTATGGACCCAAACAGTGTTGGGTACCTAAACATGATTAATTTGTTTTGTAGGATGTCTGGTACATTGACAGTGGATGTTCCAGACACATGATATGGAACAAAGGATGGCTTATTGACTTCAAAGCTTTTGATGGACCCAAAGTCACATTTGGAGGCAAAGAAAATCCTGACAAGATTAAGGGGGAAGGTACAATGCTCAAGAACAATTTGAGAATCCAAAATGTGGCTTATGTTTAGGGACTTAATTTCAATCTGATGAGCATCAGTCAATTCTGTGACAAAGGCTACAATGTGCACTTCAACAAGGAAGGTAGCAAAGTGATTCACAGCCAAACCAATACATTAGTTCTTGCAGAGAGAAGAAAAGGTAACATGTATGTGGTGGATTGGAAAACAGCTAAAGCAGAAACATGCTTGTTTGTCAAAAATGAACAATCAACCAACTGGATTTTGCATAGTTTATTAAATCACTTGAATTTCAAAACCATCAACAAATTATCAAAGAATAAGTTAGTTGAAGGTCTTCCAGAGATCACATTCAAGAAAGAAAGTCTATGTGATGCATGTCAGAAAGGGAAACAAATCAAAAGTTCCTTCAAGTCAAAGCCCTATCAATCAACAACAAGAATTTAACATATGTTATATATGGACCTATTTGGACCAGTCACACCAGTAAGTGTAAGTGGTAAGAAATACACTCTAGTAGTGGTTGATGACTTCTCCAAATTCACCTGGACCATTTTCATGAACAAGAAGATAGAGACACTCAAGAAGATGCCAGATCTACTAAGAAGAATTCAAAATGAGAAAGAACTAAATATTATCTAGATCAGATCAGATAGAGGCACAGAGTTTCTAAATGAAGTAATCAGAACTTATTGTGAAGAAAATGGAGTATTACATCAACTATTTGCAGCAGGAACTCCACAACAAAATGGTGCAGCAGAAAGAAGAAATAGAACTCTCAAAGAAGCAGTCAGAACAATGATTGCAGAAGCATGCCTACCAAAGAGGTTTTGGGCTGAAGCAGCAAACACAACATGCTATACACAAAACAGATCAATCATCAACAAACATCATGAAACAACTCCATATGAGATATGAAATGGAAGGAAACCTAACATCTCACATTTACACATGATTGGATCTAAATGTTTTGTTTTGAACAAGAATCAGTTGCACACCTTTGATGAAGAAGCTGATGAAGCAATCTTTATGGGATACTCAGACACCAGTAAGGCATTCAGAGTACTCAACAAAAGAACATTGGTGATTGAAGAATCAATACATGTAGTCTTCGATGAACCAAACACAAATGGTGAAAGTCTTCAAGAACAAGAAGAAGAATCAGCACAAAGGTAAGTGTATATGAATACAACAGTAGCAGCCACCATTCTGAGTCACAATCTTGGAAACCAAGATGAGCCACAAGTCACTACAACAGAAGAAGCACCAGAACTTGAAGCTCATGCAGAACCTGAAGTTGCAGAAGCACCAAGTGAAGAACAACTTCAACCTGATCTGAATTGCCTAAGAGATCATCCTGAAGATCAAGTCATTGGAAACATTCACACAGGAGTTAGAACTAGAAGACAACTGGAGCATATGCTAACATGTTTTCTATCACAAGTGGAACCCCGACTATAGATGATGCAATCCAAGATGTAGATTGGATCACAGCCATGCAAGAAGAACAAAATGAATTTGAAAGAAATGAAGTCTGGGAACTTGTTGATAGACTAGACACAGCCAACATCATTGAAACAAAATGGGTATTCAGAAACAAGATGGATGGACAATGAACAGTTTTCAGAAACAAAGCAAGGCAGTTGCAAAAGGCTACTCTCAAGCAGAAGGAATAGATTATGATGAAACATTTGCACCAGTGGCAAGACTGGAGGCAATCAGACTCTTTCTAGCTTTTTCTGCACACAAAGACTTCAAGGTCTATCAAATGGATGTCAAGAGTGCATTTCTGAATGGACTTTTGGAAGAAGAAGTATATGTGGAACAACCTCCTGGTTTTCAACTTAAAGGAAAAGAAGACAAAGTATACAAGCTCAGAAAAGCTCTTTATGGACTCAAACAGGCACCCAGAGATTGGTATGAAACACTATCACAATTTTTTTATCAAGAATGGATTCAACAAGGGAACTATAGATAAGACTCTATTCAAATTAGAAGAGGGAACAAGCACATTGCTAGTACAAATCTTTGTTGATGACATCATCTTTGGATCAGAGGATGAAAAGCTGTGTGAGAAATTTGCAAACCTAATGAAGAGCAAATTTCAGATGAGCATGATGGGAGAATAAAATTACTTTCTTGGTCTTCAAGTAAAGCAAATGAAGGATGATATTTTCATTAATCAAGACAAGTATACAAAAGACTTAATACAGAAATATGCTATGGACACAAGTGGCACAGCAGACACACCAATGTGTGCAAGAGTCATTCTTGGAAAAGATGAAGTTGAAAAAGATGTTGATCAGAAAATGTATAGAGGAATCATTGGATCCCTACTCTATCTAACTGTAAGTAGACCTGATATAGCATTTGATGTATGAGTATGTGCAAGGTTTCAAGCTCAACCAAAAGAATCACATCTTCTAGCAGCCAAAAGAATAATCAAATACCTGAAAAACACTATTAATGTTGGAATTTGGTATCCAAAAGATGGGGGATTCAAGTTGATGTCATATTCAGACTCTGACTATACTGGATGCAAGATAGATAGAAAAACCACCTATGGAACATGCCAAATGCTAGGCACCAGGCTAGGCTCTTGGTTCAGTAAAAAGCAAAATTCCATATCTACAGCAACAGCTGAAGCAGAATATATAGTAGCAGGCAGTTGTTGTGCACAAGTACTTTGGATTAGACAACAGCTAAGGGATTATGTAGTGGAGGAAAAGACTATACCAATCATGTGTGACAACACAAGTGCCATATCTATCACTGAAAATCCAGTTTTGCATTCAAGAACAAAGCACATTGATGTGAGACATCATTTTATCAGAGATCATGTTGAAAAAAGAGATGTCATCCTAAAATACATTCTCACTGAAGATCAATTGGCTGATATCTTCACTAAACCACTCAGTCATGAAAGATTTAGCATGTTAAGAACTGTGTTAGGAATGATTGAAATAGACTAAGTACCAAAGAGCGGCTAACTGGAGTAATCAGCCAAGTGACTTCATCAGCTGATTAAACCTTTGCCTTTACAAGAGATGTAGCAGGTAAGGCACTGGTACTCGGCAAAGTTAACCTCATTGATTGTTAGAAATGGTAAAGTACATCAGCTCAGTGAAAAATTTACTAAATCAGCTAAGTGACCATCCAAGGCACTACACCGAAATGAAGATTGGAGTCATGGGAAAATTATAGTGTGAACAAAATCAACTTTTATACACGTGGAGAATAAACAATTTATAGAGGATTAATCTGTAGAAGATTACACATATGGAGATCAAATTAAAATCATGGAGGTAACCATATTATTTTCGAATTACAAACGCCTCGATTCCTGGGATTTATCATTACTTACCTCAATCCACTCCCCCATTACACTCGAATATCATGATTTATATAAACAAAATCACGCCATTATGTCACAAAAATCCTTCCACATTCAAACCACGTTAACATTAACCAAATTACACTATATAAACCATACTTAGAGATTTTTTAGAAATCTTTACACTCTATTTCATGTTACAAACCCTACTTCTTACTGCAAATTCAAATCTTATTCTCAAACTCAAAGAAATGGCTTCATCTTCTACAATCTCTCCTACTGAAAAATTCTATGAAAAATCAATCATCACTGGATCATTTTTCAAACCTGAACACTACCTCTCTTTCTATGACAATGATGCACAAGCTCAACGCTTGGTTGATTGTTGCTCAAATCTGGGGTTAATGACCTTCCTAAACCCCCCCAATCAATGGAATTTGCTATGAAAATCTGATCAGATTTTGGAAAAAAGCCAAGTTTGTGCCCAGCACAAAGAAAACTGATGTCGATTGCATAAAAAGTTCGATCTTTGGGAAAGAGGTAGTCATTACGCCTGGTCTTCTCAATAGATTCCTACTCCTACCAATGATAGGTCCGGCTATTGTAAAGGTTGTGACGATTGACATCAAGAAATTATGGGCTGAGATAGCCAAGAACCCCAAGAAGAACAGCAAAACAAACAATCTCCCTAGATCAGCGCTAAAACTTCAGTTTGTTGAATTTGCACCGGTCATCACCAAAAATATCGAAGGAAGAAAAGGGTCGAATGAAAACTTAACTGAGTTATGGATCAAGCTAATGGAAATCATCTACGAAGGTACTAAATTTGACTGAGCAACATTCATATTCAACAGGTTGAAAGACCTGATTCAAAAGGTGATTGATCTGTCCATTACGGCACCAAGCAAGGGTTTGCAAAAGAAAGGTGATTTCTGTTAAAGGAAATCATATGGATTCCCCCTTCAACAATTGTTCGACACAGTGAAAGTGAACCCACAAATCTGCAGGCTCCACACAGGTCTAAGGTAATGTTCACCTACATCAAGGCCTCTATGAAACCCAAACCAACTGTCGGGAGAAAAAGGAAACAACCTGAAGGCAGCAGATCAGGAGTGGGACGAAGAACCAGATCCCAGAATGCACAAGAAAACACCCCTGTGACTGCTACCAGCAACGTGAATGAACCTGTGAAAATCAGTGATGATACAACAATAGATGAAGAAAAACAACAAGAGGACGTCACCTACCTGGAAGAAGGTGATGAAGGATATGCTCTCACTTCATCTGAAGAAGATGAGATGGATGAGAAACAAGCTGAGCCAGAGGATGAACACTCAGAAGGCGTCCATTTTGAATCTAATCTAGAAAACATGGAGATTTCTGATGATGAGCTGACACTTCAAGAAGTGCTTTTCAAGAGCATCGGTAAAGTTGACGAACAGCCAGGTGACCCAGCTGATAAAGCTCACTTAACCGAACTTGTCAACTCCCCCACTATTGCCCAAGAGGGAACAGGAGCAGAGGAAGCCCTATCTCCAGCAGATACAGAAGCCAGCACACCCCAGCAACCCCAACTGACACTAAGTCCAATGAGGAAGAAAAAGAAGAAAAGGAAGAAAGAGAAGCAACCACAGAAAGTGAAAAGGGAGAAGAGAAGGAAGAAGAAGTGAAAATGGAGGAGGAGAAAGATCAGGATGATGAGGATGTTGAAGTGGCACCAGAGGATGTTGATCCAGAAAGAGTCTTCAATCTAGACATTCAACCCCTGATTGTGGACATTGAAAAGCAATATTACATCAGGTAGAATCTGAAAGCTTCCTTAAGGAGTGAAGCAACCACCCTCAACCACAAGATTGAAGCCCTCATCAATCACATCAAGGTGCAAGATGAGGTCATGGAAAAACAGGGAAACTTGCTATGCAACTTACATCATCTTATTCCCTGCCATGTCCAAACCAATCTTGAATTTCATGCTGAAAAGATTGACAACAATCTCAAGCCGTTTGTGGACACTCTAAATGCTCACACTCATCAAATTCAGCATCTGGATGAGGTCATGGATCACTCAGGCACGCAACTCAACCTCCTACTCAAAGTTGGTGAGGCAACCAACAAAATATTGGAGAAAATATATGGTCCTCTCCCTGAATCTGAAGATGCAGTCAGGACTCTTAAAGAACGGTTTGGTGATACCAAAAATGGGGAAGGAAGCTCAAAGCCTGAAACTAAAAGCTCCAGTGGAAAGAAGGAAAGCCCATCAGATAAGGGCAAAGGCATTAGGTTTGAAGAAATGAAGAAGTATACATTATGCCTTACGCAAATTGAACTACTATTGAATTATGTCTATTGGCCTTTGGTTTTTGAACAAACAGCAAGAAATATCTTATTGCCCTTAAATGGATGAATAAAATTGTTGAGTTTTATTCTGCTTATTATTATTATGAAAAAATTTGCCATACATATGTTCAGGTTTATGAGGGTTTTGACATCATCAAAAAGGGGGAAATTGTTAGGAACATTTGATTATGTTTTGATGATAGCCATACCAGCTGTTATAGCAAGCCTGAAATAAGCTAGAAATTCTCTGTATAAGTCTTTACTTAGAGTCATACATGTTGTATAAGTTGAGTCAGACAAGTATTTTACTAGTTGGTAGGAAGCCAAAGTAAAAACAGATATTCGGTAGAGTAAAGCCAGCCAAGTATCAACAGAGAAGCAATGAAGACATTATTGTCTGACTTATAACCAAGGAAGTCTGTGATGACCTTGGATAAGTCTAAGTCATGTTTCAGGTAAAGAAGCTCAACTTTAAATATGGTGTACACTGATCTCACTCAAAACAAGGATCAGTGAAGTACAAGAATTCTCCTTTGAACTTAATGAATAAAGGAAACAGTGAATCGGCAATGTAAACTGACTTCCGGCTGAGTGATGACAAAGCAGTAAAGGAAGATCTAAACGGCAAAGTCAGGTGGATCACTTGACCGTTCAGAGAACCGCTGAGTAAACCTTACTCGATCATATTATTGAAATATGAAGAAGATACAGAAGATCAAGCATTAATTTCACAATTAATAGAGGATCAATCAAGGACGGATTTTCTGGTAAACGTTTGAAGAAAAACCCGATCGCTAAAATCAAGGAGAATATTATTAAGGGGGAATCAAGAATAAAATCAAGGATTATTCCACTCATTAATATAGCCAACGGACAGAAATTCAAATCAAGAATAATCAAGGCTATAAATAGAAGACATTGACAGAAAGGAAATACGCACAAGAGAGATCGATCAAAAATCTGAGCAGAAACTCTGTCAAAGTGAAAAATCTTATGTCTGTGCTGAAAGGAAATATCCAGTGATCAACTCAAATTTAAGAGCTACAAATCAAACATCAAGCATTGAGATAGATCAACAAGTTGGTGAATTCAATTCACATAAATCAAGCAACTGAATCAGAGCCATCCGAGGGGGAGTTGTGATTGTGATAGCTGCTGAAGGATTGATCCCAACGAGCAGTGAAAGAGACTGAGTTACTGAAGCTGTTGCAGTCAAAGGGTGATAGTCTTATAGATTGTTAAGCTTGTGAAGTCAAAGACAACCGTACTATTGTATCTATGAAAACAATAGTGAATTGCTCCAATCATCACAGGAGAAGAGTGGATTAAGGGATTACACCACCCTAAACCACTATAAGCCTTGTTTCAATTTACATTCTGCAATTTACCTTACTGCATTCATTTAAATTTCTTACATTATATCACATATTATTGATTGCTTAAACTACATTGAAATAACTTAGTAAGAAGGGACTTATCCACTGCCTAAAAGCTTTCAATTAGAAGAAATTTTTTTGAAACTCCACTATAGTCATTCACCCCCCACCCCCCTCTGACTATAGTCTTACCCGTCTCTGGGACCAACAACAAGGCAATACAACATTTAGGTAATAACTTAAATGTAGTATCTGCACGTATATTGTTACTGTTAGTAATACCATCCGCAACACAAGCGATTTAAGGATCTAGATCTATAAATTACACGTAATAAAATAACTAGATCTATATCTACAAGGGGGTTGTAGAACATACCTCTTGGATCTAAAAATCCAAGTTGAAGAACCGCAATAGAAAGAACGAACGAAGGTGTGAAGAGCACCACGATATTCCGTACGAGTGATCCAAGCAACTCCCGGTGGAAGGAAATTCTCGACTCGAATCCTTCCGATATGCTACCCGGAAAAATCTCCAAGATTTTACCTTTAAACCCCTTGGCCGAATTTTATTCCTTCTTCTATCTAAGAGGAGAAGTCGAATTCCATTGTGTGTTGTAAGGTTTGGGAGAACTCTCTTTATATAGGTGAGTAAAACTTAGCCTCCAAGGATTTTATTTTGCAATTAAAATAAATCCGTTAAATAAAAATAATTCCATAATATTCTAGAACAAATCCAGAATAATATTTATCTTTATTACATTCCATAAATATTTATCCAATAAATAATTTATGCACATGTCTTATTAATACACAAGAAAACAATTTCTTGTTCCATAAAAAAGACTTGGGGCGAAAATTATAATGTTGACCTAGTCAATATTAATTTTCCATAACACAATAATTGGGCCAAGATTATGGAAAATGTCTTTTCCACATATTTAATTATTTAGCCCTACTAATTTAATAGTCCACTAAACAATTAATTCACATATCGTTTTGATAAAGTCCAACAAGAACTAAATTAATATTATTAGGATTCGACGTCCGAGAATAGCTATGCTGTATTAGGAGGCACGTCGGGGACCATGGACTAATAATCAGCGGCTCCGATAAATCAAATAAATAATTATCTTACGAACAGAATAATTATATTCGATAAATCAATCACAGGAATATGCCACCATAATCCCGTGACTGCACTCCTCCGATTATGAGATTATATTTATCTCCTCACGAGAATAATAATAAGCGTCCATTGATATAATCATTACATATGGATTAATCCTCCATAGACTGTTCATTCTAAATCGTGAAGTTACCGTTAACCCTTTCTAGAACCTCTTATCCTTATTTACCATTAACCCCTAGTGATCAATTAATTCATACAACTCACTGGTAGCTAATCAGTGTAATATGAACTCCATGGATCGATCAGTTTCTAGGATTAACAAATAAGGGAACTGTCTATCTACTTCCATGAATGGAAGGAATGGATTCCGTATCTGTGATAACACAGACTACTCACTTAATCCAGTACAATGCCAAGATGGGGTAATTCAGAGCACAGACTCAGTGTAATCCTTAACCGTCAAGTCATACTTCATACAGATTCAAGCAGTTGACTGTGATCACCTCAGGATTAAGATATATCCATAAATATGATCATCCATTGATTCGATAAGAATTCTCAATTACGGAATTATATCGTGAACTCTAATCAAATCGGTCCAGCCCTATATGATATATCTATCATATATAAATGCCCCATTAGGTTCTCTTAACCGAAAGTCCGGATAAGACAATCACACCTATTGTGTTCTGGGCGCATTAATAGCACGTTAAAGGAGAGACCCGATACTCTCGATTAACTTCACTACGGGCTAATTGTATTTTAAGTACATCTTCACTAACTCAATCCTCCCGTGTATATACCATACACCGAGTTAAGTGATTACATAAACGATATACTTTAGGGTTTTCTGTAGTGTAAATACTATTGTCACATCGGTGAATATGAGAATAATAAATATGAATAACAATATCATTTCATTTATTAAATAAAAAAATTACTAAATTGTCTTTCGGGCATCACTCCTAACAATCTCCCACTTGCACGAAAGCATGTGATTAATTGTTTTAGAGCACACCCTATTATTTAAAATACAACAAACTACATCTCCCACTTGCTTTAAAGCAATGGAGACCCATCCCTTATTCTAGTACCCATTAAGCATATCATAACCATTTCAGATTCCAAAATACACTCCGAGTATGCCGTCGTAGGATAGGTCAGTGACTCGGGGAGTACCTACATCTAAATGTCATGGGTCTTAATGATTAGTCAGGTTATCGGCTCGAGACGATCCGTAGAATCGAAACGTTACCGGTCCATGTAATCATGTGGTACTTTCCGAATATGCTTTTGACCTCTAGTGATTTCGAAAATCCCTATAATCTACCCCTTCATCGTTTGCACAATGATGTGGTATCGGCTTCAAAATCTAGAATCACTCCCAGATATGAAAAGGAAATCCTTAAGCTATATCGCCTCTCTAGCTACTACAAAAGCTGCTAATCACCCAAATAGTTAAAGTCGAGTTGGCATTGCTGGATTCCTCCAGGCAATAGCTTCAATACAAGAGTAAACACTAAGCCCGAGATCGACTTAACGATCATCCTCAATCTGACTTAAAGTCAAAATCAATGTATCACACATATCCAAGTTCACACATGAATATGTCCGCATATTATTCCTCGTTCTCTTCAAGATACTAAAGGACATACTAAACTTTCTT
This sequence comes from Gentiana dahurica var. dahurica, assembly GCA_024500145.1. NCBI lineage: Eukaryota > Viridiplantae > Streptophyta > Magnoliopsida > Gentianales > Gentianaceae > Gentiana > Gentiana dahurica. Next base: position 84,249,285 of record CM044896.1, read on the forward strand.
TGTTAACCGCCGAATCTAAGATTCGATCAAAGTTGACGTTCAATAACCTGACCATCTCTTACTAGAAAGAGAATCTATCCCATTTCTCTTGATCCGAAGATTTAGAGAGTCATTCCTGAGGCATAGGGTAGAACTTCCTCGTTGAATGTTGCATACACAGATGCATCATCTTAACCAATAAGATGGATGGGAAACCAGTGACCGATTCTAATGAATTCGACCGAGTCAAACTCTTAAGAATGTTGTCCAAATCTCTGTTGCAGAGAATTGTAGTATTGTCAGATTCTGACTTCAGATAACACACCCATGTTGATTCCAACTAGTGCAGTGTTATCTTTCACAAACACTAATATATATTTATATATTCACTAATGTACTAAAATTGATATCCAGTCTACAAAAGACTTATCAATATTCTGGTCAAATCCACATATTGTAGAAATATATGACTTCCAGTGACCGAGAGGTTTGCTTTTTATCCACAAAGGACATAAGCCTTGACAGTCATCCTGTCATAAGTTCATAAGGCAATACCCTTCTGTTCTGAATGAATCTAGACTCCGTTTGTTTGGCAAGAAAAGTCTCAGGAAATCACCCCTATTTTCTTCTTTTGAACGAAATCATGCAATACTAAGTGGTAAGAGAGTTCAAGGTCTGATTAACTCTCTACTTCTTAGGGAATTACCCCTAGACCACTCAATCTTTGCTCTGAAAGATAAACTTTCCCATTCATTATACTCTTTTCCGTGTAGATCCAATTACTCCCACTGGGCCTGAGACGCTCAGGTGGTTCAACAAGAGCATGAACAGAACTGGAGTACCGAACTCCATTCACAGGGTTATGGCTATTAAACCAACCTCTATTATCAGAATCCTATACTGCTCACAAAAGAGCTATAGGTCATCAATCGATCCTCAGACTACAAAGTCCGCAGAAACCGTAATGGGTAATGGATAACCATACTCCCAATACTTACTGGGTGGATCGAAATTCTGATCTAGTTTAGTAGTATTTAGTGTTATCACTAACATCCGATCTTGGACGTGGTCTGATTTTAATCAGTTAGTAACTACCTTTAGTAAATGTACTTCAAGGTTTAAGGTTTTGCTGTTCATGGACTCTATCAGAAAGGATGCAACAGTATAACTGTCCCTTCCCGATTTCAAGAATCTTATAACAAACCTTTTTCTCAATGCTACAAGATATATAACGATTGGTCACTGACCGAACGTGTTCGCGAAATTCCCAGACCTACCTTCAAGCACCGTGTGCTAAATGCTTATACTTATGGAAGTGGGGTGAACCGAATCCACACCTTATCCGTAAATTCCAAAGCATATTCTATGTAGACTTCTCGGTCTTACATTTCAATGTAAACCGTTATTTCGCTTCCAATATTTTTATTGAGTTAAGCAGTGTACTGTAGCACATCTAAAACTATGTAAGGCAATTTAACGGTTTCTCACTTAGTGAGAACATGTCACAATGAGGCAGGCTGAGCATCAGTCTCGAGGACTATGAATGGCCTATTCCGAGTATAGAATACTCTATCTCTGTTGAAAACAGAGAAACCTCAAAATATTTTGGATAAACTTTCCAGAGTGTTTGAATAGTTATTAGACAAGAAGTCACTACTCGGAAGCTCCTACTAGCTTGTATCTTTCATCAGACCCTGAAGATCGTCATAAACAAGCTATGTTACTTCTTTATAACCATTATCCTTTCCCGATTGAAAGGAAACTTAGTCATTGAACCTTTGAGACAATATAACCAGACTGGGAGAAAGGAATCACCCTGAGCCAGTCTTCAGGTCTTGTCTTTTAGGGACTATGCACTAACTATGGAATATGAAGAAGCGTTTATCTAAATATAGAAACCAATTGCTTTTAATAGTTCTTAAGATGTGTTTTATATACATATTTCAGCGGTTCTAAGTGGTTTTGACTTTATCAAACAAAAGTCCGAGTCTTGGATTCGTACTACAAATGGTATATTCACTTTCTATACGACAAACAAATTATCGAATATAAGGTAAATCCATTCGTTCCAACGAATCTTAAACAGAAAATAATTTTTCCGTGATATCCAAGGATTGAATCCGAGATTCATTTCCTTATATCACTCCCACTATTCTAGCTAAAATTAACTGCCCGTTGTTTACTCCTTTAATCGTTAAATGCACTGCTACCTTGTTCTGCCAAAGAACTTAGCTCGAGAAAATCGCCAAGGATTCATAGGTTGGTGATCCAAAATCACTGTCCTTATCCTATGATTTTCAGTTAATTAATTTTCGGTTCATCCTTAAAATTTTCTCAGTTTAGATGAGTAACACTTTTAGACATATTCTCCCATTCTTGACTTTCCGTGAATGGAAACAGTCTTGAACCAGTGGTTCGTTTGAGTAGACACTACTCTTGAACCGTGGGATGTCTATTTCGAGTGTTACTCGTCTGGACATCTTGGATTTTCTAATATACCAGAAAAAACAACAAATCATATTAAAGCTCCCACTAGTTTATCGGTTCCAAATACCGTCTAACAAGCATGCTTTATTTTTATGATTTTCAGATTTTTTCGATAAGAAAATCTTTCGTACATAGTTCCAATGTTTCCAGGAAAACAACAAATCATAGAACTCCCACTAGTTCATCGATTCCAAATATCGTCCAACTAGCGACATTTCATGACTTTACAATTTTTCAATTAGAACGTTTACGTGTGTAGTCAGTTACACTTTTCTAATGTTCTATAAAAACAACAAAAAAATAAAGCTCCCACTAGTTCATCGATTCCAAATATCGTCCAACTAGTAACACTTCATGATTTTCCGATTTTTCAATTAGAAAATTACTCATGTACACACTCAAAATTCACTAGAAGAATTTCAAAGTCCGAAATCACCTTTGATCAAACTAAGTTTGTCTTCCGTTTGACACGAATGACACTAGTGACATACCTATATGTCACTGGTTTTTTAAAAGGCTTAAGATAAAATATCTCTTTCGAAAATTAATTGCATTATCGATTAACTAGTTCACCGTCCTAGTTACTTTCCACTTTTTAAAGAAGTCAATACTAGTCAATTATAAATTTTAAGCAATTTAGTAAGGGATATAATGCTGTAAATAAAATGGCATATATTAATTCAGGTTTAACACTACTATATTATTTTAGGAATTGTAAACAAAAATTAAGTCTACTCTACCATTCCAAGGTTTTAACCTCGCATCTCAGTGCCGCCGTAGGGTAGGTCAAAGAGATGATGGTTAAATCGAGACAATCTCATCAATGAATAACTTGTGAGAATCGAACATCCCACGAGAATCGAACATCCCTTTATTCATTGAATACCTTCCTTTTTTAGCCTAGATATTATCAAGAATACCCATGATGAGTGTGACCTACTATATCGGATCTCTTAGGTACGCCCCGAGTGTGCCGTCGTAGGATAGGTCAGTGACCCGACGAGTACCCAGAAATCCTATCCTTTCGGAGACCAAGCCATGAATGTTGATAGGGGTGAACACCATCCGTAGGGGGACGAAATCAAAGCGCTGCGAGGCGTCACCCTTCTCTCACTTACTTGTATCTATAGTAGAGGACGTGGGGTTGGCTGTCGCCTCCCCCGTTCCCACTCAATATTTTGGAAGTGGTGGTGGGTTAACTAACCACGTCTTTTTGATGTTAACATAAAAGCACATCAAATCAAGGATTCCGAATGGTGTCGGTAATGTAAGCAAGCCTACCCGTCCTATTCGTTGAAACATATGTGACAGTCGGACGAAATCGGGTCAAGATAGCCCCATTGAGATAAGAAGGAATCACCCCTCCGCTCACCGTTGTGGACTAAGTCTTGCCGGACCCCCGTGCATACATCACACCAGGAGGGTTAAGTCGGTCGAGCCTAGCTCAGTTGACCACCCAACCTATAAGCGAACCATTTTTATCCAAGATTTATTGTTCTTTTACCATCATTCAATCTCGTAGACACTACGAATCGAAAACGTGATCTCGTTTGGGCTTTATGGCGGTTCACCGAGAACACACACCGAAAGGCTTAACGATTTCATAACCCGTCCTCGGATCATTAATTAGTTACTAAATTAATTAATTACCATGTATTAATTAAATTTCAACTAATTACTCGAGGTTGTATACATGCCTATTTTAATTACCAAAATTAAAATTCTACATGTATGCATGGAGTGGATTTATGATATGATGCATGTCATGGCAATTCCGATTTTATGTCTATTTTATGATCAAACACATAAAAAATAAATTGCGGAAAATTTAAACACCGAGATGGATTGTTGGTACCCCCGACTAACCTATTTTCTAAGGAAAAGTAAAAAATTAATCTAAGTCTTCAAATCTCGATCTTCGATCTTGATCTTGAAACTTCCGGATCTCAAACCTTCGATCTTGACACGAACCACGAACGACGAGGAGAGGAGGCCGTAATATACCAATATATTTAAAATATATCTATATTATCAAATTGTTTTATAAAAAAACTTTTTTTTTTAATCAAATAGGCCTTTCGGCCAAGGGTTGGAATAAAATAAAAATAAATGTGACAAACCCAAACTAGGGCAGCCGCATAGAAAAAAATTTGACCAACCAAACATTGTGTGCCGCATGCAAAAAAAAATCGCCGTGACCAAATTTCTCTGTAAAAAAAAATAAAACAATCGTCCTCCTCCCATTTTTACCTTCTTGATGATCTTCAACACCATGATTTTCGTCGTCTCGAACACGGAACCAAAAATAAATACAAAAGGTACTACCTTTTACAATTTTTCGCATGACATAAAATAAATTACACATCCTATGCTCAATTGATGCTAATCAAAAGAGCTACAAAATAGATCTACGGGTAAACAATACCAACCCCAATCCATCTCTTCAACCACGACAATCACAAGCATTCATCATGAAATTTTCGAAAATAATAAAATTAAAACGAAAATAATGCAATCTACACATGCATATTCCACTCCTTAGATCTAATATTTTATACGTATAAATATAGATCAACCTGGCTCTGCTACCACTGTTAGTAATACCATCCGCAACGCAAGCGATTTAAGGATCTAGATCTATAAATTACACGTAATAAAATAAGTAGATCCATATCTACAAGGGGGTTGTAGAACATAACTCTTGTATCTCAAAATCCAAGTTGAAGAACCGCAATAGAAAGAACGAACGAAGGTGTGAAGAGCACCACGATCTTCCGTACGTGTGATCCAAGCAACTCCCGGTGGAAGGAAATTCTCGACTCGAATCCTTCCGATATGCTACCCGGAAAAATCTCCAAGATTTTCCCTTTAAACCCCTTGGCCGAATTTTATTCCTTATTCTCTCTAAGAGGAGAAGTCGAATTCCATTGTGTGTTGTAAGGCTTGGGAGAACTCTCTTTATATAGGAGCGTAAAACTTAGCCTCCAAGGATTTTATTTTGCAATTAAAATAAATCCATTAAATAAAAATAATTCCATAATATTCTAGAACAAATCCAGAATAATATTTATCTTTATTTCTTTCCATAAATATTTATCCAATAAATATTTAATGCACATGTCATATTAATACACAAGAAAACAATTTCTTGTTCCATAAAAGAGACTTGGGGCAAAAATTATAATGTTGACCTAGTCAATATTAATTTTGCCATAACACAATAATTGGGCCAAGATTATGGAAAATGTCTTTTCCACATATTTAATTATTTAGCCCTACTAATTTAATAGTCCACTAAACAATTAATTCACATATCGTTTTAATAAAGTCCAACAAGAACTAAATTAATATTATTAGGATTCGACGTCCGAGAATAGCTATGCTATATTAGGAGGCACGTCGGGGACCATGGACTAATAATCAGCGACTCCGATAAATCAAATAAATAATTATAGAATAATTATATTCGATAAATCAATCACGGGAATATGCCACCATAATCCCGTGATTGCACTCCTCCGATTATGAGATTATATTTATCTCCTCACGAGAATGATAATAAGCGTCCATTGATATAATCATTACATATGGATTAATCCTCCATAGACTATTCATTCTAAATCGGGAAGTTACCGTTAACCCTTTCTAGAACCTCTTATCCTTATTTACCATTAACCCCCTAGTGATCAATTAATTCATACAACTCACTGGTAGCTAATCAGTGTAATATGAACTCCATGGATCGATCAGTTTCTAGGATTAACAAATAAGGGAACTATCTATCTACTTCCATAAATGGAAGGAATGGATTCCGTATCTGTGATAACACAGACTACTCACTCAATCCAGTACAATGCCAAGATGAGGTAATTCAGACCACAGACTCAGTGTAATCCTTAACCGTCAAGTCAAACTTCATACTGATTCAAGCAGTTGACTATGATCACCTCAGGATTAAGATATATCCATAAATATGATCATCCATTTATTCGATAAGAATTCTCAAATACGGAATTATATCGTGAACTCTAATCAAATCGGTCCAGCCCTATATGATATATCTATCATATATAAATGCCCCATTAGGTTCTCTTAACCGAAAGTCCGGATAAGACAATCACACCTATTGTGTTCTGGGCGCATTAATAGCACGTTAAAGGAGAGACCCGATACTCTCGATTAACTTCACTACGGGCTAATTGTATTTTAAGTACATCTTCACTAACTCAATCATCCCGTGTATATACCATATACTGAGTTAAGTGATTACATAAACGATATATTTTAGGGTTTTCTGTAGTGTAATTACTATTGTCACATCGGTGAATATGAGAATAATAAATATGAATAACAATATCAATTATTAAATAAAACAATTATAAAATTGTCTTTCGGGCATCACACCTAACAAGGACTCTATAAAATGCTTTCCTTTTTGGAATAAGCAAAGATCCTAGTCAAAGTTTATCATAAAATCCACCCAATGGGAATAGATTTTCCGATCTTTTAGAGAGGGGGGAATATAATCACGATGATAACTTAGCACAAGTTGAACAAGATCAAGAGTTATTGATTTTGATAGAAAAAACCAATATAGAGATACGAACTCTAGGCTATAAGATCGACAGTCTTGCCGATCACGAAATTCAATTACTTTGTTGCAAAGTTGACAAGCTTGAGAGAACTCTCAAGATAATATTAGGACAACCATAGTTTCATGACTAGCATAAGCATGACAACTAGTAATGAGACTGTTAATATCCTTCGTGAGGATTTAAAAGTCATACTAAAACAATTAAGAGATATCAAAAACATGATATCAAGACTTGCTACTAGAACCGAAGTTGAATATCTAGTAGCAAAAATCATAAAAGAAGTTAAAGAGGAAATACATAAGATTTCCTACAAAATAGAGGAAAAACCCTTTAATACTTCTACATCTGCTTTTCCAGAAGATGGAAAACATAGTTATCCCAACCACAATGTGGGAAATGAAGAACTTGGTTCAAGTGCTGATCCAAATGCTTTAAGATGGCCTTGCCAATGAATTTAGGCACTAGATTAAAGGAATATTTCTAGGATCACCAGAGAAAGATGAGTTCATTCTAGATGGAAAAATTACTTCACCATTAGATGAGGTAATTAAATTAATGACTCTAAATGAGTTAGAAATTGAAAAGGAAATGGAAACAAGACCAGAATTAAGTAAGATTCTCGGTATTGAAACCATGTATGCAATAGAAGAGCACTCTGACAGAATTCCTAAAAAAGAACCCTCAGATAAACAACCTGGAGCAGAAGCTTTAGGTACAAAAGGAGAAGAATCATCCTTTAAGAAAAGAAAAGGTATATATGGAACCTTTTTTACTAATAACTATCCTAATGTTCCGGGAGAACCTAGAGATTCTAGAACTCCTATCCTCAATATTGATTGAATAACTAATAGGAAAGAGCTCATAGATGAACGGGAAACATAATAAAATTTGATTATTCAATCCAACAAACAGTCTTATGGAACAACTAACAACATACTCCTCTTAGTAGAACCTAGAACTGCTGGAATAATTCAATCATTTGTAAAAAATACAAAATGGACTGACTTTACCACAGAAAACATCTTTAGAGGTATCATTGATGGCTTCTATACTATGTTTTTAGGAATCAATTATACGACTGATAAAGCCAATGAGATTCTTAAACAGCAAGAAAAGGCTAGAAATCGCCTTATCAACTTACAATTATGTGATCTAAGTTATTTAGATACATTTACATACAATTTTGAAACAAATCTTTATAAACTTCCTAGCAATGAGTTTATTGGATTTATAAAACAATATTTTACCAAAATCCCTATTGTAGGAAAGAAATCCCTTCAAAGGTTTGAAACGGAAACCATCGGAATTGCTGTTAACAGTCTTGGCTTCGCCAATAGAATTGTTAAAGAAGAACTCACAAAAAATTGTGATTTATCCAAACAACAGAAAAAATTCAAGAAATTCAATAAAGGATGTTGTCTAAACGTTATGGAAGCACCCACAGAGTATGGTTGTATACCACAAAAAACTTATACAAAAGATAAGTTTAGAAGGCACCATAAGAAGAAAAAATTCTCTTATAAAACAAGAAATAAATGGTTTAAACCCGGTAAGTATTTTATGACACGTCAGAAACATGACAAAGGAGATAAAAATACTGACAAAAAGAAATTTTGCCCCAAAGGCAAAAAGAATTGTAGATGTTGGATCTGCAATGTGGAAGGTCATTATTCTAATGAATGTCCCAAAAAACAACAATATCCTCATAAGGTTAATCGCATTGAGGAAATAATTAATTTAGGTTTTGAACCTATAGAAGATATATATGAATCTTTTACAGAAGTCTATATCTTTGATGAAAACTCTGATTATCCTATTGATGAATATAATTATTCACCAAACACCTCCTAAGTTGATGTCAAACGCAGATTGCTTAAAAGCAACATTCAAAGAAATCATTCTGCGAGAAAAGAAGCCAACAAAAATGGTTTCAATTGGAAGAGTCACTATCATAAAACCAGTAGAGAAACAACAGCAATTTATGCCTAATGAAGAAAGATTCAATCAACTCTTCAAATATGCCAGAGCAGCAATCGAAGATCATTTCATAAAAGAAAAGTTCTTTACAACAGATAGACAAGAGTTTAGTCTATACAACTTTATTGAAGGATCTGATCCTAGCTCTGTCAACAAAGCATTCAGGTATGGGATGGTAAAACTGATTTATCCCAGCAAAAACCTTCTGGAAATAACTTTATTACCAGAAACAATCAAAAAAGCTATCAAGGTCTTCAGAACGAAGGTGATTAAAGAAGCTGATCGTTTAATCTTCCTCAAGATTCACAGCACTTTGCCAATATGGAAAAATGGTATGTTTCAACCATCATATCATTTAATCGAAATTGGAATATCCAAAGAAAAACTCGATTACACGCCTTCAAGGACTATGGAACGCACATCTAGTAATTTTGAACAAATTAATGTTCAACGATTCGGTCAGTTAATTGATCAATTGTTAAAAATACGTGATGATTCACTCATAAAAGTTAATTATCATGATCATCATACCTTGGTAATTTCTAAAACATTGAAACAAATCTCTATTGAAGATATAAAATTATTTCTGCAATATGAAAAAGCATTCCGCAATGGACAGGTAATGACAATCCAAAAAGAAGACATTTGCTCTACATTACGAAGAGTCTTTGACAAGGTAAAGTCGGAGTATCTATGCATCTATTGCAATAAAAAGATACAACAGACAAATGTTATTGATGAAGATCACCAGAAAGAATCAACATCAGCATATGATGACAAAGTGTTAGCACCAACATCAGAATCCACCTCAAGAACAACTAGTGGATGATATGTAAGCACTTACGTCAGGTGCAATAATGACAAAGTCAGTGGACAAAAAAGAAATTCTCGGTGGAGAAATAAAGAAAAAGCAAAAGCAACTTGCTGGCCAACAAACACAAGTGGACAAGAAATCTTTTTCTTTTATAATGAAGAGTTGATTGAATCTTTCTTCATTAGGCATAAATTGATGTTGTTTCTCTACTGGTTTTATGATAGAGACTCTTCCAATTGAAACCATTTGTGTTGGCTTCTTTTCTCACCGAATAATTTCTTTGAATGTTTCTTTTAAGGAATCTGCGTTTGACACCAACTTAGAAGGTGTTGTCAAGTTTTCTCGTGCAAAGATTTCTCCTACAACTTTTGCTTCAGTGAGTGTGCTGAATCTTTTATGTTGCACTCCTGAAATTCCTTCTACTGCACGCTTTGCAGCTTCCCAAAGGGTGTATATACCTGCATATGGTCCATTAAAAACTACATAATAGTATTTTGGTCGTGAAAAGACCGAATCAACTGGGGTTGATACTGAAGTGTGACCTTCAGATTTATAAGGATGTTGAATATCCGTAGTATTGGGTCTAAATCCAGTGACTAAGCTAGAGGGTTTAACCAATGTTTTTGATGTTTGTACATCTTTTACATCTTTTTCCAAGATGCTAGGAATCAACGGATTTGATATTTCTTTACCGGTTACCGTTTGACCCGGAATAGATGATATTTCGCTACTATTGCTAGTGTAAGGAATATCAATTTCATTTTGTTGCTTATTGGATTATTCCAATAGGCTTATATGATATCTTAGAACTTTGAGCTCCAGGACCATCGTCGTTTCTTCCAACATCAATTTCTGCAATTCATCCATTGCTTTTGGCTTTGATTTCAACCTGTTCTAACCTGTAAATGCACGAGTTTAAAAATCCGCAAATATGTTTTTATTTCCTGCGATGTGTTCAACCTCAAAGCAGTATCTTGATAGCCACATTTTCCATCTAACAAGTCTTCCTTGTTTATTATCACCTTTAATATTGGTGTTTAGAAAGTATGTGAAGTTTATATTATCAGTCCTAATTAAAAACTTAACAGGAGTTAGATAAGCACTAAACTTCTTAATGACTCGAATTACAGCTAGTAATTCATTCTCATTGCTATGATAATTTCTTTCAGCGTTTTTGAAACTGCCTGAGGTATATCTACAAATTAACTCTTGTTCAGGGTTTTTTAATTTGAGGATTCCTCCCCAATACTCGTCTGATGCATCGGTTTCAATGGTCAGTTTATCGTCTAATGAATGATGATATAACTTTGGAAAACTAGTTAAATTATTTTTAACCTTCTTCATATAGGTTGTATCAACCTCTATCCAATCCCAAAGTGTATTTTCTTTGAGTTTAACCTATAAAGGTTTCCTAATTTCAGCAAATTTCGGGATATAACTTTCAGCGTAAGTTAAAATACCTAAAAACCTTTGTAATTGTTTTTTATCTTGAATTTTATCTGGGAACTTATGTATGTGTTCCAGAATATGATTCTGAGGTCTATGTTGTCCTTGATCGATTTCTAAACCTAGAAAATTAATCTTTGTTTTGAAGAGCTGAGTTTTCTTTAATGAAAGGATTATTCCTCGCTTTTTTTGAGTACCATTGCAACATGCATATAGTGCTCTTTTTCTGTGTTGCTGAAGACTATTATGTCATCATTGTAAACACATAAGAATTTCTCAAAAGACCTGAATGCGTTTTGCATATGTCTTTGAAATATGGATGGAGCTTGTTTTAATCCAAAAGGTAAAACATTCCATTGATAATGCCCTTGAGGACAAGTGAAAGCAGTTAGTAATTGTGATTCTTCATCTAGCAGAACTTGCCAGAATCCAGATTTACAATCAAAACTACTAAAGATTTTCTTCACTCGTATAAGAGTTAGAAGCTCATCTTTATTTGGAACATTATGACTATCACCTATTGTTTCCGTATTAATGGCTTTATAGTTGACAACCATTCTCTTTTTTCCTCTTCTCTTCTCTGCTTCATTCTCAACTAAGAATGCTGGAGACATGTGAGGTGATTTGCTAGGCTTAATAATTTTTAAGTCTAATAATTCTTGAATTTGTTTACCAAATTCTTCCCTGTCCAATGGACTACAGATCATAGGCTTAACCTTGACTATTGTCTTTGGATCAATAAGTTTTATCGTAGTCATCTATTTTTAGACTTTTTAGGGTCTATAGAATTTTCACCACAAACTTTTTTTTAACAAGTTGTTAATCTTTTTGAATCTTATGTTCTCATGACAAAATTCTTGTTCAGTTTTACACTCTTCTCCTCTAAAAATTTGATTTTTTCAGAGCTGACCGGGATAGGTGCTGGTGTAAGTTGTTTAGAATTCTTTTTCATAGTTCTAAAAACCCGTGTTGTGCCATGGTAAAGGCTTTTCTTACTTTTCCAATAATCACTGGTTGATTATGAAGAGTAAAAATAATTCTATCTGTAAATTGTGTGAAAGGTCCATACAATTGACAGAAATTATTACCAAGAATAATGTCCATGCCATTTTCTTGTTGATAAATCGTAGGAATGTGAAATATTTCACCTGCGATTCGTACATTAAGATTTTTACGAACTCTTGAAACATGCAGAGTTTCTTTGTTTGCAATTGTTAACAGAATGGTATTGGGCGCATTTTCCCAATGCTCATTAGGTATAACAAATTTTGATGCTAGGCAAAGACTAGCTCCTGTATCTACATAACAATGTAAATTTATCTATTTATATCCAGAGAACTTTAGTTGTCCTTTGATATAAATGGAATTTGGATTAGTAATATTTCTAGTTATTACTAATTCTTCATCATTCCAAGATTCTTCCTGAATGGCTAAATTAGTCTGAATTCTCTGTATCGTGTTCATCTGGTGAATAATTATAATCATCAGTAGAATAATTTGGTGAATAATTATATTCATCAACAGGATAATCAGAGTCTTCATCAAAGATATAGACTTCTGTAAAAGATTCCTATATATCTTCTATAGGTTCAAAACCTAAATTAATTATTTCCTCAATGCGATTAACCTTATGAGGATATTGTTGTTTGTTGGGACATTCATTAGCATAATGACCCTCAACATTGCAGATCCAACATCTACAATTCTTTTTGCCTTTGGGGCAAAATTTCTTTTTGTCTGTATTTTTATCTCCTTTGTCATGTTTCTGACGTGGCTTAAAATACTTACCGGGTTTAAACCGTTTATTTCTTGTTTTATAAGAGAATTTTTTCTTCTTATTGTGCCTTCTAAACTTATCTTTTGTATAAGTTTTTTGTGGCATACAACCATACTATGTGGGTACATCCATAACGTTTAGACAATATCTTTTACTGAATTTCTTCAATTTTTTTTGTTGTTTGGATAAATCACAAATTTTTGTGAGTTCATTTTAAGAATTCTATTGGCAAAGCCAAGACTGTTACCAGCAATTCCAATGGCTTCCGTTTCAAACTTTTGAAGGGATTTCTCTCCTACAATAGGAATTTTGGTCAAATATTGTTTTTTAAATCCAATAAACTCATTGCTAGGAAGTTTATAAAGATTTGTTTCAAAATCGTATGTAAATGTATCTAAATAACATACATCACATAATTGTCAGATTAAAATATTTCTAGGTTCATTTTTTGTTTTTTCAGTTTGTATGTTCTTTCAGATTAGATCTTCATGATACCACCACTCTAAAATGTTTGTGGTAAAATTTCCATTTTATTTCAACTCATTTGTCAATTATTCATAATATTCATTCTTCCATCTATGAGGTATGTTGATATTGTTCCATCTTCCTCTTTCATGATTCTAACTTTCAAACTGTTTTTTCATTATTGTACGCTAGATCTTTCACAGCCTAGATCAATGATTGATTTTGTTAGTCTCAACTTTCAAAGAATTGATGGCAAAGTCTTTATCATCTTTTTCTCAAGGATTTCTTGATAGATCTTTGCTTATTCCAATAAGGAAAGTTTGTTTATTTGAGTCCTATATTAATATTCATTTGTTATTACTCAATATTGTCATGGTTCATCTAAAATTTATATATATAATCTCATGTTATTCATTTGAACTGTTCTATAATTCCTTTTTATTAGATCTTGAATTTAAGGAATTTTTCCAATCAGATGAACCCATCATTTATCTTCTTTTTCAAAGACCTAATTTTTCATTTAATCTATTAGTCATTGATGCATCTTTTATAGCATTATTGATTGAAATTATTCTTTCTTTTATGGTTTAGAGAACTTTCCATCTAAACTAAAATATTAAAATTTTTCTAAAGACGTTGTTTATAAGATTAGGCATTCTATAGATTTTTTCTTTCAGTTCTAGTTTGTACATTATATCTTTGATAATAATTCTTAATTATTATATTAGCATTGAACCCAGTAGAGGATTCATGTCGTATGAGTTGACATTCGTGACCTTCTGATTCTTCCTCAGAATTATTAAGATTTAATGGATTAAGATCCATTTTAGAATGCCTAATCTTATAAGCAACGTCTTTAAAAGAGAAAACAAAATTTATTATTTTGTTAGTAATCGAGAGTTCTCTGTAGACACTAAAGATGTCAGAGGAGAAGTATATTTACCTCTTATTACCCAACAAGAGATAAATAAAAATCTTCTTAAAATTAAAGAAGAACATAGATCTACGATCAGTATGGTTCATCTTGGAGCCATAAAGATTTGTATAAAATCTCAATTTCAAGGAGGTATTAACACGCCTATAAAACTTGCGTTAATTGATAATAAAATTAACAATAGAAAAGATTGTGTACTAGGTGCAACAAAAGGTAACCTAGCCTACAATAAATTTATATTTGCCGTATATCCTAAGTTTGGTCTTAGTATACACAGTAAAAATTTCAGATAAGGCATTATCACTTATACATCACTTCGAAAGAGAAGACTTGATGAATGAAGGTGATAAACCTTTTATTGTAACTTACTTAATAAGTTATCCATTAACAAATAGTCATCACAGTATTGACTATAGAAAAACTGAATACATATTGCTAAAGGTGATAAACCTTTTATTGTAACTTACTTAATAAGTTATCCATTCAGAAATTGGAACTATAAAAGAAAAGAATTTTTCTAATATAGATTCTAATACAGACTCTTGGGCAATAGATATTGCTAAAGGGTAAAGTATATTAGGTGCTGAAAACACACATACTATAAATGATAGGTTCTCTATCGGAGCAACTTCATCTCGAAGGGGCTTTGTAAAAACTCCTACGACAAGAAATAACTTGTTAGAAAGATCTACATCCATGAGATCAGATAAAGAACTACTCCTTTCAATATCTGAAAGAGTAGATAACACAACTCAAACGCTTAAAAAGCTTTGCGTTAATTAGATATCATGAATATCATCAATAAACCAATTTGTTTCCAAACCCTTTGGAACAAAGCAAGGATTAAATTCCTTAGCAAGAAAGCTAAATTCCAAAAAGATATCTTTCAAAGACAAATATCTGGAAAACCTTTAAAGGTTTCATTACCCTTAAAATGGGAATGTTGGGATTGCGGGAATAACAAACATTAAGATGGATCCAGTATTCAACAAAGAAAAGAAACTAAAGGAATTAATTCCGTTACACAAGAAAAAACCTGGTTACGGTGACGGACCAATTAAATTTGGTAATCGAATTCAATATTTAATCACTAAAGGTGAAAGAGCTAGATATCAAAGCTGGAAAAATAGATTTCAAGAAGAAATCTATTTAAGAGAAATTTCTGGAACTAAGAAATTAATTCCTTCTAAACATAAATATTGGTAGATATGACTTCAACACATATCGTTAAGAAGGGAAGATTACTTCAAATCAAACCCTTAAACAGAGATACCAATATTACACAATGGTTTTCTTCGAATGAAGTCAATATCAAGGCAGTACAACATTTAGGTAATAACTTAAATGCAGTATCTACACATATATTGTTAGGACTCAATAAAATGCTTTCCTTTATTGGAATAAGCAAAGATCCTAATCAAAGTATATAAAAAAATCCACCCAATTGGAATAGATTTTCGGATCTTTTAGAGAAGGGGGAATATAATCACGATGCTAACCTAGCACAAGTTGAACAAGATCAAGAGTTATTGATTTTGATAGAAAAAACCAATATAGAGATACGAACTCTGGGTTGTAAGATCGACAGTCTTGCCGATCAAGAAATTCAATTACTTTGTTGCAAAGTTGACAAGCTTGAGAACACTCTCAAGATAATATTAGGACAACCATAGTTTCATGACTAGCATAAGCATGACAACTATTAATGAGACTTTTAATATCCTTTGCGAGGATTTAAAAGTCATACTAAAACAAATAATAGATATCGAAAACAAGATATCAAGACTTGCCACTAGAACCGAAGTTGAATATCTAGCAGCAAAAATCATAAAAGAAGTTCAAGAGGAAATACATAAGATTTCCTACACAATAGAGGAAAAACCCTTTAATACTTCTACTTCTTCTTTTCCAGAAGATGGAAAATATAGTTATCCTAACCACAATGTGGGAAATGAAGAACATGGTTCAAGTGCTGATCCAAATGCTTTAAGATGGCCTTGCCAATGAATTTAGGCACCAGATTGGAGGAATATTTCTGGGATAACCAAGAGAAAGATGAGTTCATTCTAGATGGACAAACTACTTCACCATTAGATGAGGTAATTAAATTAATGACTCTAGATGAGTTAGAAATTGAAAAAGAAATGGAAACAAGACCAGAATTAAGTAAAATTCTCGGTATTGAAACCATGTATGCTATAGAACAGCAATCTGATGAAATTCCTAACAAAAACCTTCAGATAAACAACCTGGAGCAGAAGCTTCTGGTACAAAAGGAGAAGAATCATCCTTTAAGAAAAGAAAATGTACAGATGGAACTTTTTTTTCCTAATAACTATCCAAAAGTTCCGGGAGAGCCTAGAGATTCTAGAACTCCTATCCTCGATATTGATGGAAGAACTAATAGGAAAGAGCTCATAGACGAATGGGCAACAGAATTAAGTTTGATTATTCAAACCAACAAAGTGGCTTATCGAACAACTAACAACATACTCCTCTTATTAGAACATAGAACTGCTGGAATAATTCAATCATTTGTAAAATATTCAAAATGGACTGACTTTACCACAGAAAACATCTTTAGAGGTATCATTGATGGCTTCTATACTATGTTTTTAGGAATCAATTATACAGATTCTTAAAAAAAACAAAACAACAAATCGCCACAAAACAAAACCACAATGACATAATTTATTGGTGCAATGTTCCACCAAAGAATATTAAAATTTTGATTAAACAAAACAAAAAAAATGCGGATTAGACAAGTAATAAGATAACTCTCAAGAAAAAAAGTAATAAGATGGTGTCAGTTTTTCTCGATCTCATCATTTCGCTTCTTCACCTCTTCTCATTTCTTCTCCTTTCCGATCTCTACAGCTTTTTGGACCGCGATAAAGAAACTTGATGATCGAATCCGTGTTTTTTCGATCTCTACTTTCCCGATGCCCAGTTTACGATTTTCCTATTTCCGATTTTTCTTGCTTTTTTCTACTCGATTAAGTCCTTCATAGGAAAAAAATAGTTTTCTCGTTGCGTTTAGTACTACTGTGGCCACAGAAAATGGGTCCGGATCCTCGGCTTTAGGACCCCGGCTTCTCTCCTGCTTTGGGGACGTGGCCGAATCAGGTCCGATCGTTCAGGTCGGAGGAGAGAGAGCACACAATTTTGGGCAGCCACGATGATAACACGTCGGCAAAAGCTGGGGGGAAGCCGGGAACCAAAAGCAGAGGATCCCCTTTGACAAAAGATCGAATCACACCTCGAATCCTATTTTTCATGAAGATCAGATAAAATCCAAAATTTTTCGATGAAGATGTGGGGAAATCTAAGGCCAGAAAGGTGTTTTGGATGAACGATCTGCTAAAGGTCTCAATTTTGATACTGATTGTAATGAAAATACTAAGAAAATTGATTCGTCTTCCCTTGGTTGAAAGGAGGCTATTTTGGAGCCCAAGGTGGAAAATGATGGGCCTTCTAGATCTGCTCATGTTATTTCACATGAGGATGCAGAAACCGACTTCTCTTACAGCTGAGAATTCATACATTCAGAAGTTGGTCATAAGGTGTTTGATGAAATGCAACAAAGACAAGTATTACAAAATGAACCATCTCTGGTGTCAATTTCTCCTATAATTGTCTACTGAGTTCTAGTTATTCAACGAATGTGAATTAATAGTGTACATATTCTCCTATTGCTTATAAAGTTATTTAGGAGATTGTGCGGTTATAACCAAATCTTTCATTGTATAAGTAACGCCCCGTTCTCAGACACCGAATCCTTATCCGAAAATGAAACGTTTGGAACATATAAAATAAAATAAATTCCACATTATACGTAAGTCTCTACTACGTCGTATCGAGTTAACTAAAATGGAAGCAAAAGACTCGGGTATAATTTTTTTTTTCAACAACCAAGAATAGAAACTCAACTAAAGATAGAAATTTAACATTTGTTACATTGAAGAAAACCAAACGAAATCCAAAACGTACGAAAACCTCCAAACGAAACTAAACGAAGTTACAACATTTCCATAGAACAAAGTGTCTAATGAATATAAAAGAAAACAGAATAAATAAACGCTTCAACTCTGGCGTCCTTAAACGTTGTCATGAAAGTCTTCCTCGAAATCCTGTTCAACCTGTTCACCTTCTCTCTACCAAACACATAGAAAAACAATTCATTTGAGGTAAGTACAAAGTACTTAATCAGAGATAGAAGCTACAAATTAACTAAGGTTCATTAACAAGTTTAATATATTAATTATCTTTTTGAGACCAACTCGATCTAAGGTTTAATCCATGTCCATAAACATGTCATGACTGTACGTATCTAGCTTAACTTATCTTGGTTATGTCAACACACAAGGGCACTACGCATGTCATTTATCATCCTTAAGATATACTTGCTAACTACCGGTGGATGGCACCCGATAGCTCCGGGGTCTCTGCGGTATGCTAGTACGTTCGATGATTTCCTCCACTACCATTTAGCATTTTGAGCCAGTAGCATTTTTCACCTTTTATGAACGCATCACATCTCCATATGAATTAGTGTCTAACAGAGAATAAGGGACATTTTATCTTTTACTATCATGTATGCAACTTTATTGTGTATTAACTAGCCACCTAAGTGTTTTCAAGGCAAGCTCACCTTATCAACTCTACTCCCTCACTTATACAGCTAGACATCACATCCTATCAAGTACACATACATTGATGAACTCTAGTTCATCAACGCACAAGCCCTTACAACGGATCCGAACTGCAACTCCCTTTAAGAGTACATCCGGTGCCGAAACTAAACGAATCGGAAGCTCAATCGAGGTTTGTTCATGCTTAATTAATGTTAGATGATCAAAGAACAACATTTAAAACTCATATCATAGCTAAAATCAACTTTTTCATCATAAGGGAGGTCCAATGTGGCTACACTGGGTTCAGTGTGCACGCACTGAGCCTCTGTATGTAAAACTAGACTTTCTGCCAGTCCGGTGCGCATGCACTAGATCTGGTGCACATACACTGGCTTTGGTGTGCATGCACTAGCTCTCTGAATGTGAAAATAAACTTTATGTTCTTCAAGTGTGTCCGCACTAGACTTGGTGCGCCCGCACTAAGCACGGCAACTTCCAAAAACTCAGTTTTTGACCCCTAATCAATCCCTAATCCTTCCCAAACTTGTTCAACATCATAATACTTAGAAAAAGGCAAAAAAAAAAACAACTTTTATCTATTATAACAACTATAGATCCTTAGGGAACATGAAGGTATGATTTCTAGCATAATAATCATCTCAAACCTTAAAACACAATCTAATAAACCATAATTAACTTGTAGGATGATCCTCTTACCTTTTAGCAAGCTAATCCAATACCGAATCCTTAGAAAAACTGTAGAAACTACACCTTTTGCAGAGAAACCTATATGATCAATCCAAATTCGCATTAGAATCGACCACAAACTTCTAGCACATCAAGACTACTAGAGACATGATTTTTGATCCATTAAACTCATCCAAAACATTAGCTAGGTCGAAAATCATACATTGAGAAAAGCTCCAACTTTCTGGTGTTGAAACGATGCCCTCCTCACGACGATTTCAGCACTCTACTCGAATCTGAAAACGGTTTAGAAACGACTCAGAATTCTGAAACAGTCACTCAGCCCGTTTCTCCTTGCTCTTTTGCGGCCCTCACAACACGTAGAAGAAGAAATTCTGATTTTCTATAGGTTTAACATATAATGGGAATTATTTTTCCTTAAATAAGTTTTTCCCAATTAAAAACCTTTTACCTTAATTGCCCTTTTTACTTAAAATCAGATTTTCTCCCATATATATATATATATATATATATATATATATATATATATATATATATATATATATATATACACAATCGACTATATATATATACCACAACAAAAAACTTAACTCCAAGTAAAGAAGTCGGAATAATAATATTTCGTCTCGCTAAATGATACGTCTGCCCTTCCCTGAAAATCGGAATATTACAATCCTCCCCTCTTGAGAGGAGTTTGGTCCTCTAAACTAAAACATACCTGGTAAATCAAAAAACTCTAGAAACTCACTGATCATGTCGTCCTCAACTTCCCAGGCGGCTTCATTCGGTGAATGATTGCTCAATTGCACCAAAACCAAAGGAATCAACAGTCTCTTAATCATCTTTTCTTTCCAGGCAAAAATCCTGATTGGTTTCTCATCATACGCAAGATTATCCTGAAGAACTTCCGGGTCAACTGTGGTTTCAACATCATTCCTTGTCAAACACTTCTTCAACAACGATACATGAAAAACCTTATGGACACTTGACATCGATTCCGGTAACTTAAGCTTATATGCCAACGGTCCAACTCTTTCCAGAATCTCAAACGGTCCAACATACCATGGACTTTACTTTCGTTTTTGTCCAAAACGTTTCACTCCCTTCATTGGCGAAGCTCGTAGATAAACTCTTTCACCAACTTCAAACTCAATATGTCTTCTTCTAACATCCACCCAACTTTTATGTCTGTCTTGTGCTGCCTTCAGATTCTTCTTAACTAATTGAACCATTTCCTTAGCTTTTTCAACCAACTCTGGCCCGGTGACTTGTATTTCCCAAACTTCATCCTAAAACAACAGCGTTCCACATCTTCTTTCATACAAAGCTTCAAATGGTGGCATACCTATACTTGGACGATAACTGTTGTTGTAGGAAAACTCCGCTACAGGTAGGTAATCATCCCATGATCCGCCTCTTTCCAATACACAAGATCATATCATATCTTCAAGTGTTTGGATGGTTCTTTCTGAATGTCCGTCTATTTATGGCTGGAAGGCCGTACTCAAATCCAACATTGTACCTAAGGCCCTTTGCAAACTTTTCTAGAATCGGCTGACAAACCGACGGTCATGATCTGAAACTATCGAGATAGGTACTCCGTGCAACTTCTCTATATTATCCAAGTATAGTGTCGTCATCTTCTTTAAGGACATATCAACCTTGGTTTTAGGAAGTGGGCTGATTTGGTTAATCTATCCATAATCATCCAAATCGCATCGTGTCATCCTCTTGTCTTAGGTAAACCGGTGATAAAATCCATTGTGATCTTATCCCATTTCCATTCAGGGATATCCAATGGCTTAAGCATTCCTCCTGGTTTTCTATGCTCTGCTTTAACTTTCTGACAGGTATCACATTCCGCTACAAACTTACCTATTTCTACTTTCATCGAGGGCCACCAAAATTTTTATTTCAAGTCCCTATACATTTTAGTAGCTCCTGGATGAACTGCAAAAGCAATCCTATAGGCCTCTTCCATAACTCTTTGCCATAGATTGCCAACATTAGGCACACACAAACGGTCTTGGTAGCATAGGTTCTCATTCTTATCTAAAACATAGCCCACTGTAGGCTTTTCCCTTGAAACTCGCTTCAAATCAACCAACAGTGGATCATCATCTTGCTTTTCCTGAATATCATCGATTAACTCGGACCTTGCAAACAACGGTGCCGTAAACTGCCGGTCTTCAATCTGATAAAACCCCGGATATTCAGTCCATCTAACCATTCTTCCACAACCACAACGCTCGAAACTGCGAACACTGGTTTTCTACTCAACGCGTCTGTAACCACATTTGCTTTACCCGGATAGTACTGAGTATCCAAGTAGTAATCCTTTACGAACTCTATCCATCTCTTTTGTCTCATATTCCGATTCTCTTATGTGAAGAACTACTTCAAACTCTTGTGATCTGTAAAGATCCTAACCTTGACTCCATACAAGTAGTGCCTCCAAATCTTTAAGCCAAACACTACCGCTGCCAACTCTAGATCATGTGTCGGGTAATTCTTTTCATGCACCTTTAACTGTCTAGATGCATAAGCGATCACTTTTCCTCCTTGTATCAACACACAACCTAAACCTTGTCCTGATGCATCAGTATAAACGTTGTAATTATCAAAGATCTCCGGAACTGCCAAAACTGGGGCCGTAGTCAACTTCCTCTTCAATGTTTCGAAGGTATCCTTGCACTCACATGTCCATTAAAACTTCACATTCTTTTGAGTGAGCCGGGTAAGTGGTGTAGCTATCTTTGAGAAGTCGTGCAAAAACTTACTGTAATAGCCAGCCAAATCAAGAAAACTCCTAACCTCTGAAACTATAAAAGGTCTGGACCACTTCTCAACTGCTTCAATCTTTTTCTGGATCAACTTGAATGCCATCTCCATAAACGACATGACCTAAGAAACTTACTTGACTCAACCAGAAGTCACACTTTGAGAATTTAGCATACAATTGGTTCTTCTTCAAAGTATCCAACATTATACTTAGGTGTTCTTCATGTTCTTTCTCGTCCTTCGAGTATACCAGGATATCATCTATGAACACTATCACAAAATTTTCTAAGTATGGCCTGAAAACATGTTGCATTAAATCCATAAATACAGATGGAGCATTAGTGAGTCCAAATGGCTTGACTAAGAACTCAGAATGTCCAAACCTCATACTGAAAGCCGTCTTCGGTATATCTGCTACCTTTATCTTCAATTGATGATAACCTGACCTAGGATCAATATTAAAGAATACACTCTTACCTTGCAACTGATTAAACAGATCATCAATCCTTGGTAAAGGATACTTATTCTTGATGGTGAGGTTATTCAGCACTCTGTAGTCTATACATATCCTCATGCTGCCATCTTTCTTCTTAACGAACAGAACTGGGGCTCCCCAAGGTGAGGTACTAGGCTGAATTATGTTCCTTTCAAGCATGTCCTTAAGCTGAGCTTTCAGCTATTTCAATTCAGCCGGTGCCATTCTATAGGGGGCCTTAGCAACTTGTGCTGCTCCAGGTACCAACTTGATCTCAAACTCTATTTCACTATCCGGCATGTTTCCCAGTAACTCTTCTAGAAACACTTCAAAGTATTCCTTTACTACATGGGTTTTCTCCAACATAGGCTTCACTTGTTCCACATCCACTACATATAACAAGTAGCCTTCATAGCCCTTTTGGCAAGCTCTTATTGCCTTAACTGCTGAAATGATCAGATGAAGCTTCTTACTAGGCTTGTAAACATTACCTTGATAAGTCTTAGATGATTTCCTGGGTATATTAAAGGTCACTCTCTTTTCTCAACAATCCAGGTGAACATAATTCTCGGATAGCCAGTCTATTCCAAGAATTACATCGAAATTCGAAAAGTCCAAACTGTGAAGTCACTTTTGCATCGATAAGATCCAACTCGAACTTCCACTTGAGGTATCATCCTAGTTAGCTTAGTTAGCTTTCCTAGTGGTGAATTTTTTTCCAAGGTGTTCATTAGGGTCTCCGAAGGTAGATTCAACTTTTTAGCTATACAAAGGTGTTAGACGCTCCGGTATCAAACAAAGTCGTGACCGCTAAGTTGTCTAATATTATTGTACCTAAGATGTGAATTCATTTATTTAAATACAAATGCAACATGATTTAACGTGCTATAAAAGTACTTTAATAAACTGGTATAAACAAATAAAGGTACCTGAAATAACATTATCATCTGGCTTAGCAGACTCAACATCCACTGGAAAAACTTGTACTGGGCGACTTGGGCCGCCTTATCCATTTCCCTGTTTCTGATTACTTGAACACCTCTTTGTCGGACAGGTCTTAGGAAAATGTCCCGATTCTCCATAGAGATAACAACCGTTTACATTAGCTCGACACTCACCGGCATGAACTCTCTTGCACTTCGGGCACTGTGGTGCACCGGTGGTCGGGGTAGCAGTCGAATGTGTTGTCGTCTTCTTTGCATTCTGCTGCGGTGCTCCTCGGTGATAACCCTAACTCGTTCCAAAACATCTCTTACTTTCGATAACAACGGTGGGCTTCTTCTTGAAGGTCTCAACCTCTAAGGCTTTATTCGAAGTTCAGCCATATTCCTTGTTGTGAAACCCAACATACCAGGTTGTATCTCGTGGGATAACCCATCTTTGCAAAGTGCCATCTTCCTCTATTCGATCGTCATAAGCTCAAGGTAAAACCTTCCCAACTCATTAAACTTGTTGGTATACTGAGATACCGTCATATGAACACCATGCTTAAGTTTTAAGAACTGTATCGCCTTGTGTACTTGCACTATTGCTGTGAAGTACTCATTGTAAATTATAGCCTTAAAGCCTTCCCAATCTATCACTTTTCCATTACTACTCTCTTCAGCTGCACCTGGAAGAAAACCAACAGCCAACTGGGCCATCTCAGATTCAGGGACGTTTATGTTCCTGCAAGTCTTCTCAAAAATCCTTAACCACTCTTCAGCTTTTGAGTCTTCCACATTCCCATAGAAGTTTTGAACCCGGTTCCTTTTCATTCTTGTATACCAATCCACGGACGGTTCTTGCTCAATAGATGGTCTAACTTGTGGGTATTCAAAAGGTACATGTTGCTGGTAAGGCTGTTGTGGGTATGGTGGTGGTTGGTAGAAACCGTAAGGTGGGTAACCAACGCATTGCTGATGATCAAAACGTGGTGAAGGGTGTATAATAGGTCAAGGAGCGTGACCTACTCATGGTGGATAGAAGGTACAATGATGCTGGTGGTGGAAAACCGATGGAGAGGGATAGCTTACCGGTGACGGGTAAACACTGATCGGTGGAGGGTAGATGTTGGTTGTTGGGGGTACATAAACCGGTGGAATGTCTCATATTACAGTGACACGGATGGGTGCTTCCCCGGGTTCACCATAGATGTAAGTGTACCTTGGTTGGGGTCGTGGAGTAGGATTCTGACATGGTCGCGGTGACGGGCATGCATGAGGTCGCGGGGTGGGATTCTGGCGAGGCTGTGAAGTCTGGCTTGTTTGAGGCTGTGGGGTATGGGAGGGATGAGGCGACGGATTCTGACGTAGAAAACTGCCTCCTAAAATCGGTGTCGGACTGTCTTCTCCTTCCTCCTAAGTTTCTTCACCATGAATTCCTGATCTCGTGGTCACCATCATGATGATTAAAGAAACCAGAACGTTACTAATGATCTACAGAATACTTATATTAAATGAAAGGAAGCCTAAAAGACAATTCTCTCTGATACCAACTGTAACGCCCCATTCCTGGACACCGAGTCCTTATCCAGAAAAGGAACGTTCGGCATGTATAAAATAAAATAAATTCCACTTTATACATAAGCCTATACTACGTCGTATCGAGTTAAGCAATTCAGAAGCAAAAGACTCAGGTATAATTTATTTTTTCCAACAGCCAAGAATAGAAACTCAACTAAAGATAGTAATGTAACATTTATTACATTGAAGAAAACCAAACGAAATAAAAAACGTACAAAAACATCCAAACGAAACTAAAAGAAGTTACAATGTTCCCCAAAGGCAACATGTCTAATGAATATAAAAGAAAACATAATAAATAAATGCTTCAACTCCGGCGTCCTTAAACGTCGTCATCAAAGCCTTCCTCGAAATCATGTTCAACCTGTTCACCTTCTCTCCCCCATACACATAGAAAAACAATGCATTTGAGGTATGTACAAAGTACCTAATAAGAGGTAGAAGCTACAAATTAACTAAGTCTCATTAGAAAGTTTTAATAAATTTATTATCTTTTTGAGACCGACTCGATCTAAGGTTCAATCCATGTCCATCAACATGTCATGACTATACGTTTCTAGCTTAACTTATCTTGGTTATGTAATCACTCAAGGGCACTACGCATGGCATTTATCATCCTGAAGATATACTTGCTAACTACCGGTGGATGGCACCTGATAGTTTGGGGTCTCCCGGGTATACGTATACGTTCCATGAATTTCCTCCACTACCCTTCAGCCTTTTGAGCCAGTAGAGTTCATCACCTATTATGAACACATCACATCGCCATTATGAATTAGTGCCTAACCGAGAATAGGTGACATTTTATCTTTTACTACCATAACTTTATTTTGTATTAACTAGCCACCTAAGTGCTTTCAAGGCAAGCTCACCTTGTCAACTTTACTCCCTCACTTAGACAGCTAGACATCACATCCTATCAAGTACACAGACATTGATGAACTCTAGAGAACATTCGGTGCCAAAACAAAACAAGTCAGAAGCTCAATCGAGGCTTGTTCATGCTTAATTAATGCTAGATGATCAAGGAACAACATTTAAAACTCGTATCATAGCTAAAGTCAACTTATTCATCAAAAGGGATGTCCAGTACACCTACACTGGGTACTCGCACGCACTGAGCCTCTGTATGTAAAACTTGACTTTCTACCAGTCTGGTGTGCATGCACTGGCTCCGGTGCGCATGCACTGGCTCCGGTGCGCATGCACTGGCTCCGGTGTGCATGCACTAGATCTTGTGCACATGCACTGGCTCTATGAATGTAAAAATCTACTTTCTGTTCTTCCAGTGCGTCCGCACTGGACTTGCTGCGCCCGCACCAAGCGCGGAAACTTCCAATAACTCAATTTTTGACCCCCAATCGTTCCCAAACTTGTTCAACATCATAATACTCAGAAGAAGGAATAAAAACACAACTTTTATCTATCATAACAACTATAGATCCTTAGGCAACACGAAGGTACGATTTTTAGCATAATAATCATCTAAAACCTTAAAACGAAATCTAATAAACCATAATTAACTTGTAGGAAGATCCTCTTACCTTTTAGCAAGCTAATCCAAAACCAAATCCTCAGAAAAACTACAGAAACGAACACCTTTTTGTAGAAAAACCTATATGTTCAATCCAAATTCGCATTAGAATCGATAATGCGACTATGAGACTATGAGAGACATTAGTTTTGATGCATCAAACTCATCCTAAAAATCCGCTAGGTTGAAAATCATACCTCGAGAAAGATCCAACTTTCTGGTCCTGAAACGACGCCCTCCTCGCCACTATTCCAACGCTCTACTCGAATATAAAAACGGTTGAGAAACGACTCAGAATTCTGAAAAAGTCTCTCAGGCCTTGCTCCTTGCTTTTATGCGGCCCTCTCAGAACGTACAAGAACAAATTCTGATTTTCTACAGGTTTTACAGATAATGGGAATTATATTTCCTTAAATAAGCTTTTTCCCCAATTAAAAACCTATTTTCCTTAATTACCATTTTTACTTAAAATAAGATTTTTCTCCCATATATATATACATAAGTCGACATATATATATATATATATATATATATATATATATATATATATATATATATATATATATATATCACAACAAAATACTTAACTCCAAGTAAGGAAGTCGGAATAATAATATTCGTTTTCGCAAAATGACACGTCTGTCCTTTCCCGAAAATCAGTTTGCCGGAGCTGTTAATAGACGGACCTTATAGTGCCACCAGCACAAGACTATAGCAAGTATGATGTCTTGCTTCTTGTCGGTCTTGGAATTGGGGCAACGTCTGTTATAAGCATCCTAAAAGATTTGCTGCACAATATTGTCAAACGGAGGAGATAGCTGTACGATCTTTGCAAGAATTTCATGTAAATTCTTGGTGCAGTTAGTTTTGTCTTCTGATGTACTTTCTTGAAAAACTTAATTCAATTTCCCCTACTACAAGATTCATGTACTGACACCCGTACACATTCAGACCAGAGTTTTGGATCGACAACATCTTCGATAAATAAGGTGCCTGCAAGAAAGAAAAAACAACTGAGGACCCCTAATGGTTACTTTTATTGGGTGACTAGGGAGCAATGATCGTTTGACCAGTTTAAAGGTGTTATGAATGAAGTTGTTGTGCTTGATGAAGCTATTGAACTTGATGAAAGGGTAACATTTACAAATCATGCATCTTATCCTAATCATAATAAACAGTATATTGGTACTTGATGGATTGACTTTCATGCTTATGGTTTTGTAGGGTGTTATTGAGATGCACAACTACTCGACTAGTGTTTATGAAGAAGGGGGTGCGTGCTCCGCTCTAATCACCATGGTTCAAGCACTTAACCATGCTAAAAATGGAGTGGATATCGTATCTGGCTCGAGGGTATTTTTTTTCCAGCATTATTATTCTCTTCCTTTGTTTGAAAAGCAGCAAAAGGACTAATCTGGAACATACGGGAATGAACCTTTACAATGAGAACTGAGAAGCAGAAAAAAGATTCTAAATTATTGGGTGTTTTATTTCCATTTTGGTGTCAGGATAGAATCCGTAGATATCATATAGATCATGTACTGACATTGTTTTAGGAACATGTCCTGACTTAATGTGTGAAGCTTCTCAGATGATCGAACTGACTCTACATGATGAGGATAAAGCCCATTAATAGAACCTGACTTTTATATGGATTCATGTATGAATATTTTCATGGTTTATTTGTTCCTGCTAATGACCCCCTACTCTAGAAGTGCTGATGTTGATGATTGTTATCAGATATCTTTTGATTTGTAACCTGATCGAACTCAGAATGAAACGGGTAAAAACAGTTGGGTCTTTCTCGCTCTAGGATCCAGAAGAGAGTAGTTGTTATTATGTATGGACTGTGCTTAAAGAATAAGTTGCCTACGTATCCAAATATATATATTTGGAATCAGGTCCAACCATAATTCAGGCGGTTATCCGTGATACTGGAGTTAATGGGCGGTTATGTAACCCCCCAAGTCTCCACGTTTACATATGACTACTCTTTATCCCAGATGTGTATATCTTTGACCTGCTTCTTCTGACCAGGGACCTGCCCTGGTCTAATCTATCTTCTTCCTCTAGCCAGGGACCTGCCCTGGCTTGATTAGGGATCCTTTCCAGTTGCCTAGTCCGTCTGGTCGTAATGACTTCCAGGTCAGATTGGGCTCTATCATGTCCTGCTGATCCATTCCGTATACGCTTGACACGTGGACCTGTTTGGGTCACCTCCAATGAAAGCCCCCCATATCTTAATCGATATGGTCTAGTATTTCAGATGGATTAAGATCTGAGGTTCAAGGTTGTTCCATGTGTACCGTCCAGATGGCCTGTCCACCTTTGCCTTGGTTATCTCAAACGCCACTATAATTGCTCACGCTTTTCTTTTCAATCGATGCGTAGTCCAAACGTCCCATCTTTTGGTTAAAGGCTATTAAATCTATTAAACTTTGCAAACGCCCATCATTATTAATACGCACAGACGTCAGATTTGATGGATTTGATCCTTCAATTAGCAAGTAAGTCTTTCTTCTCTTTGTGTGATATTCTTTTACTCCTTATGAATCCGGACTAGCCTGAAATATCCAACCCCGGCGAAAATCCTCTTTTCTCTGTTCTCCCCCCTTATTTGATTGCTTCTATTGTTCCTGTCCTTATCGAATCGCCTCCGACTGAGTATAATATTTCCGGGTTATCTGCGCCCATAAGAGCATTGAGGAGGACTTATGAGACCAAGAAAATTGAAGGATTCATATATCGCAATCGACTCCAAGTTGAAGGATTCATATATCACTGACATCTGTGATAGATACGGGATAAACAAGAACATTTATGCCCCCATCCGACCTGCGCCTGGACAAAGTGCTGTTGCTCCTCCTGCCGGATATTGCACTGTGTATAAGGAACTGTTCGATTGCAGTCTCATATTTCCTCTTCCTCCCTCTTTCCTGGAAATACTCCGATATTACAATTTAGGACTTGGTCAGATAGTCCCCAATAGTATAAGGGCCATTACAGGTTTCTTAATTTGGTGTAGGTCTTTTGTCACCCCCTTCACTTTTCTACTTTTTAGAACCTTTTACCAGTGTAAACGGGTTAAGAAAAGCCCTGGTTGGTATTGCTTTTGCAGGAGAACTGATAACTTGAGTAGTGCACCTTTGATTAAGAAAACAGACCAATCCTTCACCGATTGGAAAAAAATGCTTCTTTTTCATTAGGCACAACACTGCTAGGGATCTAGGTAAATGGAACACTTAGACAAAGAATAGCGATGTGTTGGAAGGCAAATTAGACAATTAGTTGTTAAATGACATCAGGGTGTCCACTATATACCTGGGTCTGAGGCATTACAGTTCCAATTTAATCAATGCTGCTCGTTTGGAAACTGCTGGTCCAGAACCTTATGTTGAGCTATCAAAGGAGAGATATAATGTAAGTAGGATTTGTTCTTTTGAATATTTATGTTTTCTCTGAGACATGCTTTCAACTTCTTGTTGATATTTGCAGTGGCAAGTTTCACCGATATCATCCAGATTGCTGATGATGCTTCACCTCCTAGAGGCCAGGATGCATCCGGTCCCGTTATCAATCCAGATGCACCGGAGAAGACTGCCAAGACTATTGACAGTCATCAAACAGATCCTGCTGACGGCGACTCTGAGGAGACCAGCGATTATCAGATGGTTCCTCGCACTACATTGGTAGAGACTACAGCTGAAACTAGGTGTGCTTCAAAGCGTATTAGATCTCAGGATCAAGCTGATGGAGATGATGAGGCTTCTGAACGAGCTCAAGGGGAAAGATATGATTGGAAGGAGTGGACAAATCAAGATCTATCAAAATTTGTAAGGGTCCTCATTACAAGTGGTAATCTGTCTTTTTTAGGTAATATATGCTGATTTTGCTCCCTGTATATATATAATTTTTTAGGGTGCCAAACTGGGTAAGGAGATCCTGTCCAGACTGAGAAGTTCTGGAAAAGTTGAGGAAGACTTGGCGAATTCTTTGTCAGATTGGAAGGCCAAGTATGAAGATTTGTGAACACTTCTGCTGCTAAGAAAATGGCTTTATCTGATGAATTGAAGGCCAAGACTGATGAGTTCCAGACTCACGCTGCTACTGCAAATCAAATCAAATCCGAAAAGGAGAAGATGGTGGGCACTCTTGAAATGGAAAGAGTTAATCTGAAAAGCAAGCTCCCTGAGCACATTGCTGAAGCCCTTGCCGACTACAGAAGATCTGATGAGCTAGCCAACAGTATCAAGATGTTGTTTGCTCCAATTATCTGGTTTGGGTACTCCTCATCCATTGAAGATGTTAAAGCAGTAGGTTTCGATGTTGATGCTACCAAACTCCCCCATGCTGGTTGGAATAGAAATGATGGATCTCAAATCTATGAGACGAGATTCAAAGAGTTTAGGGATAGAGTGGATTTGGTCTCCAAGTATGGCAGAAAGCCTCCACCTGCTCAAACTGGCTCATCATCTCAATCTCAAGTTCCCCTCAGTTCAAAGTGAAAATATTTAGCTTGTCCTCTATTTCAATTTCAAGCATTATAATTTTGCTGTTATTATTCTCAAAATTTGTTTTGTTATTTTGCTGTCTCACATTGAAGTTTCTTGGAATTTGTTTTTGGAATTTTAATGCCTCCGGCACAATTTGCACATCTTCTACAACATGTATTGGCCTTTATGCCTTATATTGTGTTTTTCTGTATTTGCCTTTATGCCTTATATTGTGTTTTTCATCTATCCTCTACTCCCCCAGTGTGACGTGTGACTTGTCTATGTGGCATATGTCAGACTGATTTTTAACAGATATAGACATCGTTCTGACCTGAGGGTTACTGACCTGTTATGAGTTCTTGAAAGGGGTCTGTTATTTCAGACTTAATGAATTTTCTCTTTTGAAGAGTTTACGACCTGACCTGAGGTCTATAGATTAATGACCTGACCTGAGGTCTTAAAGCAATTTGATATTTCAGACACAAAAAATCTCTCTTTTGAAGAGTTCACGACCTGACCTGAGGTCTATAGATTAACGACCTGACCTGAGGTCTTAAAGAGATATGATATTTCAGACTTAAAAACATCTCTCTTTTGAAGAGTTTACGACCTGACCTGAGGTCTATAGATTAACGACCTAACCTGAGGTCTTAAAGCGATCTGATATTTCAGACTTAAAAACATCTCACTTTTGAAGAGTTTAGGACCTGACCTGAGGTCTATAGATTAACGACCTGACCTGAGGTCTTAAAGCGATATGATAATTCAGACTTAAAAACATCTCTATTTTGAAGAGTTTATAACCTGACCTGAGGTCTATAAGTTAACGACCTGACCTGAGGTCTTTAAGCGATCTGATATTTCAGACTTAAAAACATCTCTCTTTTGAAGAGTTTACGACATGACCTGAGGTCTGTAGATTAACGACCTGACCTGAGGTCTTAAAGCGATCTGATATTTCAGACTTAAAAACATCTCTCTTTTGAAGAGTTTAACAATGGAAATATATTACAGCCACGCAACATGATTGAAAAGTTCAAAATAGTACCATAATGCATAATAGACTTGCAAAATAAAACGACAACCACTTGCCTTAAACGTAAAATTTCTTCAGATTAACTGCATTCCATCTTCTAGGAATGGTTTTCCCTTTACTGTTTGCCAATTGGTATGCCCCCTTTCCATGTACTTTGATAATCTGATAAGGTCCCTCCCAGTTAGGACTCAAATTTCTTCTTGGTTCTCGTCTGCTGACTTCGTTTTTGAAAACCAGATCACCAACCTTAAAGTAACACTGTTTCACTTTGGAGTTACAATATTGCGATACCTGTTGCTTATATTTAGCCATTCGGATCAAAGCAATATCCCTTTTCTCCTCCAGCTCATCCTTAGCGTGCCTTATTTCCTCTTCTTGGACCTGATCATTATGCAGTGACGTTCTGGGGGATGGCAATCCAATTTTTGCTGGAATGACAGCCTCACATCCATATGCCAGGGAGAATGGAGTTTCACGTGTTGACATGTTTGGGGTAGTTCTGTAGGCCCAGATAATATTTGGGAGGTGTTCCAACCAATGCTTTCCTTCTTGTTCAAGCATTTTCTTTAAGCCAAGCTTGATCTGCCTGTTAGTTTTTTCCACCTGTCCTTTGGCTTGTGGGTGACCGACTTATGTGAAATGTTGTGTTATGCCCAAATCTGTACACCATTCCTGAACTCCACTGTCCTCGAATTGAGTGCCATTGTCTGAAATTATGGTCTTTGGTATCCCATACCTGCATATCAGGTTCTTCCATAAGAATTTTTGGATCTGTTTGGCTGTGATAGTAGTTAATGGTTCAGCCTCCACCAATTCAGTGAAATAATCAACGGCCATGACTAGGAATTTATAACTTCCTGGTGCTGTTGGCAGTGGCACCACCAAGTCTACGCCCTATTGATCAAAGGGCCAGGCCGATATAATTGGAGTTAAGTTTTCGGGTGGCTGATGGGATAGATTACCATGAACCTGACATGACCTGCATGCCAAGACTAACTCCTCCGCATCCTGTTGCATTTTAGGCCAATTATAGCCAAACAACCTGCATTTTCTAGCTAAATCCCTTGATCCCATGTGGTTTCCACAGATTCCCAGATGTATTTCTCTCAACAAATAATTGCCTTCTTCTACAGTAACACACCGTAACCAAGGGGATATGAAGGATTTTCTATACATGATATCATTGAATAGGGCATACCTATCAGATAAGCATTGGATTTTGCGAGCCTGCATTTTGTCTCCTGGTAACTGGCTATCTTTCAAGTATGCTACAATGGAATCCATCCATGTTTCCTTCTGTGTGATCGGTTGTACCTCAGATACTTCATAGCTACATTGATTTAATTGCTCGATCAGAACCTTCTTGTCTGATAAGAAATTCGATGCAAACTTGGACATGGCATCTGCTCTGGTGTTCTGCGATCTGGAGAGTTGCTCCATTTGCACTTCTTGAAACTGATTTATCTTCGATTGGGCCAGAGACAAGTACTTTTTCATAGGCTCCTCTTTTGCTTCATACTCTCCCCTGATGTGGTTTACTACCAGTTGAGAGTCACTGTAGACCTTAAGTTGCCTAACTCACAATTTTAGAGCTAAGTTCAAACATGTAATCAATGCTTGGTACTCTGCTTCGTTGTTGGTTGCATGGAAGTTAAAGTGCAAAGCATAAGGGAATTCTTCACCCCTTGGACTTATGAGGAGGAGACCTGCTCCTGATCCGCTTTTGCTAGATGCCCCATCAACTAACAGCTTCCACTGGCCTGATTCTTTTGGACTCATTTGCTGATCAATAGAGATAGACTTCTCTTCAGCCAAAAAATCTGCTAGAGCTTGAGCTTTCACAGTAGTTCTTGCTCTGTATTCTAAATCGTAACCTACCAATTCGACGACCCATTTGGCTAAGCAACCTGAAGTATCTGGCCTGCTCGGGATTTGCTTCAAAGGCTGATTAGTCAGGACGACGATGGGGTGACTCTGAAAGTAAGATCTCAATTTCCTGGATGCGTGAAATAGTGCCAGGACCAATATTTCCGCATCTGAATACCTCACTTCAGGTCCGTGTAAAGCTTTGCTCGTGTAATAAATTGGCTTCTGAAGTGCCCCTTGTTGCCTGACCAAGACAACACTGATGGCTTCATCACAAACTGAAAAATAAAGATACAAAACTTCTCCTTCTTAGGGATAGGTTAGAGTGGGCAATTCCAACAGGTACTTTTTCAATTCATCAAAATCTTCTTGACAATCTGTTCCCCATTGAAACGGGATGGCTTTCCTTAAAATTTTAAAGAATGGCAATGCACGCTGTGCTGAACGTGAGAGGAATCTATTCAATGCTGCTAATCTCCCCGTTAATCTTTGTACTTCTCTGATATTAGTAGGTGGTGGCATCATTTTTAGAGCATCTAACTTTTCTGGATTGGCCCTGATTCCGTCTTTAGAAATCATGTAACCTAGTAATTTTCAGTTCTGACTCTGAACGTGCACTTCTTTGGGTTTAGTTTCATCTTAGCTGCTCGGAGTACCTTGAAAACTTCTCTCACATCTTGTAAATATTGATCTAAAGACCTGCTTTTGATCAGTAAATCATCAACATAGACTTCCATGGACCTGCTTATCTGATCATTGAAAATTCGATTAACTACTCTCTGGTAGGTGGCACCTGCATTCTTCAGCCCGAACGGCATGGTCACATAATAGTATGTGCCAAATTCAGTTATGAATGCCATTTTCTCTGCATCCTTTGGGTCCATAAAGATCTGGTGATACCCTTTATACACGTCAGGGAATCCAAAGATTTCAAAACCCACAGTCGAATCCACTAGCCTGTCGATTCTGGGTGAAGTGTAACTGTCCTTAGGGAGGCTTTGTTCAAATCAGTAAAATCCATGCACATTCTCCAGAGCCATCTGATTTCTTCACTAACACCGGATTGGCCAACCACTCTGGATAAACCACCTCTTTGACAATTCCTGCCTGTTTAAATTTTGCAACCTCTTGTTCTATAACTGAGATCCGTTCTGGTGTGAAATGTCGCTTCTTCTGATGAACTGGGGTCCTGTTCGGATCCACGTTCAAGCTATGGACTACAAATTCTGGTGATAAGCCTGGCATATCATCTGTTTTCCATGCAAAAATGTCTTGGTACTCTCTGAGCAGATCTGTTAGCGACCCTTTATAGGGATCTGGAATCCACGAACCTATACTGACCACCGACTCTGCTCCCTGTCCCTGATTTGAACAGCCTCAGTCTAATCTGCTGATACCCAAGTTTTTTCCTCTTCTGGCAATAATTCCTCAAGAGTCACCTGCTGAACCAATTGTTTTTCACCGACTACAGATGTGTAACAGCTCCTGGCTCTTTCCACATCTCCTTTAATTTCAACCGATCCAGAATTGACCAGAAACTTCATACTGTTATGGGCTGGGGAGATAACCGCTTGCAGATCGATGATTGCTGGTTTTCCCATGATGACATTATAAGTTGAGGGTGCTTTAACCACAATTTAATTTACCATGAGGGTCCTGCCCTTAGGTAATTTACCATAAGTTGTAGGTAATGTGACCATGCCCATAGGATGGATAGGCAGGCCTGTAAATCCGAATAGAGAGGTGGATACGGGAGTTAAGCTAGAGTCCTTCAATTTCATGGCCTGGAATGCCCTATAATACAGGATGTTAACAGCGCTTCTTGTATCGACACAGATCCTTTTTACCCAGTTCTTGTTGATTACGGCCTCGATGACCAGCCCTTCTTTGTTGATGACCAGTGGTAGTGGCCTTCCTCTGGTCCATACCTTAATTCCCCTGATACCTTTTGACGCTTACCAGAATTCTGATCCTGATTCGTCTGATCTGTTGTCTTCACTTCCTTCTCCTGATCTGTCCGCCTGGGACCTCCCATGATCGTATTGATAGTATTTACTAGACGGTTATTGATCTGACCGTCCTGATCTGGGGATGGATTTCTTGGCCTTCTCTGTTCGTTGTTTCTATTCCTTTCGTTCTGATGTGTTCCTCTCCTAAACTCTCTGTGCCCTCTAGGCTCTTTATTACGAGATCTGTCCACCACCTCGTCGAGTCTTCCTTCCATAACTGCTGCGTCGATGTCCCTGATCAACTCCCTGTACGACTCGGTATCATGACCAACATCCTGGTGAAATTTACAGAATTTGGTCTGATCTCTCTTTTCCCTGGATCCTTTCATGGGAAATGGAGTCCTCGCTATGCCCTTGCGCTCCATGATAGCCAGAACTTGCTCCCGTGATCTTTTCAACGGGATTAGGTCTCTGTCTTGCAAAGCACCTCTCTTGTCCAATCTGTCGGTTATAGATGCCTGCACCCTATCCCAATTCGACTTACGCTTTTTATCATATTTCACTTCTGCCTTTCCCTTTATGTGATCTCTTTTTTCCAACTCGCGCTTGGCACGATTAGTTTCTTCACCCTGACAGTTCTTGAAAGCAATTGCCAAGCACTCTTCCATAGTCCTAGGATTTTTCCCATTTAATTTGGCATGTAACCTCCCCAATCGTAGTCCTACTACGAACGAGGATACTAAGAATCTATGGGAAATATTATTTATGTTTTGATGATGATTCGTCACGAAATTAGACAAATCACTTACAACCCATGATGATGAAGTCGTAACAAACTGTTATAGTGCATAATAAAAGAAGAAGCAAGAAATGGTCTAGAAATAAATGTATAAGTTCTATCTAGAGTCTGAACCTTGTATAGGTTGTTTCAGACAAGCATTGTAATAGGATAGGAACTTGGCGAACAGCTGAGTCACAACAAGAAAACTGAGTTATAACAAGAAAACTGTATATGCACTTGAAGAACTGAGGGTTCAAACTCAGTTATGCTAAAACTGAAGAAGATAAGTTCGCTGAGGGACACAGACTCAGTTGGCTTATCTAGAAGACTGAAGAACTGAGGGACACAGACTCAGTTATTGAGGATTGAAGAACTGCGGTGGCAAACTCAATTAGAAGCTGATTAAGTCGTGACTATAAATCAAGATTCAGGCAAGTCTGTGGTGACCTGAAACTGAGTTATAGATCATGTAAAACTGAATAATCTTAAGGACAAAGAATATCAGCTACCCGAAAAGAAGAAACTGAATGGTGTACTCTGACTTAGTCAATTAAAGTCAGATATTAAGTAAACAAGGTACTCAGTTTTGAAGAAGAGTAGAAAACTGAGTTAAGGCCTTGTTTGAACTTAAACTATCAATACGACAAAAGATCGTACATATGAAAGTTGGCTAAATGACAAGTGTAACGGCTACAAGAGCTAGTAACCGTCACATCACCTCTATAAATACACAAGAGATTCATTCAAGAAAAACAGAGAGAAGGATCAGAAAAAGAGCTTTACAAGCATATATTCAAAGATCCAAATCCAGATCTATAAAATCAGATCATATATATCCAGAAAAAGGGGAAGCCAACGAAATTGCCTTGAAGACTTAAAAGAAAGATCCAGTAACCCATCAAGGGGAAAGAAGGCATCTTGGAGCTACAAGTCAGATCCAGAAGAATCAGACAGCTCACTGAATTAATCCTTGATTAATTCTAAACCTAACCTTTGTGAAAAAGGGTTGGCTGTGCATAGTTTGAAGAGAGCAATTCTACCTTTCTTCATACGGCTTGGTTGCTACAGCAGTTGGTGCAGTCTGAGGACTGTGTGTTGGTATTAGTGGTGAGCTGGTGAAGGAGTAATTCCACCTCCAAAGGATCAGTGTGCAGAGTGAAGGGAGCAATCTCACCTTTCTTCATTTTGTGTAGACAGTGAAACTAGGGTGTCGTGAAGGACTGTCATAGTGCTAGGATTTTGTAACGTTATCTCATTATTCTAGTGATACCTCCTACGCCACAGGAGAAGGGGAGACGTACGGGATTACACCACCCGGAACTTCCATAAACAAATCATGTGTTGATTTACTTTATGCATCTGTGTTTGTTTTATTTATTGCATTAACTCTCAGCAAACACCAGACAATGAGACAACACAAAACTAATACATAGAAGGTCTAGTTTTCTATTTACACAACTATTGCACTAAAGGCTAGTTTTATCCGCTGCCAGTTAACGAGACTAAATATAAGTCAGTAATAACTTATATTCAGTTAAGCTAACAGAACTCCGCACAAGTTAAAGGGACAGGAACAAAACTGAAGATCAGTTTAAGTTTCAGAGAAACTTAGTTCCTAGGACTTTTCCAGCTCAGGATTAGTTTTTGGTGACAAGTTTATTCACCCCCCCCCCCCCTCTAAACTTGTGTTAGCCTTTCCAAGGGACCAACAATTGGTATCAGAGCAGTTCTTTCATTTGAAAGAAGATCCAAGAATACCTTTTTAAACCAGTTGTTGAAGACCATTCACTGTATCAGTTCACTAAGTTTCAATGTCTACATCTAAAGCTAGAAGTTGGCTTACTCACCCCCTGACTAATTGCTTGCATAATATATCTGATTTTCAGGATCAAATGATCGAAAGGTTCAGTGCGACAGATTTATATACATATTCAGAACCTAAACTCAGTGATGATGTGGATACAAACTTCAATATTCATATTAACAAATCCAGAGGAATTCCATCACTAAGAGACCTCTCAAAAGAAGAAGGAAAGGAGTTACAAGTGGTTGTTGATATTGAAGATTCATCACAGCAACAAAAGAGTGTACATTCGAATCCTAAAACTGCATCAAATCATCAAGGAAAGGTACATTCTTCAAATCAGTTATCATTTGCTGAACTCGGTCTGAAAAACTCTGATATTGTCAAGTTAACTGAAAAACATACGTTGGAACTAAAATTAAAAGACAGAGAACTTGACAAAGCAAAAGATTGGAATGAGTTTCTTGAAAATGAGGTGTCAAATCTAGCTGAAAGATTAATGTCTAGTAAATCTGACAAAAGCAATGATAATCCCACACCCCTACCCAGTCTTGAGACTTCAAAAAGTATAAACACTAGAAATCAAGATACTGGAAGATTTAGTGGATTACACAAGGAAACTAAAAATGTTAAATCTAAAAGAATCCTTGAGAAATCAACTAAGATTGAGCGCAATGGTTTATCCAGAAAAGAGTTGAGAAGGTTTAATTCTCTCAACAAAGAAACTGAAAATAATATTTCAGTAACTAACTCAACCGGACCCAAAAAGCTATGGGTACCAAAGAAAACTTAAACTGTTTTGCAGGAAAAGTCAGTTCACTTTGCAAAATCCTCAGAAAACTGATGTATATTTGAAACTGAGAAGGCAAAGGCTGATGAAGGACATATTTGTCAAAAGAAGTAAAAACTTTCCAGCTACCATCTGACGTTTGGACTGACATGGCAAATCACTTGAAGCCACGTGTCAATCTGGGAGAAAAAGTAGATGTACATCCCTACATAATCTCATTGATTGTGACACGACTCTCATTTGAAAACGATTGCAAAATCTTGACAAAATCCTTCTCACCCAAAATCAAGCATTCAAGCATCCTTAACTCAAAAATCAATGGAGCGATACAACATAGACGATGGAATCACCACCAGCCTGGACAACTTCTGTGAAAAATTCTCAAACTCCACTCTTTCAATTCAAATTACAAAGAAGATCAAAAAGATTCGAGGATTGGAAAATTTGATTGATACAAAGGTCACTACTTTGTATCCAGATGGCATCAGAGATTTCTACAGAAATGCCGAAATCATCAACAATGGAAAAAGCTTCAAAACAACTGTTCAAGATAAAAGCTTCACCATTGATGAACAGTTGCTTTCCCTGGTGTTCCGTTTAGATATAATTGGAGGCTCTTCATCTTTCACATTTGGAAATGAAGAAAAGAGCAAACTTTGGAACATCACTGCAATTAACAAGAATGAAAAGAACTTTATTGGATCCATTTATCAGCAAAAACCGGAATTTGCATTCTTAACGTTTCTTCTGACCAAGAATGTCATTGGTCATGCAAGGAACTTCTACACTCTTTCGACTGATAAACTAAAGTTGGTCTATGCCATTTGGTTCGAAGAGAGATTCGATTGGAACAAGTTTATTCTCAATCACTTAATCAAGCAGATCTCAGACGAAAAGGGAAAGGCACAAGGAAAGGAATCTATCGGAGAAAAATTTCTGTTGAAAAAGGGGTTTACATATCTAATCCAAAGGATACTAAACCACTTCTCCATCCCCTTACCCACAAAGGCAAAAGTCGAACAAGAATCAGTGCCCACTAAGACAAATAAAAGGAATGTCATCGAGGAAGAAAGTGAAGTTTCTGATTTCAGTTCATGCGATATCATAAAAATGGATGATAGAACCATAAGAAAACAGAAAAGGTTGTGGAACAGGCTTCAGACGAAGGAAACCAAACCTGAAGTGGCAATTAATATTGATGATGAAAGTGATGTTGAAGTTAATGAAGAATCAGAAGGAAGTGAAGAAAACGAAGGAAGCAAGACAGATGAAACTGAAGATGATGTAACTGAGAGAGAGATTGAAGAATCTGAAGAAGCTGAAACTGATGAAGAATCTGAAGGAAGTGAATTTCCCACTACCATGTATGGGGAATACACTGAAGAGAAAAGAGAAGCAGTGGAAGATGCAGAATTCTGTCAGGCTGAGTATGAAAAGGAACTGACAGTTCCTGATGTTCATTTTTATTATCCTGAGGCCAGCATCTCATCCCAGGCTCATGAGGCACCCACATGCAAATCAGAAATTGAAGAACCTCTGGCTCAAGAAACTGAAGCAGAAAAACTGGAAAATTTGAAGGACTTCATTGAATGTTTAATGCAGAATCTACAGGAGAAACTGTTCAACATGCATGAATTAATTGGAAGGATACATTATTCAGGTTTGAACAAATACTCAAACATCATCACCCTACGCAAGTTATTTGAAGATTGCTTTCGCTTATCTTCAAGCAAGGGGGAAGATGAAGCTGTAGGTGATGAAGTTACAAGAGAGGATGCAGCTAAAGCTGAAGAGGCTTATGCCAGAAAACTGATGGAAAATCAAGACAGACAAGTAGATGCATATCTACTAACTACTCAACTTGATAAAGAAGCAGTTGATAGTCTGTTTGAAGAGCTGATTGCAGAAGGAGATTTTAAAGAAACAAGAACTGAGGATGATGAGGAAGCCGCAGTTAAAGCAGTATTGAGTATCAGAAAGAAGCTTGTAACCTGTGTCAAATCCATTGACAAGTTGGCAGATAAGAAGACACAAACAAAGGGGGAAACTGAAAAGAAATCAGAAAGAAAAGAGGAAAAAGAAAAACTTAATCTTATCTCAGAAGAAGAAGAGAAATTGATGGAAAAAGAACTCAAAGAAATTCTGATCAAGTTCAAAAACCAAGAGAATGAAGAAGGAAACAGACTGCTGAATAAATATCTGGAAATCAAGCCTAGAGATGGTGAAACTGAAGAAGAAGGGAAAGCAAGAAGATCTTTAGAGACAAAAAGGAGTATATTTGCTGGTGAAAAGTTAATGGCACTGGAAAATGAAAAGATGTAATCTAATTCAGTTTTTAACTCAGTCTGTTCTATTTTGAATCTTGTGATAAACTTGGCTGTTCTATTTTGCTATCTTAAGATGTTTCGTTATGATTTCTTGCACCATTCTTTCATTATTGCTTTTAGGGAGGGTTATGATACATCATCAAAAAGGGGGAAATTGTTGGAAATATTATTTATGTTTTGATGATGATTCGTCACGAAATTAGACAAATCACTTACAACCCATGATGATGAATTCGTAACTAACTGTTATAGTGCATAATAAAAGAAGAAGCAAAAAATGGTCTAGAAATAAATGTATAAGTTCTATCTAGAGTCTGAACCTTGTATAGGTTGTTTCAGACAAGCATTGTAATAGGATAGGAACTAGGCGAACAGCTGTGTCACAACAAGAAAACTGAGTTATAACAAGAAAATTGTATATGCACTTGAAGAACTGAGGGTTCAAACTCAGTTATGCTAAAACTGAAGAAGATAAGTTCGCTGAGGGACACAGACTCAGTTGGCTTATCTAGAAGACTGAAGAACTGAGGGACACAGACTCAGTTATTGAGGATTGAAGAATTGAGGTGGCACACTCAGTTAGAAGCTGAATAAGTCGTGACTATAAATCATGATTCAGGCAAGTCTGTGGTGACCTGAAACTGAGTTATAGATCATGTAAAACTGAATAATCTTAAGGACAAAGATTATCAGCTACCCGAAAAGAAGAAAATGAATGGTGTACTCTGACTTAGTCAATTAAAGTCAGATATTAAGTAAACAAGGTACTCAGTTTTGAAGAAGAGTAGAAAACTGAGTTAAGGCCTTGTTTGAACTTAAACTATCAATACGACAAAAGATCGTACATATGAACGTTGCCTAAATGACAAGTGTAACGGCTACAAGAGCTAGTTACCGTCACATCACCTCTATAAATACACAAGAGATTCATTAAAGAAAAACAGAGAGGAGGATCAGAAAAAGAGCTTTACCAGCATATATTCAAAGATCCAAATCCAGATCATATATATCCAGAAAAAGGGGAAGCCAACGAAATTGCCTTGAAGACTTAAAATAAAGATCCAGTAACCCATCAAGGGGGAAAGAAGGCATCTTGGAGCTACAACTCAGATCCAGAAGAATCAGGCAGCTCACTGAATTAATCCTTGATTAATTCTAAACCTAACCTTTGTGAAAAAGGGTTGGCTGTGCATAGTTTGAAGAGAGCAATTATACCTTTCTTCATACGGCGTTGCTACAACTGTTGGTGCAGTCTGAGGACTGTGTGTTGGTATTAGTGGTGAGCTGGTGAAGGAGCAATTCCACCTCCAAAGGATCAGTGTGCTGGGTGAAGGGAGCAATCTCACCTTTCTTCATTTTGTGTAGACAGTGAAACTAGGGTGTCGTGAAGGACTGTCATAGTGCTAGGATTTTGTAACGGTTATCTCATTATTCTAGTGATACCTCCTACGCCACAGGAGAAGGGGAGACGAACGGGATTACACCACCCGGAACTTCCATAAACAAATCATGTGTTGATTTACTTTATGCATCTGTGTTTGTTTTATTTATTGCATTAACTCTCAGCAAACACCAGACACTGAGACAGCACAAAACTGATACATAGAAGGTCTAGTTTTCTATTTACACATCTATTGCACTAAAGGCTAGTTTTATCCGCTGCCAGTTAACGAGACTAAATATAAGTCAGTAATAACTTATATTCAGTTGAGCTAACTGAACTCCGCACAAGTTGAAGGGACAGGAACAAA
This sequence comes from Gentiana dahurica var. dahurica, assembly GCA_024500145.1. Lineage (NCBI taxonomy): Eukaryota > Viridiplantae > Streptophyta > Magnoliopsida > Gentianales > Gentianaceae > Gentiana > Gentiana dahurica. Next base: position 84,293,192 of record CM044896.1, read on the forward strand.
ACTGAAGATCAGTTTAAGTTTCAGAGAAACTCAGTTCCTAGGACTTTTCCAGCTCAGGATTAGTTTTTGGTGACAAGTTTATTCACCCCCCTCTAAACTTGTGTTAGCCTTTCCAAGGGACCAACAGAATCGATCGTCTACATCAGCCACCTATGTTGATTCTGCATTAAACCTTTTGATAAATTGTAGAACCGTTTCGTCGGACTTTTGCTTAATGGTGAGCAAATGAGTGATGTTTCTTTGAAACAGTCTTGCAGCGATAAACATGATCATACGGTATATATTGATGCATATGATCATACATGTCTTTTGTTCCATCATACGGACTGATTTTAGGTATCTTGAATCCTCTAGGACATGGATATGCCTCGATATGCTCTGCAAAAGGTAAAGCCAGATGGAACTCGTCTTCCTCATCCTCTAGCATAGCGTCCAATTCGGTCCTTGTAGCTTCATTCGCTTGATGAGTTTTGCTCTTAATGACTCGACAACTGGATTCAGCAACCTCTTTGTGCCCATCCTTGTTTTCTGATGACGGCTGCCTTTCTTCTCCAAGGTTCTCTACCTTCTCTTTTCCCTTTCTTACACTTTCAAATAGAATTTGGAAGTCCTGGTCTCCCATTGTCTTTAAAGCGTCTACTAAGATTTGTTTCGCCAAATCTTTAGGATTTGGCTAATTTTCTGGTTGTTTTTCTTGATTTCGTTCTTGGTCTTGAACCAAATTTTCCGGATCGTGCGAGGAACCTGCTAGATCCTTCCCTTACTGATTCTTTTTAGATTTCATGATCACTCCCATGTAAATCTGCAACTAGAAAATAAAAAATACCCTCCTTCTCGCGCCAATGATCAAACTTAGAATGAAACGGGGAAAAACTGTTGGGTCTTTCTTACTCTAGGATCCAGAAGAGAGTAGTTGTTATTATGTACGGATTGAACTTAAAGAATAAGCTGCCTACGTATCCAAATATATATATTTGGAATCAAGTCCAACCGTAGTTCAGGCGGTTATCCATGATACGGGAGTTAATGGGCGGTTATGTAACCCCCCACGTCTCCACGTTTACACATGACTGCACTTTATCCCAGATGTGTATATCTCCGACCGCTTCTTCTGACTAGGGACCTGCCCTGGTCTGATCTGTCTGCTTCCTCTGGCCAGGGACCTGCCCAGGCCTAATCAGGGATCCTTTCTAGTTGCCTGGTCCGTCTGGTCGTAATGACTTCCAGGTCGGATTGGGCTCTATCATGTCCTGCTGATCCATTCCGTATACGCTTGACACGTGGACCTGTTCGGGTCACCTCCAATCATAACCACCTTTACTAAGGGGGTTCTCTTTCTTATATTATCATTTTGCCTTGTCAAGTTTGTGCAGCTTTTGTTCAGCTTATTGATCTCAAAGCTGATTTTTTGGAGCTCAGGTTTCCTTTTCTTCAATATTAAATGTATCATATATACTCTCTGCTATTACTCATTGTGAGTCGTTTAAGATATACCATGCTTGTTTTTTGCTTGCATTTACTTACTTATGCTTTGTTTATTATATGCATATGTTAACTTTATTTGCTTATTTTTATTTTTATTCCACTCTGCAGCCACATTTGAGGAATGCAACTGAATGCATGTTACAAGTAAACAAGGATCCGGATGAACATGTGGCTCTTGAAGCTTGTGATTTTCGGTAAATATTTCAAGATACATGGTGAGCATGTATGTTCCAAATGAACTTCATGGAGGAATGAGTTTATCTCAGCTTTGTTCAGTCCAGGGGCGGAACCACCCTATGGCCTGGGTGGTCTCAAGCCCCCCCAAATGGTCACAAGCCCCCATATGGTCCCAAGCCCCCCAAATTTTTATTATTGTATGTTAATATTAGTATGTTATGTGTCTTTTTCTTGAACAAAATACCTTATATCCTAGTGGTTTAAGAACAAACCATTTTCAGTCTCCATAATTCTAGGTTGTAAGTTCAAATCCCACTACCAACATTTTTTATTTTTTTCCCGGATTTTTTTTAGCTTTGCAGTTTATATACCAAGACCACCCCGAAATTTTTTCCTGGTTCCGCCACTGGTTCAGTCTGCATTCTTAATCATTGTTTAGGTTATGTCTGAAAGTCTACATTTATGCATTAGGTCTTGATAAGTCCAGCTTGTTAAGAGGTCTGGTTATGCATCTAATTTAATGTATGAATCCTCTGTTTTATTCTGTCAGGTCTTGAGCTTTAACTCAGCATCCTCCAAGTTTACAGGTGATAGATATTGGAAGAATTTCATTCTTTTGTAATTCTGTGGCTTTAATACTTGGAACTCTATGCTAATGCATAGGCCACTAGTGGTTATTTTCATTTATTTGCATATTGTTAATTCAGTGTATATGAACCACTATGTTACCATTTGAGACGGGCTGAGTTTGCTTCTCTTATTTATTAATTATTTAATATTTTTGTTGAATTGAACCTGTTTTAATAATTATTTATTATTTATTATTTTATTTTGCAGCGGAGTGAAAATCCGCCGCTAAAGCCATTTTTTTACCTGCATTATGCTTTTTATTGGAAAATGTTTTCCTGGCGGTTTTCTGACAATTAACGGCGGACAAAAAACCACTGCTAAATTCTCTTAGCGGTGTATGTAGAAATCCGCCAGCAAAGGACTTAAAACATTTAGCGGCGAAGGCAAATACGGTGGAGTTTTGTCCGCCGCGAATCAGCTTTAGTGGCGGATTCCCTGATTTCACGGTGGAAAATTTCCGCCGTTAAAGATCATGTTTTTTGTAGTGAGTGGCTCTCCACCAATCAATTTTGCGAAACCGAATAATTGCTTGCTGCAGTAGATATCTCCGGTTCAAATAAGGTATTATTATACTGCAAACTACTAGCAACAAGGTCATCCTTTTCTTCCATGTGCAGTTTGCTTTCTTCATTGACATTAATTGTATTCTTCTAAGTGTCGTTAGATGGCACATCTCCAATATTATGAACTCTGCAAGTAACAACCTTATTACAACATTCAGGGCTCTTTTTCTCTTCTTCAGTATGATTAGAGAAGTTTTCAACCACAATTACTTCGGTCTCCGTAAATGTTGTAGTCTGGTAGCATACTCTCGACAAGTTGTGCACATAATTCTCACTTTTGTTGTTGTTGTAAGATTGTGAGGGCCATTTCATCAAACAGGTGCTGGACAGGAAACTGGAGCTTACTGTTTTGATTTCCTCCATATCCTTCTTGTTGAGTAGTTTTGTCGAACACCTAGTGTGTATGAATCTTTCATCCATTAAATGCTTCATCCGCCACCACGAGAATCTATGGTGTTCTAATTGACACCACCAACAATCAGCTTCACCTTCAAGTGTGTAGGAATCGATCCTACATTTGAGTCTTTCAGTGTTTGCAACTCTTCAAAATAGTCTTAAATTTCATCAATCCATTCCCACAAATCTTCTATAAACAGTGAACCACTATATGTGGGTAAAATGGATCTAAATCAGCGTTTGTTGGACTTCCTCTATAACTATGGTGGTTAAAACCAGCAGCAAATCAGCCCTTACTGGTGTGAGAAAGATCTCGTCCGAATCGGTGGTGGTGGTAGTACAGGTGATGTCTCAATCCATCCAAATCTAGATCTGCTTTTGATGTGAAAGATTGAACTTTCGATACTTGACGGAATATCTTGACGGATCTTCGAATCCCGAACAACGTCGCCAATTCGGCTTCCTTCATCAGCGCCGGCCATGGATCACCGAAGGAGAAACCCTAAGCTCCGATCTCTTATACTAATTGATGTAAAGGCTATTGAAATTGGACACAAAACAAAGCTGATACTCTCAACTATTCAATTCATTCTCAAATATCGTCATAAGCTGCGTACATTTTAGGGTTCAGACCCCTTAAATACCGTAAACATAAAATAAATTGAAAAGACGGAAATACCCCCCACTTACAATAAAATACTTAAAGGCTTATACGAAAAAGGGAGAAATACCTAAACCCTAATCCTTTAAATGCCATCGACTAATCATTATTGGTGCTTACACATCGACTATTATTTATTTACTTAATGAACATATTGATTGCATACATATCTGCTAGGCAAACAAATCGTAAAAAGTGGGTTAGGACGCGATTAAATGCACTACACTTTGGTGTATATGAAGGATGATAAATAAGGTTGCCTTTAATGCTGCAGTTACCAATCATAAAAATTGTAAGATTATATATATGCAAAATATGTGTAAAGGGTATATGTGTAAAGTTACGTATTAGGGTCTTTATGATGTTTACTATAAATACATGACACATGTGAATATTATAGATCATCTTTTTCCCAATTGTTTGTGTTTAACAAGGTATCAGAGACTCTCTACATTAGAGAAACCTTTTTTTTTTCGAGCAAAAACAAAATACCAACAAAAAAAATCCACATAAACCCTTTTTTTCTTCTAACAGCAGCGTCTCTTCTTGTTATCCATGGCTGCTAATGGTGATTCTTCCGCCGCCAAGGCTGCTGCACGATATGAGCCGTTCTCTGCATACAATCTCAACCCTAGTGAAAGGACCGGAGCAGTTATCAGTCCCGTTTTGTTGATGGGCGTCAGTTATGACGAGTGGTATATGATCGCGTGTAAGTCACTAACGTCGATATTACTAGCAAGAATACTAGGTACATCGCAGTATAGTAAATGCGAGTCAAGGTCAATCCCTCAGAGACAATGCAACTTATACATATAAACGATTCTAACGTAATTAAGAACCAACATATATGCGGTCTTTGACCAACAATAACATTAAAAGAAAATAAACATGGTATACCTCTCTCTCTCCTCACCGATCTACCAACTTTGTTTAGTTAATCGTTATGTTTACTTCCCCACATAATTTTCTTAGATTAATCGTGAGCATTTAATGATTATTATCATATTTATCAGCTACGGGTGCAATTCCTACGCCTATCTACTCCGACAATGGCAGTAGACAATCTATATACAAGCTACCCTCCATAATTGGTCCGTAATAGCCCATACACTTAAGGAACTAGAACCGCCGATATTGAGCATTAACTCATACCGCTAACCCGCCTAGATAGCTGTTGACACTGACCAGCACGTTCTTAGGGTCCATCAAGACTATGTCCTAATTAACACTTCACGAATACTAGATTGGCCAAACCTATTACACGTTTTAATTATTTCTGCCGATCAATGTAGCTGTAGTGAATCTCAGTTTAGGTTTTCTAAAATATGCGTCGGTAAACTGGTATAGACCGCCGGTTTACCGGGGGCGGCTTTTCCTAATTTCTGGATATACATTGCTCAATACAATTAAAATAAGTAAATTATGGGGTTGTTAAACATGCAGATTAACTAAAACACATAAATACGAACAGATCTACCATATTGAAGACAAAAAGGAATGTTCAAAGCTTCATACCTTCAACAATGGAGATCTAGCTCGATCTACTAAAGCTAGAGAAGATGGAAGAAAGGAGGAAACCAAAAGCAACTCTCCAAAGCTCAAGAAAACCATATTTCATAATAATTGTAATGTAATTGATAGATATGAAATTCTTATTAAAACTCATACAATACTCTGTAATTGCGGCCTTTGATGGGAGTCAACTTCACTGCACTTTTGTTTGTGAATCTGCCCCGGTTATTACTTTAGTTGCATGTTTTGTGAAGATTTAGGCCTTTTCAAGAGTAATATCGAGAGTTATACGCATGGGGAGTTAAACTGTCACATCGATAGTAAAATCTGCCTTTTTAGCAATATTTACTTCATTTCCGAGCACTTTTGTCTTGCGGAATTGTGCATGGTGTTTTGTTAGTGTGTTTATTGCAAGACTTAGGTGACTCGAGGCCCGGAAGGCGATATTTTTAAATGAAAGAGTTTATCAATGCACAAGTGTAGCATGAAAGTGGAGGAAAATCGATTTTGGAGTGAAATCAAAGCAAACTAACGTTAAGAGCATCTAAACCTAAGAACAATAATTCCGATTTTTATTGGCCTAGACTGAGTTCGAAGCCGGCCTAGGTGCTCAACCCAGCCGCTTCGGTGGTTGTTATGACAGGTTGACATCTAAATGGTCGGATTAGAGCTCTGGACTAAGCTCCGTATTTCAATTTCTTAGTTTAGATTTTTTATATAGAGTAGAATACGATATTCGATTGATAGCTTGGTGGAGTTCGTGCCTGGGATCATTGTATGAATTAAAGGTTGATATACTTTGCTGATTTGGGATTCAAAAGTCTTGATCTACAATGTTTTGATCTTCATTATTGTGAGTTTCCTGATTTCGATTTGTTTTCTCTCAATATGGTTTTGATTGTGTAGATCATTAGTTTGATGAAATTTACTCTGGATAAAAGTCTTGATTGAGATCCTTGTTTATGCCGTAAAATAGTGAAAGCTTCGATCTTTTGTCTTGTTCATATACTCTTTGCCCTCTAATTTTATCACAAGTTTTGTATTCGACTCAATCTCCCTGTGGAACCGACCTCGGACTCTGAACGCACCAACGATCAACCCGTTCCACTGCCGGTTAGAAAGTGAGTTTTGCCTAAGGTTTAGAGTTTCTATAAATTGTATTTGATCGAGCCGGATTGCGATTATCTTACTTATCAAATTGGCGCCGTTGCCAGGGAGATTGTTTAAAAGTCGATGTCAAAAATTGTGTTAGGTCAAGAGAGAAGAAATATAAAAAAACGAAAACATTTTGATAGGATATTCTTAGACTAGGTGTGAATGCAATTTTGGTACTCAACCCAATCCCTTATGGGGTTGTTATGTTAGGTTGATATCTTGTAGGTTGTCCTAGCACTTAGGACTAGGTTTTTATCATTTTGTTTTATTTAGATTTCGATAGGAGCCATAGGATGCTAAAGTGATATTGTCCTGAACTCGGATTGAATACAACTTTGGTACTTAGCTTCTCCGGAGGTTGATATCTTGTAAGTCCGGCTAGAACTAGGGCTTAGGGCCTTCGGCTACCATGACTTTGTAAGGGGTTTAAAATATCGTGTGTGTGAGGGGTTTACAAAAAAATGAAAAACCCAAGGCTGCAGTTAAAAAGAAAAGAACATTTTAGAATAAAGCAATCTTAGATGTGTCTAAGAGGAATTCACGAAGAATAAAGTGAGGAGTATTTGATTGTGATACATGCTTTCACTACCTGACATGGATGTTTTAATGTGACCCTCTATGGCCTCTATATGATATGCGTAGATGTTCTGTTCTTTTACCTTTATGGTTATTTTTCCATCTATTGTGGTCCATGTTGAGTGATTGTTTGTGTTTCAAGTCTACTGATGTGGCATGGCTTCTTTATTTTATATCCCCAGTGTATCTGGTGCATACTTTTGGCACGTGGACCACGTACCGTGCATGTGTTTGTGTTGTTTTCTGTGTATTTGACTTTAGGTATACGGGATGCGCTTATCAGATGATGTCACGAGATTCGTTCATGCCTTTCTGCCGGGTCTAAAGCAAAGTCGTCTTTCTCTTTCATACACACACTGTGGACAGTGTTTCATTCAAAGTGTGGGGTGGTGGACTTAGCTTGGTTTGAGTTGTATGCTTAAATGTGCCAGTTCAGTAATATACTTAGTCTGTGTCCATTTTCGAGTTAGATTTTAAAATCTTCCAAGGTTTTAACGTTTGTTTGCATGTTTAAACTTCACATTCTCTTGGTAAATGACTTAGCGAAGTAGTAAATGCTTATAGCAAGACGCTAGGTTTATCTTATAAACGGAAGTTCTTTTGAACGTTTAGCTTCAATTTCATGGGCCTTAGGATCTAGTGAATGATTATGCTAGAATTGAGCACACTCCGACTGCCTAGATCCTATTTTGTAACTTTGAGGCGAAATAGACCATGGTTAAACATGGGATGACAGTCCTGGCGCTTCTTTGACACAACCAAAGCCAAGTAAGCCAAAATCCCAATATTTTACCCTCGTACCCCCTCTAAGCCTTGATAGGACGGTCTGGCCACCGCCCGTAAATGAGCCGTTTTGGTTACGTAGCCTATATTATCCCTAACCCTGAGCTTAATTATTTGTCACGTTTCTTTGATTACCCTACGAGTGGACTTAGTTGTTTCTTTAGACACACTTGATAAATCAGGTGTGGGGTGGGAGATGGGGCGTGTTTCGAGAGGAGTTGGTTAGTATGAGCTAGTGTATGAAGGGGATGAGCTTGAGTTATTTATTGATGAGGTTGGTTCGGCTTGAAAAATAAAGAGAAAAAAAGAAATTGAATAAATTGATAAAAAAAATGAAAAGAGTTGAATTGAAAAAGAAGAAGTTGGAAACAGAAAAGAATAAGAGTTGAGGTTGAAGAAGAAGTGTTATGATTATATATATGTTGGAGTGTCGGGAGTCGTTTGTTGATATTACTCAGTGCTTTGTGGAGGAGTTTAGTGGTTTTACACAGTTTTGATGACGAGAGATTTTTCGATGATTAGGTTCACTCGTACTTTCTCTTTTCCAGTTCCAAATTTCCTTTCGATTAGCCCCGTCCCGAGCTTAACGTTATAACCTTATAAAGTCCTACTGGACCGTGTTTAGCTTTGGTTGGTCCCTATTAGTGGAGATGTTATTAATGTGAGCTTTAGTGTAGTCGCAGTAGCTAGGCATCAATAATCTAGACCGGTGAATTTGGTTTATGACTTGGAAGCTAATTTTCACACATACACATTCTGTTTGCCTGATAACAATTGAGTCAAGATGTTTGCATTCACTGTTTTACTTATCTTTTACCTTGGCAATGTGAGTGTTTTTATACGCGTTTGTGAAGTTGATCCCTTGGTCTCTTTTAATACGCATGTTTACTCAAGGACGAGCAAAAGCTAAGTGTAGGGTAGTTGATGGGAGTCAACTTCACTGCACTTTTGTATGTGAATCTGCCCCGGTTATTACTTTAGTGGACTGTTTTGGGTAGATTTAGGCCTTTTCAAGAGTAATATCGAGAGTTATATGCACGGGGAGTTAAACTGTCACATCGATAGTGAACTCTACCTTTTTAGCGATATTTACCTCATTTCCGAGCACTTTTGTCTTGCGGAATTATGCGTGGTGTTTTGTTAGTGTGTTTATTGCAGGACTTAGGTGACTCGAGGCCCGGAAGGTGATATTTTAAAGTGAAAGAGTTTATCAAGGCACAAGTGTAGCATGAAAGTGGAGGACAATCGAGTTTGGAGTGAAATCAAGGCAAACTAGCGTTTGCCCTACCCCAAACTGGCGTTTGCATCAAGCTTAGGTCAAACTAGCGTTTGGCCAATCCAAACTGGCGTTCATGGAATTAGCACTTGATACTGAAAGTTGGGTTTTCAGGCAAACTAGCGTCCAAATCACCTCAAACGGGCGTTTTTGTGTGTTCAGCTCGAATCCACAAAGCTCATACAAGGCAAACTGGTGTTTGGCCAATGCAAACTCTAGTTTGGCCCCGACAGAAGCAGATTTTCAACGTACCTGTCGCGATTTTTGTGTATTTAAGAGCATCTAAACCTAAGCAAACAATAATTCTGATTTTTATTGGCCTAGACTGAGTTCGAAGCCGGCCTAGGTGCTCATCCCAGCCGCTTTGGCGGTTGTTATGACAGGTTGACATCTAAATGGTCGGATTAGAGCTCTGGACTAGGCTCCGTATTTCAATTTCATAGTTTAGATTTTTTATATAGAGTAGAATACGATATTCGATCGATAGCTTGGTGGAGTTCGCACCTGGGATCATTGTGTGAATTAAAGGTTGATATCTTTTGCTGATTTGGGATTCAAAAGTCTTGATCTACAATGTTTTGATCTTCATTATTGTGAGTTTCCAGATTTCGATTTGTTTTCTCTCAATATGGTATTGATTGTGTAGATCATTAGTTTGATGAAATTTACTTTAGATAAAAGTCTTGATTCTGATCCTTGTTTATGCCGTAAAATAGTGAAAGCTTCGATCTTTTGTCTTTTTCATATACTCTTTGCCCTCTAATTTTAACACAAGTTTTGTATTCGACTCAATCTCCCTATAGAATCGACCTCGGACTCTGAATGCACTACCTACGATCGACCTGGTCCACTGCCGGTTAGAAAGTGAGTTTTGCCTACGGTTTCGAGTTTCTATAAATTGTATTTGATCGAGCCGGATTGCGAATATCTTACTTATTAGCCTTATATAGATACAATGACCGACGTAAGACTCTCTAAAACCCTAACCGACTTAGACAATGTGGCAGAATTAATTTCGTGTTGAGTAAGTCACCGGTTTACCGGGCCTCACCCTCAGGTTACCGGGCCTTCTATTCTTCTTTTTCTTCAGCGAGCTTCTTCTTGGACTTCAATCACTCAACCCAATGCATTCCTTTTGGTCCAGATCCATTCTCCAATGCTCCAGATTTGGTACATCCTATAAAACACACAAAACGAGACAAAACAGTACCAAAACATCAGGAAAATAGCATAGATGCAGAATTACGATCCTGGAAACACTCACATAGCATTTAAAACATATTCTAAGCAATAACGAGCCTATCTATCCTCTATTGAGCAGAATTTAGGGTGAATATATGTATAATTATTGGTACCATTTATAGCGTTATCAGTATCGCTCGATTCGTAACAATTTACGTGCCAGAAATATGCTTGGCTTCATCGATGGTAAAATTTCGGTACCGGATTCTAAATCACTGGACTACGATCAATGGGGTATTGTTAACTCCATGATCATGGCTTTGATCGTTAATACATTGGATGTTTCGAATCGGTCGGCCATTCGTTACCTCGATAATGTTAAAGATTTGTGGGACGATCTGTGTGATCGTTACTCACTTGCGAATGGCCCTTGAATTCTTGAATTAAAATCCCAGATTGCTGATTGTAAGCAACGGGGGCGATCCATTGCAGTTTATTATGCTGACCTTCGGTATTTACGAAATGAGTTAGTGGGTCACATCAAATTGTTGACTTGCACCTGCTCTTCTTCAGCTGACTATGCTAAACTTCAGGAAGAGGAGTTTTTGCACAAATTGTGTATGGGTCTCAATCCTAAACGCTTCAGAAGCTGCGTCTCTACCTTGTTAATGATGGAACCAATGCCATCTCTCACCATTATATATGCAAAAATCATTGTTGAAGAACACAAACAACTCGTTTCCGAGTCTCACGAACCAGCTCGGCCCCATGCAGTTTGATTTGCTGCTCAAGGTGCCATTAATGGCATACCGGCGAAGGCTGCCGAAGAAGATGCTCGCTCATGTACTCACTGTGGATGCACCGGCCATGAAAAGAAGCATTGTTTCGAACCGATTGGGTACCCGTACTGGTACACCCCCCTTCCCGTGGCGGCAGACGTAGTGGACGGGGTGGAGGCCATAATTTGAATCATGGTGGATGGGGTGTCCGGAACGGTGAGCGTAATTTTGCAGGTACCATGGACAACCACCGTATGAATGGGAGTGCGCAGCAGATCGGTGATGCCGATCGTCCGTCCGTTCCAGCTTTATCAGAGGAGCAATGGTCCCAGCTTCTCTCTGCTTTCAAAAATTTTAAGCCCGCTTCTACTTAAAAATTAGCTGGTATGTTTTCTTTCGGTGATTGGCTAATGGATACCGGTGCTTGAAATCACATGTCTGGTAACATTTCGTTGTTTACAAATTTACGTGACATTTCTTCCCCGGTTGGGTTACCTAATGGACACAATAATACTTCTACACAATCTGGAACTATTGTTTTGACGCCCGGTTTAATTTTTGAAAATATTTTATATGTCCCGGATCTCATTTGCAATTTTTTATCGGTATCTCAGTTACTCGCCACCTATAAATATATTGTTATTTTCACTAATAAGCTATGTGTGATACATGACCCTACTTTGAGCAACCTGATTGGAGCGAGGGTGCAGTGTAATGGAGTTTATTGTTTTCAGCCAGTTTATTCTCCGGAAATTCAAGTCAATAAAGTTGTTGCAGCCGACTCTCATTTGTTGTGGCATAGGCGTTTGGGTCATCCTTTGATGACTATGGTATCTTATTTATCAGGCATTCCTAGTCTTAGTAACTCCAGTAAAATGTGTGATGCCGATTGTTCGGTGTGTTTTTTTTGGGTAAACAGCCTTGTTCTTCGTTTCCTTTAAGTTATAATAAAGCTTTGGATTTATTTGATTTGATTCTCTGTGACATTTGGGGACCCTATATGTTTCCCTCTAGTTGTGATGCTCATTTTTTTCTTACTATTGTCGATGACTGCTCTCGAACTACGTGGGTCTATTTATTATCTGGAAACTATGAAGTGCGACACTTGATTGAAACATTCTATAAGATGGTGAAACGGCAGTTTAATAAACGTATTAAGTGTGCTCGCAGTGACAATGGACTTGAATTTTTAAGTTTACAAGCCTTCTTTGATCAAAGGGTATTTTGTATCACAAATCTTGTGTCGATACTGCTCAACAAAATGGTCGAGTCGAACGTAAGCATAGGCACATCCTCAATGTTGCTCGTGCCCTTCGATTTCAAGCTAAATTACCAAAGTATTTTTGGGGAGAATGTGTCCTCGTTGCGGTTCATTTGATTAATTTGACACCTACTCATATTTTACATGGTAAAAGTCCGCAAGAAATTTTATATGGTCGTCTCCCCTCTTATGGTAATATCCATGTTTTGGTTGTTTGTGCTATGCTTCAGTTCGTCCTTGAGCCCCGGATAAGTTTGATTCTCGAACTCGGCGTTGTATAATTGTTTGTTATCCGTTTGGTCAGAAGGGTTGACGGCTTTATGACCTTCAGACCCATGATTTTTTTGTTAGTCATGACGTTGAATTTTTTGAGGAACAATTTCCATTTCTTGACACCTTTCATGACGTTGAATGCTAATTTACCCAACCCATCCTATGGGACTATTCTGATGATGTACCTAACATAGTGCATATGCCCGCCGAGACCGTCACTTCGGCTCCTCCCCATCCAACTCCTGACCCCTCATCTCCATTAAGGGGGGTGTAGACGAGATGAGTTCTTCCCCGGATGGCGGGGTATCCATATCGGATACTTTGAGACGTGGCCGGCATGTGAAAATTCCTTCCACAAAGCTTCGAATATGTTAGTCATATGATTGTTCAGCTGCATGAAGACCCCACCCCATTACTTGCATCTTCGTCTTCGGTAGGCCTTTCAGGTAAGCCATTTGACATAGCTTGTTATGTTGATTATAATAATTTTTCTATTCACCGCCAGTGTTTTTTGTCAGCTATTACCAAGGGCCGTGAGGCTGCTACTTTCCAGGAAGCTGTTCAATTACCCGGTTGGCGTCGGGACATGTAGGAAGAAATTGATCCTTTTGAACAAAGTGATACTTGGTCTTTGGAAATTATTCCTCCTGGTAAACATGTCATCGGTTGCAGCTGGATATATAAAATTAAATATACTTCCACTGGGTCCGTCGAGCGCCTTAAAGCTCGCCTCGTTGTTCATGGAAATCGCCAGGTTGAAGGAATAGATTATAATGAGACCTTCGCCCCGGTGGCCAAGATGGGAACTGTTCGGGCTTTCTTATCCGTTGCAGCCGCCCGCAATTGGGAATTGCACCAGATGGATGTTCATAATGCCTTCATGCACGGTGACTTATATGAGGAAGTTTACATGCAACTTTCTCTGGGCTATCATGCTTCCTCTCCCGGCATGGTTTACCGACTACGTAAGTCGGTTTATAAGCTGAAATAGGCTCCTCAGCAATGGTTTGCAAAGCTTTCCTCTGCCTTGAAGACTTTTGGGTTAGTTCAATATTATGTGGACTACTCGTTGTTTAGTTATACTCGGGATGGTGTTTCTTTGCATGTTCTCGTTTAAGTTGATGATTTGATCATTGCCGGTTCTTCCCATGATGCCCTTGTTCGGTTTAAGCGATATTTAAGTTCCTGTTTCCATATGAAAGATTTGTGTCCGTTGAAGTATTTTCTCGGTATTGAAGCGGCGTGTGGCCCCGACGGTATCTTTCTCTCTCAATGCAAATATGCATTGGACATTTTAACTGAGGCTGGCATGTTAGGTTTTATGCCTATTGATATGCCTACAGAGCAAAATCATTGCCTCGCTTCTGCATCAGATCAGTCATTTGCTCATCAGGAAGAGTATTGTTGCCTTGTGGGTCGCCTGGTTTATTTATCCTTACCCATCCCGAGTTGAGCTACTCGGTGCATACGCTTACTCAATTTTTGAGTGATCCTCAGATACCCCATTGGGATGCTGTGATTAGCGTCTTGCCTTATTTGAAAAGGAGTCCTGTTCAGGGGATTTTACTTCATCCTGTGGATGACTTATCCTTGTCGGCTTTCTGTGACAGTGATTTGGCCGCTTGTCCCCTGACGCATCGTTCTGTTACTTGTTACTTGGTGTTTTTGGGTCGTTCTCCCATCTCTTGGAAGACCAAGAAGCAACCTACGGTGTCTCATTCCTCCGCCGAGGCTGAGTACTGCTCAATGGTTGTTGCCACGTGCGAGTTGAAGTGGTTGAAGTCCTTGTTATTCTCTCTTGGTGTTTTACATCCTCAGCCCATGTGTTTGTTTTGTGATAGTCAATCGGCTCTCCATATTGCGAAAAACCCTCTCTTCCACGATCGTACCAAACATATCTAGGTCGACTGTCATTTTGTTCGCGACGAGTTGATATCCGATAATCTAGCCACGTCGCATGTTCCTACGAGTCACCAGCGGGCGGATATTTTGACCAAGGCTCTCGGCGAGCAACAATTTCGTTTTCTTTTAGGCAAGTTGGGCATTTGTGATTTGCATGCTCCAGCATGAAGTATGTAAGAATATATATATATATATATATATATATATATATATATATATATATATATATATATATATATATATATATATATATATATATATGCAAAATATGTAACGGGTATATGTTTAAAGTTACGTATTTGGGTTTTGATGATGTTTACTATAAATGCGTGATACATGTGAATAATACAGATCATCTTTTTCTCAGTTGTTTGTGTTTAACAACACTCTTTTCTCAGAGATTCAACGAACGCAGGGCCGGCCCTCCAATAAGGCGGAGAAGACAGGGGTCTTAGGCCCAACGGTGCCGGGGGCCCATTATTACATATTTTGCTAAAAGAAAAAAAAACTGTGTAGATCTAATCCGATCCAACATTAAACCTAGTATAATGTGTTAAAAAGAATTTATTTGAATTGATACATGGCCATTTTTTTTTATAAGTATGTATTTTCGAAAAGAAAAAAAAAATTTCTCCGAATTAAACGGACTAATTCGATGACTTGAGTTTAGACCTAAAAAATATCAGAGCCGGCCCTAAACAAACGTCTTTTTGTGGTACTCTGCTAGGGGGAAGAAATTCCCATGCAATTGGACACTCTCGCTTTCTAACCCGCTGCTGGCTTGGAATTATCCATAATTTGTTGCTTTCCATAGTTTTTTATATGTTTTTGTTGCCTGCTGTTTTTGTTTTTTCGTTTGTTTTGTTGATCATCTCTTGTATAGTTTGACTTATTTTTCTTTTGTATTCGGTCTTGTTGCAGTTTGTATCATTAATCTCTAGTATCTTGCCAGAGGTATATCAATAATATATCTTAATTGCAAATTGAAACAAGTTTAGGATGGAATGTTAATTACCTCTTTAGTAAATATCGAAAAAAAATAATAAGTATGAATGTTACTTATAATAATATAAAGGATGGCAGACCACGTATGTGTAGAGATCATTTTTCAAAGTGATGATCAGAGCGATTTAACAAATTAATAACTACGATTTAACAACAATCTACTACCTCGGTCACACAAAATTAATGCATCTTTTTTCAAACATACCTCATATCATACCATTTAATGTTTGTATACTATTTTCATATTTCGACACAAGCATTTTTTTTGAAATAGAAGTGTATATACAAATATGTACATTATTGTTTCAAATACAACACATTAATACACATTAATTGATTTTCTAATCTGTATTACACCTCCTCTTGGACGATCGCTCATCTTTGAATAGCAATTTGTCAAATTAAATGTGCTACGATGATATATAGACCGAATCCATACGTATGTATTAGGATAGATTTAATTATAAGAAGGCCCTGAAAATAGGAAATTCAACATAAAGTTATATGTATTCTGAAAAGCAACGGAAGGTTGAAGACCTTGATAAATTATTTAATTAGGGAAAATATTCTTAAACATGAAACCCAACTGTGGGACATATTTCTTCATTTCAAACCATGGAGGAAATTGAGGGGCAGCACAATTTTGCAAAATTAACGAGTGGAATATAGCAGCACCAATCAGACACATCATTAACTTGAACAGTACCCACAACAAAGAAGAAAGCTAAGCAGAAAATAAGAAGATTAATATTGGCCATCAAGAAAGATTTATAAGCAAATGAAAGTATATATGAGGTATGTTTGAGAAGATTGTGACCTTTAAATAGAATACACATGGCCGGGTTAAGGAATATTCGTATGACACAAGCATTATGTAAAGTCTCATATTGGTAAAGTGATATCTTGCTCATTTATTATAATCCATTGAATGAGCATTGAATGATTTATTGATTTTCTAAATAGATAATTTTTAATTTTCTGAACCTGCTGGTGGCAGGGTAGCAATTTTTGACAATAATTACAATTTGGTCGAAGTTTGAGGATGCACCTTCAAGAGTTTTGATTCTGCTCTTCGTGCTGAGGCAGAAACCGTTCGGTGGGCTTTTTTGCAAGCTAAAGATAAGGGTTGGTGGTAAAATCTGACTGTCAAAACATGGTAGATACGGTGTGCCGCTGCAAGTCTCCATCTCTAGATGTTTCGTCCCCTAATCAATGATATCCAAACTTCGATGGAAGACTTAAATTTATGCCTTTTGTAGTGTATTTAAACAGATCTCTGAACATTGTCAGTTATGGTGTTACTTCTTTTAGTAAGAAACTTGTTATCCTAGCCACTTGGTTGGTCGAGGTGTTTTCCCCTCATGGGTTATTGCCCTTAAGCATGAGGAGGATGTTGTTAGGTTGTAATCTCTGTCCCTGTTTCATGTTGTTGCTTTCTTCCTTCCGTTGTCTGAAAAAGAAATATATTTAGTTAGCCTTAAAAATATATTTAGTTACCTAATATTTAATTATGATAACATGTTTTTAACAAATTACGATTACATCTTAATGAAATAAATAAATTGTGGTTAAACATTCTCTTTTAGGAAACGTTGATTAAATAAGTCTTAAATTAAAGTAAAAGTGCCTATTTTTCCTTTTTAGAAAAGTTATACCCACACTCTTACTGTAGTCGTAAATAGCTGTATTATTATATATTTCGATTGTAATAAAAAAAAAAGAATTTAAAAGTTTATACACTAAACTAATTACGCTGAGAATCTCCTATCTGTCGGTTTTCTTCTATTTTTTCTTCTCTACTAGTAAGAAAACTCGTGCAATGCACGGGATAGTGTAAGAACGACAATGGAATATTTAAAGATGTATACAATGAATATACAAAACATGAGAATACTTTATTATATATTATAGCAATAAACTTCAAAGCATTCCGGTAATAATAAGTTTTAAGAGTAATACAACATTGGTAGTAATAAGCTTTAAGAGTAGTACAACATTGTTGCACCGCAACAAATATGATTTACCATTTTCCCTTCTTACTGAAGATCATAGTAATGTTGAATTGATTATAAGTGCGTGCAACATTGAAGAAACAATCATCCTCTAGATATACTGCAGCAATGAAGAATCAATCACCTTGTAAAGATACTTTAACTATTTACATAACCATAAAACTAAGTTTCTGAGTGATACAGTCAATGAAGACAAATGCCAAGCAAACATATATTTGATTGAAGTTAAGTCAGAAATAGGTTAGTCAACAATAAGTGTAATAACAATTGAAGAATAGGAATTTAATAAGGGTTTTCAGAACAACCAAATATGATGAAAAACAAAAGGATAAAGAAAGAAGAACACTAGAAGAAATTTAATAAGGGTTTTCAAAACCGAACTGCATTTATTCAATGCTCATTGTAAAGTCTCATATTGGTAAAGTGATATCTTGCTCATTTATTATAATCATTCAATGCTCATTTTCTAAGCATTATATAAATATGAGACATAAAATTCTTGTCAACTCGAGTTAGCTTTTTTAGACCAAACGAGGACGGCAGTCTAAGCAGTTGACCAAACCATTTATGACTCATTTTGCTCTACTATGCCTGTGGTCTGAGGCGTTACACAATAGTACTTCTTGGACCCGTCGTTTTCTGGTTTAGCCCATATATTTTCTTTCGAAACTTTTATGTTACAAACACTTTGCCAAGGTTGTGCTAAAGGTAATTAATCATAAGTTTTACACTATTTTTTGTATGCATACATATTTATTTGGGGGAAGGGGCCAGAAGGACAAAAAAATTAATAATTGGGTCTGGAAGGACAAAAGTAACATTTTCATGATTATAAAGGACAAAAATCACAATTATTACTTTAAAATTGTAATTTCACGTGTTAATGTTACTTTGTGTTTCACAATTGTTACTTCATATTTACTCTATTCCACATTTGTTACTTCATATTTGTTATTTCATAATTGTTATTTTTGTCCTTATTAAATTACAGTTTCCTTCCATCCTGATTTTTTTGATAATTTTGTCCTTCTGGACAAAAATCTATATTTATTTTTATGTGACAGAGAGTAACAGTGACAAGAAATATTTTATGCGTATACTATTTTTCTATGACAATTGTATAATATTACTATATGGTGACCTAGTTAAACATGTATGTATGTATGTATTGGTTAATTTAAAAGAAAATGGGGTGGTATAAATACATACTTCTAGTGAAAGAAAATGGGGTGTTTTAATTTCATTTTAAAAAACTTTTACTTCATAACTATATGACTAAAGTCAAGTTTAAAAGTATAAAACAATCATATGAAATACTGTAAGTATGATGCATTTGTCAAAATACTCACGTACTTTATGACATTGTTATTCCAGATTTTGTCTCAAGACATTGTTTGTTGGACGCTATTAAAATATTAATGTTAAGAAGTCATACTACATGTGGCCTGGCCCGTTCAACGGTCCGTTGGACCTTTTCTTTACTATTCTTCTACTTTTTACATTTACATATATACTTGATTTTTGAGATTAAAGCCAAATGCCTATGAAATTGGTTTGGTTATGTGTTGTAACAGTCAAATTTAGTGTTAATTTCGGATACGTTCTGGTGTGATTAATCGAGAATTTAGTACATCAAAAAATACTAATTACGAAGTACATGATGTTTGGCATTTTAATCACTCAATTCAGATATATAGTGAATAAGAATTAATGTATAAAGTTGGTGAAATATAGAGGAGTTGAAAGTGAGATCAACTCAAACACTCCTACGTTGGTTCCTAGAGCATGGAAAACTCAAGTAATAAGAGCTTGGTTTGCTCGTATTGACGTGCCCCAAGGGGCAAGTGCACTTTTGTGCAAGTGGGAGTGTTGAAAGTGATGAAATTGAAAACATAAGATAAAATAAAATGTGGAAATCTCCTTAATGTACGAAGTGAATCAATTGAATTACAATAAGGCTAATGAGAGAGTGTTTATTGATAATACACCTCATGAATAAGTTACAGGAAGTTGCAAGCTTAGCGTTCTTCACCAGGAGTACGCTTTGCTGAAGTCTGTCTCCTTAGCTGAACTCTTTACTCAGCTGATCATATCAACACAGCTCAATCCTTTTGCTGACTATTTTGGATTCTAAGTGTTTGCACATCATCTTGCATCCAACAATTATTGATCTATATATTGTAACACCCCCCCCCCCCTCAGATGAGAGTGATGAAGAAAATATCTTGCACATCTTGTTGTATCCAACACTCATTTTATGTACTGGAACATGGGTGGATTTTATTTTGAAATGCCTATCTTATCCAACAAATATGTTAGGAATATTTTGTTGAAGTTATGAAACTTGAAGAACACAACGAAACACTAAGTAAAAATGTGGAAGTATTATTCTTCAAGAAATAATCAAAGAGTTCGATTACAATGCTGGTGATCATAGGGTGTTTATAATATAATACACCACGTGAATTAGTTAATGAAAGTTATAACAAAATAACCGTTCTAACTACTAACTATAGAAACACATACTACGGCATCCTGCTAAACTCTCTGCACTCTGCCGAGTCTGTGTTTGGTCAGTTGAATATAATTAGTTGTTTGTCTATATTGAGCTGAGCGTATTACACTCAACACTCACTCAACACATCATATATTGTAACACCCCCTTCTCAAACTGAGAGTGATACATGAATCACTCAGCACTTCATTAGCCATTGGAACATGGCTGGAATACCTTAGAAATCCATAATTCATCCAATAGACAAGAAAAGAGCAATGCATCTAAAGCCTTTGTAAGTATGTTAGCAGTTTGCTCTTTTGTATTCACATGTAGCAATTTAATAAGACCAGACTTGAAGTTGTCCCTTACAACATGACAATCAATCTCAATGTGTTTAGTACTGTCATGGAAAACATGATTATGAGAAATATGCATAGCACTGACATTGTCACAAAACCACAGAGCTGGCAGCTTAGTAGGTGTCTGTAAAACTTGTAAAATATAAACTAATCACTGAATTCAACACACTGCATTATCCATAGCCTTGTACTCAGCTTCTGATGAGCATCTTGCAATGGTTTTCTGCTTTTTTTGTTACCAAGAAATAGGAACAAACTTAGTATTCAATGAGTAGCCTTCATGTGATTTTCAGTAGGAGTCTCTAAAACTTACTTAGCTGTTGAACTGTAGTTGCTAAGTTTGGTCTGGAAAAAGTAAGGTAGATTAGCTTAGAAACAAGGGATCCGTATGTAGTGTTGTCATCTAACAAAGCTGAATCTCTATGTTGTAGGGTCTGATTAGACACCATAGGTGTCTTGGCAGGTTTGGACCCCCAATACTCAGACTCTTCTAGAGGATTTAGAGTGTATTTTCTTGAGAAATAGATATACCCTCAGGGATTTTGGCGGCCACAATGCCCAAAAATACCTTAATATTCCAAGATCATTGATGGTAAACTGCTTATGCAGAGCATCTTTGACTTTCTGAATCAACTGGATATCAGGACTAGCTGCTACTATATCATCTACATAAACTAGTAATGCAATAAAAGAATGTCCTGACCCTTTGGTGAACAAACTATTATCATTCTTAGATTGAACAAAATCTTGTCCTTCTAAAGACTCATTCAGCTTACTATTCAATCGTAAGAAACATGATTCAAACAATAATCAAACAAACATAACAAGAAGTATTGATCTCAGAATATCCAAACAAAATCATCAACAAGTAATCCCCACAATGATTTAAAATGTTCAAAACAAAAAGTAACAAGTAATCCACAAGTAATCATCCACAATGATTTAAAATGTTCAAAACCAAAAGTAATAAGTAGTAATCCCCACGTCCAACAAGTTAAAAAATGGATTTCAGAATCTATTAATCCCCGCATCCAACACGATAAGATCTCTTGTCCATCAAGAAACCATTTAACCCTGTGATGCGAGCTTGTCGATATGGTTCATCATGCGCTGCAAGTCTAGCCGGACATGAATTCCCTATGGCGCTCTGCAACTCCATAGTCTTGCATCGCAGCATGTCATGAGTCGTAGCAAATGGTAGTTTTACCAATCCCAACAAAACAAAATAGTGTTAGAAAATGCAATGAGGGAAAATCATAAAACAAGAAAATAACTATGATGTTATTAGAATATCTCACCACATAACCATGTGAAAAGTCCGAGTTTGTCAACATCGTCTCAAAACGGACATTTTGATTTCTATTGTTGTTGTCTCCACCTGCATCATCACGTGCATCATCATCATTTGCATCCTCTTCTTCACTCTTAGAAGTGTGATCCATCACAATAGTGTTGAAATGAAATCCCTCATGTGTTCAAATACTACGAACTCCCCATCATTCAAGTCATGAGCGCCCACATACTCCAGCCAACTGTACCTAAAGAAACGTAGGTTTTGATTGTCTATCGCTACAACCCTAATTTCACATGTCCCTATTCGTCTTTTGAGAATAGCCATATATAGGTTCCACAGTGTGTCCTCCAATTTATTAACATATGCTCGAGGTAGTGTCTATCAAAAAAGATACATATCACGTTAGTTCAATCATAATATAAGCGATAAAAATGTATGTTCGTTAATAATGACATACCAAAATTGTTGGGAAATCACCAACAAGAACTTTGAAGAAACGATCATTATCCATTTTTTCACTGTACATTAAAAAGGAATGAGAAATTAGAATGTGCATTAGAATCAGTCCGCGTGCCATTCCAAAAAAAAAAGACAACATAGACTAAAGCCATACATAACAAATCACTCAAGACTGAACTAGTACCTTAATCCATACATAGTACATACCTGAACTTCTTCTACGACAAACAAGTGTTGTTTGTTTACTCGAAGTTCTTCTACCGTGAGTTCTTTTAATCATTGAATGTGAGGGGGACAACAGGCCTTTTTATGTATATAATGTCTAGCATGAATAAGTCCATTAAAAAGGATATCTTTGGCATATCTGCTAATAGAAGATATTAACAAATGGATACCCTTGTGTCATTTCTCAAAGGAACTCATTCGGGTAAGCTAGTCTACAAAAACGCAAAGAGATCGCAAGGTTTTGTAAACGTGTGACAATCTATTAATGCAAAGAGATCCCATGGCTTTACATTATCGGGTCTAAACAACACACATAATGGGCAAAATAGATCTATGTATACGTTTAACTAACACGCTTACATTGGCAAAATTAGATTTTAAGGGCCCTATTATGAGTAAAAATGTTACTAGATTAAGTATATTTTTTCTTCTTAACACACTTACATAGCAAAAATTCATAATTGTAAAATTATTTACATTGTGAAGAAATACACTAATTCATAGTTGGGAGTACACCAATTCATTAGTGGACAGTTTTTTTATGTTAGGAAATCCGTGCGGAAACACAGCGGAATTTAAAATTTTGATTTTCTTTTACCAAGATCGACTTCGTTTAAGAAACAAACATAGAAGTAGTAAACGAGAAAGTTACCTTGACTGTACTAAAAGATCGAAGCTTTATCGTCTACGAAGGAGTAGTAGTTCATGGAGCCATCCAATCCTTCAGCCTCTACTGCTAATCCACACGAACATCCACTAGAATCCCGCCTTGGATTGGTAGTAGAAAAACACGGCTTCTAGACCGACATTTTCTCTCTCAAAACTATCTCGAGGAAGCTCTCTACTTTATCGTAAATTAGAACTCTTCTAATTGTGATGATACAAAAGAGCTAGACACCCAATACATATATATAGTGGTCTCTGCGCCCCCTGTAGCCTCAATCTGATTGGGAGAAACTTCCTTCTTGTAGTAAGGAGAAAGAAAACATTTTCCTAATAAAATAAGTAAAGTATCTTGGATTTATTTATGTTTTTTAATATTCAATATCCTATATTAAATTTTTATAAATATATATTTTCAATATCTAATATTAATATATACATATATATAGTTGTTAGTCCCTTATTTTTGCCTTTTTCGAGAAAAGCATTTTGCATTGCACATATATCAAAATGGAAATTGATTTAGCGAAAATGTATCAGGTGATTATGAGACCGATTGTATCGATATCAAATCGGGCTAATATGTGGAAAAAGTTAAATTATTGTACCCTAGTTTAATTGACAGGGCATTAAATAAAATGGAGAAAATGTCAGTGATGATCGACAGTTGTTTCTTGATGTACAGACCTCAATGTCCAATGAATTCAGAAGGATGTGTTAGGGTTAGGGTTTACGACAACAGGTTATGCGAACCTGACTGTAAACAGGCAGAGTTCTTTTTCCCAGTATGATGTTGTTTGAATATGACATTTTTTTGCAACGCTTATGCAAGTTTGAAGGACAAGGAATGCACATGGTCTATTACTTATGTTTTAGAAAATTCAAACATTAAGGCCGATGTAAATTTTTGGAAGCTGAAAGCATTTTTGAAACTGTCTACTGTCAAGAGGCCCAATGAATTAGCTTTTAGAGTTCCTATTATTGATATCCGATCTATATTATTTAGCAAGGATAATGTGGATGTTTGGAATTGTGCCTACAAAAAGCCCACACTTAGTCGTTGTTTGAGTTCAGGTTTAGATCAACATCTGAAGCCCAAAGTTATATCATGTGGGCCTAAAGATTCTTTTTCAAATAGCAAAGGGTTTATTTAGTCATTTAGACTAGCCCAAGCCCTTTTTGTGTGGATCCGATAGTAAACACTTAGAATCACCTGTTGATTTAAAAGACACTATTGAAGATTCGAAGAAGAGTGTTCTGGAAGCTGAGAAAAATAAAATAAAATTAGCCCCTGCGTGCAGCGCAAGTAAACATTGTTTATAGTAAACGCTCTATAATCAATAATTAATCAACATAAAATTAATTAATCAACATAATAATATCACTTTTACATTTATTCATAATCAATAAATCCATATTTGGTTATCACTATAACCGCATTTTAATCCAGCTAGATGTTCTGATGTGTGTGACCCAATAGACTTCCGAATATGTTGGCCGTAGGCACAAAGTGCATTTACTAAAATACCTTTCATACATAACGATCATTAATAGCCTCTAGCAACACGTCATTACCCCCAATCATCGGAAGAGCCAAATGGAATGACCACTACCTTTCATCTGAAACAGTTACCGTGTAAATAAAATTGTATCGCAGTTATAATATCCGTACATTCGTATCTTTAGTGCCATACATTGACAACCATATCTTATAATCTGGATATCCTACTCTCTTGAGGTAACACATTACTTCCGCTTTGCATGGACTTTCGAGAATAAGACAATCCTTATACGATGGCCATTTCAGATATTTAATCATACCATTAGGATACTCGATTTCCAGACGAGCAACATGAATCCTACGCATGCTTTGTATCACACCCAATTACTACCGCATGATCGCACCATGGCTAGGGGAAACCTTAATAGTGTCAAAACATGACAATCCACACTGTGATGCCATGAAGACTCTAGTCTTATAATAATTACACAACCGCCACATTGTGTGACACTTAATAAAGTAAGTGGGTTAGTCTAGCGTACGCATTCTCCAATACATGTCCATGTACAGTCAACGTGTCCCGACACTTCTATAGACGATACCTATCCCTATCTTCATAAGATAGAAGACATCTAATACGTGCTAGTCTAACCATACTATTAATGTCCCATCTAATAGCACATGTGACAAGAGACATTTAAGTATCAAACCTTTTAAAGTGAGTCGAGATCTCATCAACCATAATCACTATTATAATTTCTCTTACACAGTTTGACACTAAGGACGTTATCATATATATACAATATCATAATTGGTCATTAAACGAACAAATACATAATAACAGAAATCCGTTTATAATATGTACAAACACAAAGAAATAGTAAAAATGATATGACCCGGTCGGATCCAGTCAAGCCCGATTGGGTGTAGGACACTATATCAACAATCTCCTACATTGGCCTAAAGTCAATTACTAGTTCACACAAGACCAAGTTGAAACACAAGAATCTCATGCAATACTCGCAACCAACCCTAAGCATGAACGAATCACTATCAGTAGGGACTCAAAATATCTTCACATCATGCTCCAACTATTCAAGTCAAAAGGAACCTCCTCAACACACACATGAACCCCTGAAGAGACCCTGGTCCTTACTTCAAGCAATGAATCCACTAATATATAAGCTATACAGTATACGTGGATGAACCACACAAGGTACATGAACCACACAAGCAATGAACCTCTTAGATCCATGTACTGATCCCGTTGCGCCTTTAAGGCAATACTGTGTATTGGCTCAATTGTAGAATTTACAGTAATCTCTTGCTGAGAACGTTTCCAGCAAAATGTCTCACTTAATTAAATTGATCAGAAACCCTTATTATAGCCCCCACTATATTTTTAAGATTCATGATATATATCTGTATATCTACGTTTATCCAATTCCAAGTTTCAATCAACTAGGAACCCTTCATTAACACCTTAAGGATATTCTTGACATTTACCAGAATCACTTTCATTCTTACGTATGACTCTTCATGGAGTACGAACATCTAGTTTAACTCTTATGTAATAGATCTTATTGTAGCACCAAAGGGAACTCCTATAAGAACCATCTTCCACCGTATCTTCAGGATTGTAATCATGTCATAGATAGATCCAGAGAGTACTAGCTAATTGTATCTCTTGAAATGATCTATGTTAAACTCTTTTAGCATCACATCTATTAAGGTGAACTGTGATAATCAAGCAGTATCGAAATATATCAATATAGATTCTTATTTCTAAATTAAGAATTAAAACTTTCAAGAGCTTTCGCAAAGGCCTTGATCTACCAACAGTAACTGACTGCGACATAGGGCGTTGATTCCGAGAAGGATATTCAATACCCTGCTCGAAAACTATAACATACCCACTAACCCTCTTGCAAATCAGGCATATCTTTACTTTTGATCAAATCAAACTCCTTTGATTCTCAAAGTAAATAACTCACACAGAGACACTTGTTTGAGTCCATAAATGGATATCGCAAGCTCACATATCAAGTTATTGTCTATGAATATCAAGCCATTGGCCCAACGTTTTCAACACTATCATATAGCCATGGCATGTAGCTTCAACAAGCATAATATGAATCAACTCAAGAATAGCTGGCAGCAAGAAGGTGATTACAAGGTTTGCACCTCGCACCCTTCAGCCATCAACTT
Organism: Gentiana dahurica var. dahurica; assembly: GCA_024500145.1. NCBI lineage: Eukaryota > Viridiplantae > Streptophyta > Magnoliopsida > Gentianales > Gentianaceae > Gentiana > Gentiana dahurica. Next base: position 84,320,026 of record CM044896.1, read on the forward strand.
AGCCTTATGGAAATCATATAGCCATACATGTTGATCTTTCATAAATACCTGATACACCTTTCAGAGGCATTCCCATTAGGTAGGACATATTTGGTTTATAACATGGTTGCCACGCAAGGAATCTACTTCAGACATTATAGCTCCAAGCCATATCTCTTAATCTTGCCTTTCAAGCATTCCTACATAAGTCATGAGATCTTAATTTTTCAAGATGAACATACCAGTAGCCTTTTAACACATGTGGTTATCTATAGACTCATAGAATGCATATGTGCACTGAGCAGTGTCCTGCACCTCATAACCATGCGGTGCCTGCTCATGTTCCAATGGTTGAATATCTCTGCGTGGTTCTCAAACTCTTTTGAGATCTCATTTACTCCCATTGTTTCTCTTGGAAGAAACATTTCCTCTAGAAGACATCATGTTTGGAGACACACACTTTCGCTCCTTGGGTAAGTAATAACATTTAGCTTACTTGTTAAGATAATCCACAAAGTTGCATATGTCACTGATAACACCCTAAATGGTACCATTAATTATACCTATTTTCACCCTAAATTCTGCTCAAGAGAGGATAGATCGGCTCTTTATTGTATGGAATATGTGTTAAATACTATGTGTATGTTTCTAGGATCGTAATTCTGCATCTATGTTATTTCCCCAAATATTTGGTGCTGTTTTGTCTCGTTTTATGTGTTTTACATGATGTACTGAATCTGGAGCAATAGAGAATAGATCTAGACCAAAAGAAGTATGTTGGGCCAAGTAAAAGAAGTCCAAGAAGAAATCTGTTGAAGAAAAAGAGGAAAAGTCAGCCCGGTTTACCGTGGGCTAGGGCCGGTAAACCGAGGGCTTGTGGGGCATGAAATTGATTATACCGCGTTGTTAGGAACATTTTGTTATGTTTTGATGATGGCCATACTAGTTGTTATAGCAAGCCTGAAATAAGTTAGAATTCTCTGTATAAGTCTTTACTTAGAGTCTGACATGTTGTATAAGTTGAGTCAGACAAGTATTGTACTAGTTGGTAGGATGGCAAAGTAAAAAACAGATTTCCGGCAGAGTGAAGCCAGCCAAGTACCAGCAGAGAAGCAATGAAGACATTATGGTCTGACTTATAACCATGGAAGTCTGTGATGACATTGGATAAGTCTAACTTATGTTTCAAGTAATGATACTTCGTGTTTAAATATGGTGTACACTGATCTCACACAAATCAAGGATCGGTTAAGTACAAGGATTCTCCTTAAACTGAAAGAATGAAGGAAACAGTGAATCGGCAAAGTAAACTGACTTTCGACTGAGTGAAGACAAATTAGTGAAGAAATATCTAAGCGGCAAAGTCAGAAGAATCACTTGACCGTTCAAAGAACGGCTAAGTAAACTTAACATAATCAGATTTTGAAATATGATGAAGATACATAGGATCAAGCATTAAATGCACAATCAATAGAGGATCAATCAAGAGCGGATTTTCTAATAAACGTTTGAAGAAAAATACGATCACTGAAATCAAGGAGAATATAATTAAGGGGGAATCAACAATAAAATCAAGGATTATTACCCTCATTAATATAGCCAACGTACGGAAATTCAAATCAAGGATTATCAAGGCTATAAATAGAAGGCATTGACAGACAAAGAAGAATAAGGAAGAACGATCATAAATCTGAGCAAAAAACTCTGTCCAAGTGAAAAGCCTTCTATCTTTGCGAAAAAGAAATATCTAGTGATCAACTCAAAAATGAGAGCTACATTTCAAACATCAAGCATTGAGATTGATCAACAATTTTGTGAATCCAATTCACATCAATCAAGCAACTGAATCAGAGCCATCTGAGAAGGAGTTGTGTTTGTGATAGCTGCTGAAGGATTTGATCCCAATGAGCAGTGAAAGAGACTCAGTCACTGAAGCTGTTGCAATAAAGGAGTGATAGTCTTGTAGATTATGAAGCTTGTGTAGTCAAGGACAATCAGGCTATTGTATCTGTGAAAACAATAGTGAATTCCTCCAATCAACACAAGAGAAGAGCGGATTAAGGGATTACAGCACCCTGAACCACTATAAGCCTTGTGTCAATTTACCTTACTGCATTCAATTAATTACCTAAATTATATCATAGATCTGTGATTGAACAAACTATTTTGAAACAACATTTTAAGAAGGGACTTATCCGCTGCCCAAAATCATTTAAACACAAGAAAAGTTTTTGAAACTCCACTATAGTCATTCACCCCCCCTGACTATAGCTTTACCCTTCTCTGGAACCAACAATTGGTATCAGAGCAGTGTTCCTAGTATCAAAACTTGTTCAGATTTAATTTCTGGTAAAAAGGAGATCACATATTTTCAAAGTAGTTTTCAAATTTGTGCTTTCTAAATATACATACATCTTATTTGTACTTATCGATTCCTCAAATTTTATGTCTTAGGTACCTATTTTCAATGTCAACAATTTTGATGAATACAAAATAAGAATGTTGTCTCATCTTGCATCAAATCATGAGGAGATGCTGGATGTAATCAATGATGGCCCAATCGAAATCACAATTGTGGTAGCCACAGGAGCAGATCAAGGAAAAGAAATAGACAAACTCAAGAAGTATTGGACCAAGGATGACATGAGAAGAGCAAATCTTGACTTTGTTGCAAAAGATATGATCTTGAAGACCCTGGATAGCAACATGTTCATGAGAATTAAAGATTGCAAAACAACAAAGGAGATGTGGGACAAGCTGGCACTGATAAATGAAGGATCTGAAGCAGTTAAAGAAAAAAAAATTATCTGTTGCAAAACAGAAATTTGAGAACATCAAAATGAAGGCTGGTGAATCCATCGATCAGATGGACAACAGATTCTCAAGCATCATCAGTGAACTACAACAGCTTGGACACACATATCCTCAGAAAGAAGTGTGCTTGAAGATCTTGAGAGGATTACCTGAAAGATGGAAGATCATCACATCAGTAATCAGAGTGACAACAAATCTTAAAAACACTAATACTCTGACCCTGATGTCTCAACTAAAGGCTCATGAATTTGAATTGAACGGCGAAGACAGTGCACCAGCAGAGGCACATAAGGCCAGTGCACTGGCTGCACCCCAACAAAGTCAAACAGCTGATGCAAACAGCAAAGAGACATAGGAACTGAAGGAATATGTAGCTTTATTGGTAAAATGCTTTGACAGGTTTAGCAAAAAAGAAGATATTCAAGGGAGGGTCATCATCAAACAAGAAGTCAAGCATAAACAAAGACACCAAGAGAAAAGATGATGAATACAGATGCTTCAACTGTAATAAGAAAAGGCAACTTCAAGGCTGATTGCACTGAAGATAAAGACAAAGCTAAGGATAAGAAGAAGTACATGACAACTGAAAAGATGAGAAGCAAGAAAGCACTCAAAGCTGAATCAAGTAGTGAAAAGAATGAAGAATCATCTAAAAAAGATTCTGATGATGATGAGGGTGACAGCTCAGACAATGAAAAAGCCTATCTATGTCTTATGGCTAAAGAGTCAAAAGAAACTGAGGTAACATCTAGTTCATACTCATCATCCAGTGCATCCACATCTGACACTTCACAATCTTCTATTCTCCCCTTAGATTCTGCAAACCTAATCCAAAATCTCATGAGTAAATTTGACCAAATTGAGATAAATCAGGAAATTCTGGAACAGAAGTGTGAGAATCTAAAAAAAGGAAAATAAAAGACTAAAGAAAGAACTGGATAAAGTAAAAGCTGAACTAACTAGTAAGGAGACTTACTCAAATGATCAACAAGCAGCGGATGATCATACATCTGGTGTTGACAGACCAGTTGAGAAAATCTCCCTAACAGTTAAGACCATCACTGCACCAGCTTACAAACCCTCGAAAAGGTTTGGATCCAGATCTGGTCTTGGCTACAACAGTCAGGATGAGAATAGAAACAATGGACAACTAAATTCTAAATCTAGGACCAACAACGGACAAAAGTTCAAAAAAGGACAGTCCATAGCTTCAACCATTCATCCAGTGCTGGTGAAGTCAAAACCCAGTGCAGTGAAACAGCAGACTAAACCATCAATCCAGTCAACCAAAAGCAAAGACTTTCTAAAAGGTAAAGGAAGACTTTATCTTTCAGAGGATGATTGGAATGTGAAACCCCCAAAATACTAGAAGAAACATTTCATGCCATGCATCATGTGCTTAAGAAAAACCAACCAAGGGATGTTCCTAGACACATGAAGCAACATAGGTTTCCCACTGCTTATTGGAAAGTGAAAAAGGATGCAAATGCACTAAAAGTAGAGAAAAGTATCATGATACCTTCAGTAGAAACATTGGAAGGTATTCTGCTATGCCTTATACATATGAAGTTGATGATTTCAATTATCCAAAAAGAAGATCCTTTGGATACACATTAGGAGTATGAGGCATGACTGCTAACAGGTATGGACTCAAACAGTGTTGGGTACCTAAACATATTTAATTTGTTTTGTAGGATGTCTGGTACATAGACAGTGGATGTTCCAGACACATGACAGGAAACAAGATATGGCTCACTGACTTTAAAGCTTTTTATGGACCCAAAGTCACTTTTGTAGGCAAAGAAAACCCTGGTAAAATTAAGGGGGAAGGCACAATGCTCAAGAACAATTTGAAGATTCAAAATGTGGCATATGTTAAGGGACTAAATTTCAATCTGCTAACCATCAGTCAATTCTGTGACGAAGGCTACAATGTACACTTCAACAAGGAAGGATGCAAGGTGATTCACAGCCAAACCAACACAGTGGTTTTTGAAGGAAGAAGAGAAGACAACATGTATGTGGTGGATTGGAGAACAGCTAAAATAGAAACATGTTTACTTGTCAAAAATAAACAATCACCTAAATTTCAAGACCATCAACACATTATCAAAAAACAAGTTAGTTGAAGTGATGACAGTTAAAATATACCCATTTATGTCATCAATTATAACCTTAAATCGGAGTTAATTGTATATATTTCATATTTAATCACGTGTTTATATTTATTATTTAATGATAAGTGATTATTAATGTGATAATTGGTATTTAGCTATTTTTATTATAAAAGAGCAATTAATTGGGTGATAAATGCTGATTTTGCAGATCATGATAAATCGGGAAGATAATTATCACGCAATCGAGAAATCTCAAGATAAAAGAGGAGAAAATCGGAGCATTGAAGAAAAGATTAATCAGATCAATTCAAAAGCATGGAGTGGGGAACAAGTCAGACGAACCGAATTTGAAAACGCGTAAAGAGGGAGGCTCGGTCGACCGAGCCATGCCATTCGGTCGACCGAGCGTGTACGTTCGGTCACCCGAGCCTAACTTGATAAATGCATGTCAATCTTTTGGATTCTCCCTATGTCGGCTACAACTCCTATATAAACGGCAGCTACGGAATTGAGAAGAGACACCACTACAATACAAAAAACAATTCATACAATTTTAGCTTTTAAGTTTTTAGTTTTATTTTCTTTGTGTTCGTTCATTGTGGATTCGTCGGATTCTCCGATTAGGGAGCGCATTAAAGAGTGGGAGTCACTCTCGTCTTCGAGGGTATGACTATTCAATTATGCAATCTTTATTTGTAGATCTGATGTATTTTATTATGGAGTAGTTTTATTTGTATTGATTGCGTGATGTAGATTTATTTACGAACCCATGTGTTTAGGTTAGAAACGTTAAGAAGTAATCATGATTTGTACCAACATAGAACTGTGTTCGGTCGACCGAGACATGTCATTCGGTCGCCCGAGTGCTGTCGTTCGGTCGACCGAGTGTGGTAATGTGTAGGGCAATATTATGATCGGCTTCGACTACGTCAGATTCTCTGAATTGGAATTAAAACGAGTAATTAAACCTGATCAACTTAGTTATTCGTCATCATAATTTAACATGAAACCCAAAAAGTGATTGTTACTTAGGATATAGATTGAATCGGCATCTAAGAAGTACGCCTTACCCTAGGAATGTTGCTTAGATGAGGTTACGGTTTATACCGGCATCGCTAGTCTCGTAATTGTGTCAGAAGTTATATGAGATGGAGGCATTAAAAAGCGAAGTCACGTAATGGAGGCACGATGATTTAGATGGCCTAACTGGAGCTAAATCTACCTTAGGGGATGACTCCCGTAGTCATAATAATTAATCTTTAACGTTTGTTTTGTCTCGTTATTGTCCTAATTCACATGGGGGAGTTATAATCTACTAGCGTAATCAATACTATTTGTTTAGATAATATCAACCGTATTATCCGTGTTTTAGTAGTCTTTAGTTTGTCTTTGTGGTCTTGTGTGTCTTGTGGTTGTCACTATTTTATTACTGCATTTAGTTGGTCATAGACCGCCCTTTCAATTTAGTTCTAATAGGATAAAGTTTTGTTTTATTTGTGCCGAGTCTCTGTGGGATCGACCTCGACTCTGTCTAGCTATACTACAATTGAACCTAGTTCTCTTGCTAGTGTGTTAGTAGGCATCGAGTTAATAATTTAACTTGACCTCCATCAAGTTTTTGGCGTCGTTGCCGGGGACTCGAGTCATTGAATTAAGATATAGCTTATTTTGTTAGAACTGGATTCGTGAATATTCTGTGAATAAGAGTCTGTGTATTAAACAGTGTCGTAAAAAAAAGTATAATAAAAAAAAGGGGTTCGGTCGACCGAACCACAGTTCTCGGTCGACCGAGAGTTAGTTTTTTTTTTTTTGTTCTGTATTAGTTTTATAAAATTCTGCTTCTGTTTTATTTACTTTTTCTTTTCTCAAACTTATTTGAGTCTGTTTTATTTAGTGAGTTAAAGGCCTAGCCTTTACTAGTGATTAATTGTTTTATTGTTGTTTATTATTTTATAGTACGCTACTCGGAAATCGAAGGAACCACTTGAGCCTTATAATCCTGAAATAGAGAAATTTACGAGAAGGAATAGGAAGTTAGCTAGGGAACTGGCTAAGCAAGGAGAAGAGGATCCAAATCTTGAGGAAAGCGAGCAAGGAAAGGAAGAAGGACATACAACCGATCATTCTGAACATTCTGAATCTGAGGCGGAAATGGAAGGCAATCCGGTCAATCCAAACCAGGTACCTAATCCTGTTATTAATCCTGTTATCAATAATGCCAATAATGTGAATGCAAATGCTAATAATGAGAACCAAGCCCTAGTTCAAGGAGCAAGGCGTACTTTGCAAAGTTATGCAACGCCCACTATTGAACAATTCATTCCCGCTATCGTAGCACCGCAAGATGCTGCGGAAGTCTATCACCCTAGGCCTAATGTAATTCAAATGGTGACCAACTATTCCACTTTTCATGGAATCCAAAACGAGGATCCTGGTGTTCACGTGACGAATTTCTTGGAAATCGTAAGCACAGTGAAACCAGAATTAATCCCGGAGGGGAACATTCGTCTTAAGCTTTTCCCTTTCACTTTGAAAGATAAAGCTAAGCAATGGCTTCTCTCTTTAGAGGCTGGATCTATCACTACTTGGGAACAATTGTTGCAAAAGTTCATGAATAAGTATTTTCCGTTAGGAAAGACTTTTAAGTTACGCCAAGACATCCTAGGATTTAAGCAACAACCTGGGGAGAGTTTTGATCAAGCTTGGGAGCGTTTCAAGGAAGCTATGAGGAAGTGTCCTCATCATGACATCTCTCTTTGGCTTTTAATGCAAACTTTTTACCATGGGTTGAGAGAGACTAAGAAAATTAGAGTAGACGCCTCCAGCAATGGAGCGTTTGTTCTTTTATCTCCTGAGGAGGCACAAGGGAAGATGGAGCAAATAGCGATGAATAGCCAATGGGGAGGCAATGACATAGCTACTGTGAAGATGGCCGCTGACATATTTGATGATAGTGCATCTACCAAAATCTTAGAACAACTTTCTGTTATCAACAATAAGGTAGATGGGATGCAAGAGAGGATGACAAGAGTAGAGAAAGGGGCTGGAATCGAGGTAGCACCTCAAAGTGAGAATGCTGGTACTGAAGAAGCCAATTATATCGGGGGAGGGTACAGGCCTAATCATAACCACCCTGGATTCCGATATAGTGACATTAATGCAGGAGAAAGGCCTAAACCGCCTACCACTTATGTACCACAGCAGACTAAAACTTTTGGTTGGGAAGCTGCGATAGAAAAACTGAGTAATGTCGTCACTGACAATATGGGACAACTTTCAAAATCTATGGCTGATTTAGCCACTAAATTTAGCCAATATTGGCAGAAGACCGATGCTAAGGTGACCAATCAAGAAGCTCTAGTCCAAAATCTCACGCACCAGGTAGGACAACTAGCTGAGCAAGTCTCAACTAGACCTCCTGGAGGGTTGCCAAGCAACACTGAGAAGAACCCTAAGGATTTGAATGCGATCATGACAAGAAGTGGAAAAGAGGTAACTCCACCATCCTTTCAAGAGAAAGAAAGAGTCACAAAGAATAAGGATGGTGAGCCAAGCAATGAGACTAATACTTCCGAGACTTTGCCTGAGCAAAGAACGTATAAAGAACCTGCTGGCCCTAGAGTTGAACTTTACAACAACAAGTATCCAATTTTCACTGATGTCGATCCTTCAACTCTACCTTATCCTCCACCAAAGCCGAAGCCTAAGTTTGATAATAAGAGGTATAAGAAGTTCGTGGATATATGTTTAGTAAGTTACAAATCAATATACCCCTAGTTGAAGCACTAGCTGAAATGCCTGAGTACACCAAGTTTTTAAAAGATGCCGTCTCAACTAAAAGGAAACTTCTAGATTTAGAGACCATATGCCTTAATGAGGAGTGCTCAGCCATTCTTCAACATAAGTTACCCCCAAAATGCAAAGATCCGGGAAGCTTTCTCATTCCCTGCACCATAGGTAACATATGTTTGAACAAAGCTTTGTGTGATCTAGGAGCTAGCGTGAACCTGATGCCACTATCTATTTTTCGGAAGCTAGGCATGAAAGATCTTATGAAGACCTCAATCACATTGCAATTAGCTGTCCGTTCTGTCAAGGAACCGTGTGGAGTGGTTGAGGATGTGCTAGTAAGGGTTGAAAAGTTTGTATTCCCTGTCGACTTTGTGGTATTAGATAAGGAAGCTAACTACAAAGTGCCATTAATATTAGGGAGACCTTTCATGGCCACTAGTAGAACGCTAATTGATGTTTACAAAGGCAAGTTGGTATTAAGAGTGAACGAAGAGAGAGTTGCATTCAATGTCTTCGACACTATGAAGCAACCTGATGATGGAGAGGATGCATGTTTCATGTTAGATTCCATTGATAGGATCGTTCAAGAATTTCAACAACATGAAAGTATCAAGGATTTTTTGGATGCTGTCTTAGAAGAAGAAGATGAAGTCAAGTACGTGAGTAGTGAGGAGGAGAAGATGATATGGCCAGGATGTAGTAGAGGGACCCCAAGACCTGTAGAGGAAGTAAGTGCTGCGGAGATTGAAAGATTCTATCATAGACCAACGTGGCATAAGTACTTTGAACTTAAACTCACTGGTCAAAAGTTGAAGACCTCTTTGGAAGAACCTCCCACAAATTTGACTTTAAAACCTCTTCCTGCGAATTTGAAGTATGTATTTCTTCAAGATGAGACTTTGCCGCTAATCATATCTTCTTCCTTGACGGACTTACAAGAGGAGAAACTAATGAGAGTTCTGAGAGAGTACCGCGGAGCATTTGGATGGACCATAGCTGACGTTAAGGGTATTAGTCTTAGCGTATGTATGCACAAGATCTCCGTAGACCCTGAGAAGAAAGCGGTCGCACAACCTCAAAGGCATTTAACCCCACAATTAAAGGACGTGGTTAGGGATGAGGTTATAAAAATGCTATAAATGGGAATTATATTTCCAATTGCTGATAGCGAATGGGTAAGCCCTATCCACGTAGTTCCCAAAAAGGGAGGATTGACGGTGCAAGCCAATGAGTTGAATGAGTTAATTCCTGTGAGGCTAATCACTGGTCATCGAGTGTGCATAGACTTTAGGAAACTAAATGATGCAACTCGTAAGGACCACTTTCCTCTTCCCTTCATCGATCAAATGCTCGAGAGACTGAGCGGGCATGCTTTCTATTGTTTTCTGGACGTTTATTCGGGATACTATCAAATCCACATCTCGCCCGAAGATCGTGAGAAAACAACGTTTACATGCCCATATGGGACATTTGCGTATAATCGAATGCCATTTGGATTGTTCAACGCCCCCGCGACATTTCAACGATGTATGATGTCATTATTTGCGGATATGGTGGAAGATTTCTTGGTAATCTTTATGGATGATTTCTCCGTGTTTGGAGACGATTTCGATTCATGTCTCACACATCTAGCACGAGTGTTGAAGAGATGTGAAGAGACGAATCTTGTGCTTAACTGGGAGAAATGTCATTTGATGGTTACAGAAGGTATAGTACTAGGCCACCGCATATCAAAGAATGGTATAGAGGTGGATAGAGCCAAAGTCGAGGTGATCGAGAAATTACCTCCACCTACTAATCTTAAAACTTTGCGAGGTTTTTTAGGCCACGCCGGATTTTATCGTAGGTTTATCAAGGACTTTTCCTTAATCTCTAGACCTCTTACCGAATTATTGGCCAAGGATGTGCCATTCGTGTTTTCTAATGAGTGCATAAAAGCTTTCAACGAGATAAAAAGTAGACTGGTTACTACACCCGTTCTGGTAGCACCGGATTGGGATCTTCCGTTTGAACTGATGTGTGATGCAAGTGATACTGCTGTTGGCGCCGCTTTGGGTCAGAGAAAAGATAAGATTTTTAGGCCCATTTATTATGCAAGCCGGACTTTGAATGATGCCCAAAGAAATTACGCCACAATGGAGAAGGAACTTCTGGCCGTTATCTTTGCCTTTGACAAGTTTAGATCTTACTTAGTAGGATCTAAAGTCACTGTGTGGACTGACCATGCGGCTCTTAAGTATCTCCTAGCAAAGCAAGACTCAAAGCCTAGATTGTTGAGATGGATTCTACTGTTGCAAGAATTTGACGTAGAAATCTGAGATAAGAAAGGAAGTGAGAACGTGGTGGCCGATCATCTATCGCGCTTACAATTAGAGGATGGTGAGGAATTACCTGAGATAGGAGAATCTTTTCCTGATGAACAAATTTTCTCCATCACCACCATCAGGGGACATAATGATTGTGCTGCAGTTTCTTCATGAATAGGGGTTGTGAAGGAGAAGAAGCAACCATGGTTTAGTTTGTTTGTCAATTATCTATCCGCAAAGTACCTACCACCGAATCTCACTGTCCAAGAAAGGAAAAAATTCTTTAAAGATCTTAGACACTATTATTGGGATGAGCCTTATTTGTTTAAGCTAGGATCTGATAATATTTTTCGAAGGTGTGTGCCCGAAGAAGAGTATAATGATATCCTGAAACATTGTCATTCCTATGAAGTTGGAGGACACTACGGGGGAGAAAAAACCGCGGCTAAGGTCCTCCAATGCGGTTTTTATTGGCCGACATTGTTTAAGGATGCACACCAATATGCAAAGGCATGTCATCTACCTGTGGAACTGGAGCACCGGGCCATGTGGGCAACAAGGATGCTAAATTTTGATGAGACGTTGGCCGGTGAGAAAAGGATGTTAGAATTAACTCGCCTGGAGGAGTTTCGTTTAGAGGCATACGAGAATGCCAAGATTTTCAAGGAGCGCACGAAGAAGTTTCATGACAAAAAGATTCTGGAGAGGACCTTTCAAGAGGGTGATCTGGTTCTCTTGTACAATTCGCGCTTAAGACTCTTCCCGGGTAAGTTGAAATCAAGATGGTATGGCCCATTTCAAGTACAACAAGTCTTTCCTTCTGGAGCGGTGGAGCTATTCAATTTCAAAGACGAGTCCAGATTTGTGGTCAATGGACATCGTATTAAGCATTATCACGGGCTTCCGCCTGCTGCTGAGGAGGAGGTTTTGTACCTCGATGACCCTGTTTATGAATAAACCATCTTGAGCTGAGTCGAGCTAGCGACTATAAACTTAGAACTACTACCTATAACTATCTTTTTCGTTTTTCTTTTTAATAAAGTAGCATGCGCCTATCACGGTTTTTTTCATCTCGCCATGTTCCGAGTCTAAGTTCGGAATAAACGAGGTTTTTTCCTTGATAGCCGTCATGTGAGTTTTTATTTAGGTTTAAATACCTTTTGGTCTTGTCCATGGCAGTATAAAGTAAAGTGGCTTGAACTGTTTTTAGATATCTATATCCAATTACTGCCACATTATTTTATAACTTCCATAGACATGGTATTTGACGATTTCGTGGAGCTTGTTTGTTTATACAGGATGTGTCTGTCTCTCCACGCTGTGCCGATGATTACTCCGATAATATTCCTTTACTTGGGAGCCGTTTCCAGAGCTAAGTCTTTCACCTTGAACTCTCATTTATTTTTGTCATTGAGGACAATGCCATGTTTAAGTGGGGGGCAGGGGACTTAGCTATATATTGTGCTATATGTTGAAAAAGTCAAGGGGAACGGAATACTGAGACAATATTGAGCCAAATTTAAAAATTTTATGGATAAATGCCAAGTTGTTTAACTCGTACCCTTAAACTTGTAAAGTTCTTATACTTAGAATTAATAGGAAATGAACCAAGTTGCGTGAGTACGTGGTCATATTATACTTTTGCGATAAATTGTTAGTAGACTTAATGATATTCATGCCAACAATTGCAAGTAGTTAGGTATTGTTCAATTACTCAACATGTGAATCGCTTAGTACCGCATGAGTTATAATAATTGAAAGAAGTATGTGTACATTGCTTAGATAATTGGTTATGAGGACCCAGTGTCGACATTTGTCGACTGATGTATTCTGATCTTCTAGCCAACAAAAGCGGAGTAATAAGCTTGGGACGTACCTGTGTTTTGACAATGTATTAAAACAATGGGCTTGTAGTAACATTACCAAAGTAGCCCCGCGCTTGTGGTAATATTCGATGCTATGCTTAATCTAAGATAGGGGGATACTCTATGAAGAGTTTTCTTCCTTGAGGTTAGTAGTATTCGAAAAATATGCAAAATTGAAAAAAAAATTCGAATTTTTAGAGGCTTCGAGTAGTACTCAGTCTCCAAGTCCAAAAACCCTATACATACGCTCTTGCTTATTGTTCTAGTGCTTTAACCATTGCGAGGCATAAGAAGTATGAATGCTGATGTTGGTGAATTTAGATATGAAGTCTGCATAAACTCTAATCTTGCTACATTTATATAAAACCAATGCACATGCACACAATCACTTTGATTCATAGCGAGTAGTGAATAATGCTTATCTTATGAGCATGACTGGTATGAGTTGACTCGGGTTTCTTGTGTAAGTATGAGTTGACCACAGAAAATGTTGTCTTGGGGAATAACTTGTTGATGCTTTGTTCGGGACGAAGCAAAGTTTAAGTGGGGGGCATTTTGATGACAGTTAAAATATACCCATTTATGTCATCAATTATAACCTTAAATCGGAGTTAATTATATATATTTCATATTTAATCACGTGTTTATATTTATTATTTAATGATAAGTGATTATTAATATGATAATTGGTATTTAGCTATTTTTATTATAAAAGAGCAATTAATTGGGTGATAAATGCTGATTTTGCAGATCATGATAAATCGGGAAGATAATTATCATGCAATCGAGAAATCTCAAGATAAAAGAGGAGAAAATCGGAGCATTGAAGAAAAGATTAATCAGATCAATTCAAAAGCATGGAGTGGGGAACAAGTCAGACGAACCGAATTTGAAAACGCGTAAAGAGGGAGGCTCGGTCGACCGAGCCATGCCATTCGGTCGACCGAGCGTGTACGTTCGGTCACCCGAGCCTAACTTGATAAATGCATGTCAATCTTCTGGATTCTCCCTATGTCGGCTACAACTCCTATATAAACAGCAGCTACGGAATTGAGAAGAGACACCACTACAACACAAAAAACAATTCATACAATTTTAGCTTTTAAGTTTTTAGTTTTATTTTCTTTATGTTCGTTCATTGTGGATTCGTCGGATTCTCCGATTAGGGAGCGCATTAAAGAGTGGGAGTCACTCTCGTCTTCGAGGGTATGACTATTCAATTATGCAATCTTTATTTGTAGATCTGATGTATTTTATTATGGAGTAGTTTTATTTGTATTGATTGCGTGATGTAGATTTATTTACAAACCCATGTGTTTAGGTTAGAAACGTTAAGAAGTAATCATGATTTGTACCAACACAGAACTGTGTTCGGTCGATCGAGACATGCCATTCGGTCGCCCGAGTGTTGTCGTTCGGTCGACCGAGTGTGGTAATGTGTAGGGCAATATTATGATCGGCTTCGACTACGTCAGATTCTCTGAATTGGAATTAAAACGAGTAATTAAACCTGATCAACTTAGTTATTCGTCATCATAATTTAACATGAAACCCAAAAAGTGATTGTTACTTAGGATATAGATTGAATCGGCATCTAAGAAGTACGCCTTACCCTAGGAATGTTGCTTAGATGAGGTTACGGTTTATACCGGCATCCCTAGTCTCGTAATTGTGTCAGAAGTTATATGAGATGGAGGCATTAAAAAGCGAAGTCACGTAATGGATGCATGATGATTTAGAGGGCCTAACTGGAGCTAAATCTACCTTAGGGGATGACTCCCGTAGTCATAATAATTAATCTTTAACGTTTGTTTTGTCTCGTTATTGTCCTAATTCACATGGGGGAGTTATAATCTACTAGCGTAATCAATACTATTTGTTTAGATAATATCAACCGTATTATCCGTGTTTTAGTAGTCTTTAGTTTGTCTTTGTGGTCTTGTGTGTCTTGTGGTTGTCACTATTTTATTACTGCATTTAGTTGGTCATAGACCGCCCTTTCAATTTAGTTCTAATAGGATAAAGTTGTGTTTTATTTGTGCCGAGTCTCTGTGGGATCGACCTCGACTCTATCTAGCTATACTACAATTGAACCTAGTTCTCTTGCTAGTGTGTTAGTAGGCATCGAGTTAATAATTTAACTTGACCTCCATCATGAAGGCCTACCAGAGATCACATTCAAGAAAGAAAGCCTCTGTGATGCATGCCAGAAAGGAAAGCAAATCAAAAGCTCATTCAAGTCAATGCCTTATCAATCAACAAAAAGAATTCTACATATATTGAACATGGATCTTTTTGGACCAGTCACACCAGTCAGTGTAAGTGGAAATAAGTACACTCTAGTAGTGGTGGATGACTTCTCCAAATATACCTGTACTATATTCATGAAAAAGAAACAAAAAATCTCAAAAGGCTGCCAGAATTGCTGTGAAGGATTCAAAATGAGAAAGATCTAAAGATCATCAAGATCAAATCAGATAGAGGCACAGATTTCTAAATGAAATAATAAGAACCTATTGTGAATAAAATGGAGTACTACACCAACTATCAGCAGCAGGGACCCCACAATAAAATGGTTTAGCAGAAAGAAGAAACATGACACTCAAAGAAGCAGTCAGAACTGTTGGACCTATTTCTATGTTTTGATGATGAGTGCCAGACTAGCTGTTATAGTGCAAAGGCAAAAAGATGTCTAGATCAAATGTATAGGTTTATTAGAGTTTGATTTATGAATAGGTTTGATCAAACAAGCACTGTAAAGGGCTGCTGATTCATATCAGCAGACTGATCCATATTAGTAGGGTAGATAGGTCAGTAGACTAGTCTGGAACCTGCTGAAGACTGAAGGCTGAGGGCTCAAACTCAGTTACAGAAGGCTAAGGGATCAAACTTTGTAATTTAAGTCAAGGATATGGAATCAGAATTTAGGCAAGTCTGTGATGACCTAAACTGATTACATATACCTTGTGAAGAAGGTCTAAGTTCCATAAGTTGGATGATGTTTGGAACTTGGTTATAATTAAAAAGGTGTAATCTAACTTCACAAATAAAAGTTAGATAAAAGAAGTCAGCTGCATTGTATTTTATACACTACAAATTGCAGTTCAGCAGACTGATAGGTATCTCAGCAGACTGATGAGCCTGCTGATAATATACCTCGGTTAATTCAAGATTATATTGGAAGATTACATGGATAAGGACAGCCAACTACCTCTGACTTATCAAACAAATCAAAGGCTGAGATTAAAAGAACGTTAGGATGACTCAGATTTTTATCCAATGGTTATAAGTCAAAGGGTGGACGGACTGCACTGTCAAAAAGGAATTCTGACAGTGTCAGTCCTATGAATAGTGACAGAAAGCAAATCAGATGGGACAAAAACATGGAACGGTTACATTTGAATTTCAAATACAAGTCACATGCATTCTTACCTACAAATAGAGGACTTTCAACTCAGAAACAGATGATGAAATTTGATAAACTTAGAAGAGATATTTTACTGAGCTGAAAAACACCCTGCTGAACCTACTGAACTTAAAGCTACTGATCCAGAGAAATTCTTCAAGTGTTTTCTGCATTCAAGCTATATCAAGCATACACACTTTAGGACTGCAGGCTGCTGATTATATCATCCTAATCAAGCTACTGCAACTGAATCATTTATTTTATAAAGAACCTGCTGAATACAGTGAAGCACAATTGTGTGAAAGACTGTTGTTTGTGGTGGAGCTGGTGAAGAGGCAATCCTAACCTTCAAGGACCAGTGGAAGACTCAGGAGCAGCAATCCTACCTGTTCCCAGTTTTCAGTTTGTGAAACCATAGTTATTGGTGAAGGACAAGCAATTTAGGAATCTTTGAACTGCTATATCAAAGATCTCTAGTGGATTACCTCCAACATCATAGGAGAAGAGTGGACTGACAGGATTACACCACATGGAACCACTATAAAATCTTCCTACTTACTTTCAGCATTTACATTCTGCACTTAGTTTATTTTACACATCAACCTACTAAATCTAGCAACTGAAATCACACACTTACACTACTGAGTATCTAATACTTAGTATCATATTTAACAACAAGTATTAAGGCTTAATTTTAATATTATTCCGCTGCACAAATTTAGCAAACTCAACTGTCAGTAGACTACTGTTTATCAGCAGGCTACTGAGGTATCAGCAGACTACTGAAGTATCAGCAGACTGCTGAAGTTGCAGAATTTGTTAACTCCAAAGTTTTAAGTGTTAAGTTTATTCACCCCCTCTCTAAACTTAACCAAAGCCTTTTCAAGGGACCAACAATTGGCATCGGAGCAGTGCTTCTGTTCTGAAGAAATCCTACTTGTTGTGCTTGTGGAAATTCTTTGAAACTTTCTTTCAAGTTACTGATTTTCAAAGACTTGCATCATGGATAACACCCAGTATGCTAAAACTATGCTGATGTGTTCTCTTGATAGATTTGATGAGTATAAATGTCAAATGCAGGCTTACCTTGCTGCAACTCATGATGAGATGATGGATGTACTAACAGATGGACCACTGGAGATTACCAAGGCAGTAACAGTGGGTGATACAACTGAGTACATTCCTAAACCAAAAAGAGAATGGAATGCAGAAGACAGAAAAAGAGCAAACCTCAACAATATTGCTATTGACATCATTTATAGAACCTTGGATAGCAATATGTACATGAAGGTTAAAGATTGCAAAACAGCAAAGGAACTTTGGGATAAGATACAGTTGATCTGTGAAGGCACTGATGCAATAAAGAAGAATAAAATCAGTGTGGTCAAAAAGAGGTTTCAAAAGTTCAAGATGCTACCAAATGAAACCATTGAGCAAATGGAATCAAGATTTAATGCAATCCTGGATGAACTTACCCTGCTGAGTGTAAGTTATTCAAAAGAAGAAATAAACACCAAAATCTTGGAGGCTCTACCTGCAAAAGATGTTTGGAAAATGAAGGTGACTGCAATAGAAGAAATGAGAAAGTTGCATGAAGAAGACACCTTCAAGTTGTTTTCAGATCTCAAGGCTTATGAATTTAGCAAAAAGCTTGTACCTGAGAGTGAAAAAGAAGAGCCAAAAACCACTGCATTGGCTGCTTCACATCAAGAAGAAACATCTGGAGGACAAGATGATCTACTGGATGAGATGCGGGAACAGATTGCCCTCCTGAGCAAGAAAATCAGGATGATGAAGACAGGAAAGGCCCCGGTAAGAAACTTCACAAAAAGGCCTACTGAAAGAAAGAAAGAAGAATCAACGAAAGATAATGACTATCTATGCTTTCATTGCAAGAAACCAGGACACTTCAAACCTGACTGTCCTGAGTTAAAACCAAGTAAGGAACCTGATTATCTTTGCTTCAACTGCAAGAAGCCTGGACACTTTAGACCTGATTGTCCAGACCTACTGAAGACCAAGAGTCAACAAAGAAGACATGGCAAGAAGGCTATGGTTTCTGAAGATGAATCAGGGTATGAAGTGGAATCTGAAAAAGGAAATGAATCAGATGACACAGCACTGGTTGCTGATATGGAAGATTATGCTTTGATGGCCAATATGGATGAAACCGAGGAGGTATATAATACGGTATCCATCAATACTCCTACTGGAAGTGATTGTGAATCAACTTGTGGTTCAAATCCTAGAAATTCTGACAATAATGAGACTTTGGATGCCATCCTTAATCAATTGAGGATAATACAATCTGGTTATGAGATTGTGAAGGCTGAAAAAGAAGCTCTTGAATTAGAAGTTGGAAGATTGAAAGCTGAATTAAGAGTTCTCAAAGGTAAGGAAAAAGATGTTGGACAGAATCAGTGTAAGCCTACTGATCATCCAGCAGCCCCTGAATCTGCTGAACCATCTTGCTCCACTACTGCATACAAGTCTGGAAAGCCTTATGGTGATAAAACATGGCTTGGATTTGGAACTCAACAATCCAAAAAGAGTGAATCCAGTAAGGTTACTGAACCTAGGACCAGAATTGGTCCTAAGTTTGTAGCAGCACAAGATCCAACTCCACGTAAGGTTGATGAGGCTGTGAAACCTACTGAGAATACTTCAAGGAAGCAAAATCAGAAGTCAAAGAAGTCAACAGTTCCTAATAAAAAGAATAAATCTAAAAATAGGACTGCTGAACCTTCTAGACCTACTGATAGCAAACCTGCTACCAAGTCTGCTGGACCACAAAAAGGTAAAGGTCAGAGACATTCCAAAGATAAGAATCCCAAATCTAAAAATGTTAATCATTCAACGGATACTTATCTCAGGGGGAAAGGTAGACTGTTCCCTGCTGATGATGATTGGAATATTCCTGTACCTGCTGATAGAAACAACCAGTATAACCATGCTGCTAGGGTAAAACCTAAGCAATGGACTCAGCAAAGGACTCAACAGAGGACTTATAAAAGGCCTCAGCAGGGACCTCAGCAGACTCCATACTACAGGGCTATTCCTAACAGACAACAAACAAATGGTTATACTAATGCTTCTAACACCAAAAATCACTTCAAACAGCATTATAAACCAAAAGGCCAGAAAACATATGTGAATCCTACACAACCTACTGTTAGAACTTATGGATGTGTGGAATACATGTATGAACCAAAGTATGACACTTTTAGGAGAAGACCTTACGGAAACTTACCAAAAGTCATGCTTACTACTGACCACTATGGATCCAAACAGGTTTGGGTACCTAAAATGTATTAACTTTGTTTTGTAGGGTGTCTGGTACTTTGACAGTGGATGTTCCAGACATATGACAAAGAATAAGCACTGTCTATTAAACTTTATGGCAAAAGATGGTTCAAGGGTGAATTTTGGCAATAAGAATACACCTGGACACACAAGAGGATATGGCACTTGTGAGAAATGGACTTACAATCAAGAATGTTGCATATGTGGAAGGACTGGACTACAACTTGCTGAGCACTGGACAATTCTGTGACATGGGATACAAGGTCACTTTTGACAAAAACAACTGTACTGTCATTAGTGAAAGAGGTGATCAAGTTGTACTTGCTGGTAGAAGACAACAAAACATGTATGTTGTGGATTGGTCTACTGCAGTTCCTGAAACCTGCCTGATTGTACATACCAAGTCTGAACTCAATTGGTTATGGCACAAGAAGTTGAGTCATTTAAACTTTGATGATATCAATCAGTTGGTGAAGAAGAAGCTGGTGATTGGTTTACCTGAGATCACATTCAAAAAGGATGCTATATGTGATGCATGTCAGCAGGGTAAACAGATAAAGTCAAGCTTCAAGTCAAAAACTAAACAATCAACCAATAGAGTGTTGGAGCTTATGCATATGGATCTTTTTGGACCAATAACTCCAACAAGTGTAACTGGAAAGAAATACACCTTAGTGGTTGTGGATGATTATTCAAGGTACACTTGGGTGATATTTATGAACAAGAAAAGTGAAACACTCAAAAGCATGCCTAATCATTTAACGAGATTATAAAATGAGAAAAGTTTAACAGTAATAAAAATAAGATCAGATCAGGGTACTGAATTTCTCAACAAAGTTATAAGAGAATACTGTGAATAGAATGGTGTACTGCATCAACTTGCTGCTGCTGGTACACCTCAGCAAAATGGGGTTGCTGAAAGAAGAAAGAGGACTTTAAAGGAAGCAGGAAGGACAATGATATGTGAAGCATTGCTACCTGAAAGATATTGGGCTGAAGCAGTTAATACAACATGCTATACACAAAACAGAACATCAGTGAATAAGAAGCTGCTGAAGACACCTTATGAGATTTTGAATGGAAGGAAACCAAACATATCCTATTTCCATCCATTTGGAAGCAAGTGTTTTATCCTAAATCACAAGGTTCATCTGAAAACATTCCAACCAAAGTCAGATGAAGGGATTTTCTTAGGATATTCTTCAGTCAGCAAGGCATTCAGGGTACTGAACAAGAGGTCACTGAAACATGAAGAAACAATCCATGTTGGGTTTGATGAACCTAAGTTCACTGGTAGGGATGTTGAAGATTGTGAACCTGCTGAGAATCAACAAGTCACTGATCCAGATTGTGTTGAAGTTTTGGAAAGATTCAATGATTTAAAAGTTTCTGATACTGCCCCTGTTGAACACCCTGCTGGTAACATTACTGATGCAACAACTGAAGCAATTCAAAGATCTGCTGAACCCCTTGTTGTTGAAGAAGCTACAGCAGACCCTACTGAAGATGAGGTTCCTGATAATCAAACTAACCAGAATCCACAATGGTTAAGGAATCACCCTGCTGAACAAGTTATTGGCAATGTACAGCAAGGTGTAAGGACTAGAAGACAACTGGAAGCTTTGTTTACTTGTTTTCTATCTCAAATGGAACCAAAAGTTGTTGAAGAAACTATTTCAGATCCAGATTGGATAATAGCTATGCAAGAAGAATTGAATGAATTTGAAAGAAATCAAGTTTGGACACTAGTTGAAAGGCCAAGTCATGCAAATATCATTGGTACTAAATGGGTATACAGAAATAAACTTGATGAATCTGGTACCATTGTGAGGAATAAGGCCAGACTAGTTGCAAAAGGCTATTCTCAAGCAGAAGGAATAGATTTTGATGAAACTTATGCACCTGTTGCAAGATTGGAAGCTATCAGATTATTCTTGGCACATGCTGCATATAAGAACTTCAAAGTATATCAAATGGATGTCAAAAGTGTATTTCTGAATGGTATTCTAGAGGAGGAAGTGTATGTACATCAACCTCCTGGATTTGAAGTTAAAGATCAAGAAGATAAAGTGTATAGACTCAACAAAGCAATTTATGGATTGAAACAAGCACCAAGAGCATGGTATGAGACTCTATCTCAATTCTTGATGGACAATGGTTTTACAAAAGGCACCATTGACAAGACACTTTTCAGAATCAGTGAAGGGAACAGCACCCTGGTGGTACAGATCTATGTGGATGACATAATATTTGGTTCTGAAAATGATTTACTTTGTGAAAAGTTTGCAAATCTAATGAAGAGTAAATTCCAAATGAGTATGATGGGGGAATTGAACTACTTCTTAGGATTGCAAGTCAAACAGTTGAAAGATGGAATCTTCATTCATCAAACCAAGTATACCAAGGTGTTGCTAAAGAAGTTTGGTATGGAAAACAGCACCAAGATATCAACTCCAATGAGTACAAACATCAGATTGGATGAAGATAAAGAAGGCAAAGATGTTGATCAGACTTTATACAGAAGGATGATAGGCGGTCTGCTGTACCTTACTGCCACCAGACCTGATATATCCTTTGCTGTAGGTGTTTGTGCAAGATTTCAATCTAAACCTAAAGAAAGTCATTTAGGTGCAGTGAAGAGAGTTCTCAAGTACCTAAAGGAGACTTTGGGAGTAGGGATATGGTATTCCAAGGTGGAACTTTCAAAGTTATATCCTACTCAGATTCAGATTATGCTAGATGCAAAATTGATAGAAAAAGCACTACAGGAACTTGTCAGTTAATGGGAAGTAGACTGGTCTCCTGGTTCAGCAAGAAACAGAATTCAATATCAACTTCCACTTCTGAAGCTGAATATATAGCTGCTGGAAGTTGTTGTGCACAAGTACTATGGCTAAGACAACAATTAAGGGATTATGGAATTGAAGAAAAGGAAATACCAATTATGTGTGACAACACAAGTGCAATTGCAATCACAGAAAATCCTGTTTTGCACTCAAGAACCAAGCACATTGATGTGAGACATCATTTTATAAGAGATCATGTTGAAAAGAAAGATGTGGTGGTTCTATATATCCCTACTGAAAATCAACTTGCTGATATTTTCACTAAACCACTTGAGAGTGAAAGATTTGCCAAATTAAGGACTGAACTGGGAATTATAAAAGTTGACTGATATTCAGCAATGTACTGGAATTCACCAAGGGGATTAGTCTTTGCTATGTTGGGTGAGCTCACTTAGCAGATTAGTCATTGGTATCAACAATTCCATTTCTTATGTTTGGACAATTGAGCAAATGAGGTTGCCAAGGGGATTGGTCTTTGTCATGTTGGGTGAGCTCACTTGACAGATCAGTCATTGGTATTAAACTTCATCTTGTATTATCAATTGAACAAAACAAGAAGAAATCAAGGGTCAGCAGAGTCACTGTGTCAGCAGCCTGCTGAAGCATCTCTATCAGCAGACTGCTGAGCTAACCCTGCTGAGGACAACCCTGCTGAATGGAACGTTATTCAGTCAAACTTTACTAAAGTCAAAGAGCAGTTTGGCGGGATATTTATCCTATCCTTTATTACCATAGTTAACACGATCCAACGGTTACAAAGCGTTATGGAGGAGTTATGGGCCACGTGTCAAGACAACATTTACTCAGATTAATCGTGGTTAACATCAATGTACGTGCACTGACAGTTACAACTACCGTCTGTCCATATATACAGACCTACACTCAGCAGATTTTCACTACTTGCAAAATCTGCTATATCTCTGTTTTTACACTGTGTGAACACAGATTTACAATCCATCTTCTTCATCTCATTTTTCTCATAACAATGGCGGAAAAGATTGATGTCCAGATTGAATCAAGCCAAAGTGTTAGAGGCTTTGTTGTTGATGCAAACAAAACAGAATTGGCCATCAATATTGGTAGAAGAATAAGGAGGTTTGCAGGATTGGAGAATATACTCAATATAAGATTGGAAACAATTTCCTACACAAATGTTATTGATTTCTGGAAAAACATGGTTGTGGAAGAAGGAAGTGAAGCATTCAAGACAACTGTGAATGCTGAGGAGATTGAAGTTTCCCCTAGTCTACTGAGGGAAGTTTTTGGATTTGAAGAAGTAGTGGATGGTCCAATAAATCCTGAAGCAATGGGACTATCCAAGATGGCTTTTGTTGATCAAATCAAAACAAATGCAGCCACCAAATCCATTCCAGGCATCAATTGCAGACATATTGGGAATGAGTACAATCTGCTGAGCAAACTCATTGCAAAGAACATACTTGGACTGGTTGGAAGTATGGACACTCTATCAGGACCCAAGATAGAGCTGATGATGATCATTTGCAGAAGCATGAAGTTTGATTGGGCTGGTTACTTCATTCATTACATGAAGAAGGTAGCCAAGGAAGAAAAAGAGGGAAAAAGGAAATCCAAGGCCTTGCCCTTAGGATTAATGGTTCAGACCCTGCTGAATCACTTGGAGGTTCCTGATATTGAACCTGAGAAGATTAATCAGTCTAGATACAAGAAGGAAATTGATTATGCTATTCCTGGTCTAGATGATGATGAAGATGTTGCTGACCCTGCTGCTGATGGTGATAGTGATGGAGATGAAGGTGATGCTGGTGGTGAGCAGGTCAAGCAAACTAAGAAGAAATCTACTAAACCTGCTGCACCAAAGAAGACCTCTGAGAAAAGAAAGGCTGTAGATACAAGGAAGATCACTGAGATCTTAAAGCCTAAGAAGACAAAGATGCAAACAGCACAGACTGTTGAGTCTGCTGAGGGTCCAGCTGAACTTGAAGGTACTGACCCTGTTGTTGCTGCAAGAAGAACTGTTGTTGAGATTTTAAAGGAACAACAGATGGAAGCCAGTAGAAAGAGGAAGTCTATTGTGGTTGAAAAAGATGATGAACCACTTTCCAAGAGAAGAAAAGAAATTATCCACAAAAAGAAACATGGAAAGGGGAAAGAATTGTAAATTTTGGAGGCACAAAGAGTCCAAGAAGAAGAAGCATCAGTAGAAGAGGATGAAGAGGCTATTGAGGCTGATCCCTTAACTATCATCAAGCCTGTGGAAATTACTGACTCCTCACCAGAAGAGGTTGTTAAGTCTACTGAAGCTACACAGGTTGTTATTGAGCAATCTGTTGGAGATATACAGCAGTCTACTGACCCTGAGCCTGCTGTAGTATCTACTGAAGACCCACAGCAAACCACTGAACCTGAACCTACTGTGGTAATTGAAGAATTGGTTGAAGACCCTGCAAGAGTTGCAAGAACTCAGGGGGAAGAGCAGTCTGCTGCTAACCCTGCTGATGAGCATGTAAGTCAGGAGGAACCAAGTGTTGTACAGATGGAAGTAGTAGGTACAAATATACCACCTCAGCAACCTACTGACTTTGAAGCATCTGTTGAAGAAACAATGAATTTACTTGTGGGAGCTTTTGGAGGTCAGCAAGCTACTGAACCTGCCACTAGAAAGCCATCTATGCCATATGAAAAGGCATCTAAGAAGGACAAAGTAGATCCTAACTTCAAAAAGGTGCAAAACTATTTTCAGTGGAAGTTTGGATTCTACAAGAAACAGAAACTAGCTGCTGATCCAATGAGTGGATTTGAAGAATGGGCATTTGAGCAGCTGGGTGTGGACAGCCTGTTGGATTTGTTAGACACTAGCATGCTGCAATCCAGGCTGATGGATCTTTTGGATGAAAGAAAGAAAAGTGGAGGAATTATGTTCAGAGATCCAAAGTACACACCAGACAGTGACTCATCAGATTCTGATGATGATTCCCTCATGTTTCCTGGGGAGACCAGTGGAGTGGTTAGAGAAACAACAATTGAAGCTACTGGTCAAGGAACCATTGCTGGCATAGAAGCTGAACCCACTGAGACTGATAAGTCTGCTGAGGGTCAGCAGACTGGAGGGATGGATGAGGATCTACAGGATCTCACCATGGATGATCTGGAGGCATTGATCAATGAAGGAGTTAATTTAAGTGCTGGTAGGCTAGCTGATGAATCTTTTACATTCCATGTTGTAGAGCCTACTGCACAAACTGAAGCTGAACAGAGTGAGGATTTGGATGAAGAGAAGGTTACTGATTATAGTGAACCTAGTGCCAGCTTAGAAGAATCTATTGAATATCAAGATGGATTTGACTTTGAGGGCATTCTTACTAAAACTGCCATCATTCTGAACAAGATTGGTCATGCTGAAGGATTCCAAGTGGATAATGAGGCTATATTCAATCCACAAAGAGTTGAAGAGGAGGTACAGGTTGCTGGGCTACAAACAGCACCTGCACAAAGGTTGGAACAGGAGGTACAGGCTGCTGAGTTACAAACAACAACTGGACAAAGGTTGGAACCAGTTTTGGGTTTGGAGGAAACCTCTGTTGTTGAAGAGGCTGCTGTAGTGGAGCCTACTAGAGTCGAGACCACTAAAGGGAAAGATGGTCAGCAGTCTGCTGTTAATATGGATGAGCAGCTGCTGGACTATGACTTTAGTGATGAGGAGTTCCAAATGCCTGAAGAAGAAAATGCTGATGTTGATCCCCCACAGGCATTTGTACCTATTTTTGAAGAACCAGCCATTGATCCTATCTTAGAAGAATATCAAGGACCTAACCCTGCTGGATTAGATAGGAGTTGGGCAATGGTTGTGAGCAATCAGAGGCCACAGTACAATGTTGAGGAGCCTGCTGATGAAGCTACTGGTGGAAGAATGACTGGTGAGATACCAGTAAAAGTTTTGAATGAGTTAAGGACTGTGAGGCATGATATGTAACAGTTAAGAACTCAACTGGATAGACAAGAAGAGAGATTTGATGAACTGATGAAACTGGTGAATGAAAACAGACAATCTACTGATACAGTTGCTTCAAACATCACATCTACTCAAAATGCTGTGTGGGGTGGTGATAGGAACCAACTTTACAGTACATTTTTGTACAGTTCAGCCCACGATTATCACATTTCTGGCATGTTTCGGGTGAGTTTAGACCCTATTTTGAGTATTGTTGGGGAGATTTTGCATCATTAAAACAAAAGAAAATTTATAAACCTATACTACCATGCAAAACTACCTCCTAACCGGCCGAATACCGGGTAGTTGCTAGTAAAGTTGGATAAGTACGGGTATCGATCCTCAGGGAAAAGGGCTGTTGAATCTAGTTCATTAACTCTCCTAAATTGTCACTACTAAAAACAAATAACTATTACTAAACCTAAACTAAAAACAGAAAATAAACTGGACGGAGGATTGTTAATCCAAAGCCAGGAAATATAGTTGCGGACAAAATAAATAAAACTACATCTACGAAAACAGTAAAACTAACTAATAACTGAACAAACATAAACAAACCATGATCAACCTATTTCCAACAACCATCACCTCACCGAAGGAAATAAGATAGACAAATATTTATTCACAAGTTATCTTGGATTATTATCTTATCTAAAGAAGCGTTTCCTCTTCTGATTTATCACGCCATTAATTAGTTTACCTTCCGGTCTTAACTAATATCGATACGAATCAAAGATATGGATTGAATCCTAACCTAACAACATTATCCCTCAACTTCCGTTTGTTGGAATAATTATTGTCAATCTCCCTCACGATAATCTAGTGAATCTATTAACATCCGTTCTAAATTCGATTAACATGAAGCATAAAAAACATGAAAGAGAACAAGAACAACATAATGAATTAAACACATGAACCATCTCCTTTCCGGTAACGGTGATATCCCTCAATTCAAATCTAAGAAAATCTTGCATCGAATTAATTAAATTGTGGTTCTCTCGTAAACCTAGATATTTAACCTATGAACTTCCGTTATGTATAGGTTAAAGATCTAATCTTTCCTATGGTGATCTAAACTACACCGACTTCCGTCATACGGTAGCATCAAATCATACAATCATCTTTCGATATAAAATTGCACGATACAAATAAACATAGGAAACGAAACAATTATAATTAAAACTTACAAAATCATCCATGAACTGAAATTAAAGTGCTGCAGAAAGAGGTCTCCAGGGCTGCTCCATGGATGAAAGCTCCAAGCCTTCATCATAATTCGAACAAGAAAAGAAAACGAAACGCAAAATAAAACCTAATCTAACCCCGATCACCCGAGCACAAGGCTCGGGTGACCGGCCTTGGAAGCCTCAGAAAATAAGGTGTTCTTGCGGCTGCTGTGTGTAAAATTCGATATGGTATCATATTAGGGTTGAAAAGCTGCTGCTATTTATAGAAAATCAGAGGCGGTTGCTACAGTAACGGTGCCGGACGCCCGTTCACAAGGTCGGACGCCCGTTCACAATTTTCAGCAACAGCATCCAAACTTGTAACGCTCATATCTCGGGCCTCGTAAGTCGGAATGGAGTGATTCAAAATCCTGTAGAATCCTCTCTTCAAGCCCTACAACTCTTATCTTGAGGTCCAGAGTCAAATCGGTTGTTATCATATCAAGAACTGCGTCGGAAGTCGGGACTACCCGGAATCCTGATTTCCCAACATTCATCTTGATTGATTTCTTTCCTTATATCTTTCAATCTCCCATAACATTGATTGATCCTTTCCAATCACGAATTTGGCTCTCTAAAATCCTCTCTTCCATCATCAATGAGTATCTACAACAATATAAAAACATACCAAAGCGTAACGTATTTCCAAAATAACATAAAATCATCATTTAAGCACATAATTCGTTACGTTTTGCAATTAACCTATTAAAAACACTATTTACTCAATTAATCGATTATAAGCTCGAATTTTACGAAAAACATCCATATATGGGGAATATTGATATAAAATATATCCTTATAAAACATATAAAATCACCCTTAACAACTCCCCCACACTTAAACCTTGCTCGTCCCGAGCAAAACAAAACATAATCATCACTCGAGACAAATAAACACTTATGCAAATATAAAACATATTCAAGTAGTTTAGAGGTTCACCCAAGTGCGTGTGCATAGCCATAGTAAACTTCCACTAAATCCACACTTGAAATTGATTCAAACAAAACTAGCCAACATCCCATTTAAATTAGAAATATAAAAATGATTATAACATGCACCTCACAAAACATACTTATTCCGAAAAGATAATAGGGAGCATTTAAAATATTTCCGACATACCTAGAGGATAGTCCCTACAACATATCTTTCAGTTTATACTGGGGATAGTCAGAAGATAACTAAGGTTTTCAACCATCTTTTCACATTACCATTCACTAATTTTTCTTAAAGTTCAATCAATTCCACATATATAGCATATATGCCCTCATTCCCAGCAATAGGATGTTTCGGGATAACACCCTAGCTGGACTACTATCATCAGGCAGTCGGGAGCTATTAACCTCATAGTGGTATAGGACATTTCGTGATAATGCCCTACCGCACTCAAATCATCGGCAGCTACTTCCGATACATAATTCATATTATTCATCCTAGATTGGTATTCAAACCTTAAATTATATCCCTCCTATCACATTCAAACCTTCAGATATTCACAGTATGTCATACTTTAATTCTAAGCACAAACTATTAAAATTTTCAAAATTCGTATGGAAGCAAAGAATCATGCGATAATCATCAAAAAATCTCTAATCAAATGGGCATAGCTTTAAAATATAGCTCATTATCTACTATGGCACGTGAAAAATAGTGTCGGGTGAAACAACTAAATTTACTAAATATGCAAAATAATGCACCAATGATATAAGAAATCAAACAAAGATATGCTCTTGCTCACTCGAGACAAACAAAAAATTTGAAAAATTTAGCACTTTCATAGAAATATAACTAATTAAGCAAACGATATGTAGATACACCAAACCATTCCCCTCCACCCCACTTAAATTACAACATGTCCTCATGTTGTGCAGAATTAAAGAAAAGATAAAAATACTTAGCTGATTTGGTAATGATATGAAGATAGGCTGAAGAAGGATAGATAATCGATCCGCGTTTCCGAGGCACGAGATGTCATAGGTATTCCTCTCCAGATTCACTTCCAAGGCCAGCTTAACAAGAACAGCCAAAAATGTACCTGCACTACTTGAAAAACATGGCAGTATCTCGGGGACACGGGGGGAATAGAACATACAGAGCACAAAATAGAATCGCTTCAGATGGAAAAATCAAACAGGGAAAGTACAGAACATCTAAGCGTCCAAATATGGAAGTTTGATATAAGCACAATAAGAAATAATAGCTCAGATGGAAAGATCAACACTTAAACTCAGGACATCTAAGAATAAAGCCATAGAAGCTTGTAGATTAATATAGACCACATGTGCAAACAGAAACATCAAACTCCAACTAATAATGATAGAGGATTATACATGGAAAAGAAATCAGAAAGAATTTTCAGATTAAGCTCATATAGAGATGGAACATATACATGGAATATTACAAAATAGTAGGCTAGGTGCAACTACATGAAAATATACTACAATGCAGCCTACATGATATCCAATCCTAAAAATAAAATAAATAAAAATAAATTCTGACAGGCTCAGGCTGAGCAGGTTTCGAGGACAACCCTACAGTGACTACGGCCTATGCAGAAACTAAAAAAAACGAGGTAGTATTACGGAAACCGACATTTAACTACACTCAGGAAAAATAAAAGAAAAATAGAAAAACAATGCAACTAGATGACATGCAACTAAATGATATGCAAAAATAAAAGAAAATAAAAGAAATAAAACTAGCCCACTAATTTGCAACACGACATGTATATAATAAACGTCTACCAAATAATGACAAGTTACGATAAACGACAGTGCTGTTCATTACATGCAATGTAGACGCGCTTTAAGACTCGTAAAAAGTGATAGCATTATGGAAAACCAACAGTTAGCTATTCTAAACAGATATAACTCATATGGAAAAAGACGTAGCATACGGAAAACCGACAGTTACTACCCAAATGAGTTATAAAAACAACAAGGAAGCACATAAGTCTCAAAGCTTGAAAGATTCATCACAGCGGTATGTAGCATACGGAAACCGACATTAGCTACTAATTAACGATAAGAACAGTTATAGCATACGAGAACCGACAGTAACTATAACATGCCTAGATGAATCATATATAAAGAATTGATCAATTATCTAACATGGATTCATAGATGGAAAGGTAAAAACATATAAGTTCAGGGCATCTATGTAAAATTAATCAGCCACAGAAGCTCGAATTAAAGTATCCATATCAAATAAGGCATTAAAAATAAAATCAAGAAATTTAGAACCTGGACTGAACCCCGGACGAACGTTCACTTAGCGTTCAGAACTGGACGGGCGTTCCACCTTGCAGACGCTCGTCTGCCTTGAAAACCGACCGGACGGGCGTTCAGAAAGTATAGACGCTCGTCTGGTCCTCTAAATCAGAACAGGATTGAAAATATTTGAACGGACGAGCGTCCAATACTTCCCAACGCTCGTTCACCTGCAGATGAAGAACTGGACGGGCGTCCAACAGAACAGACGCTCGTCCATACAACAAGAATGCACAGACAGCAGGAAAAACACAGCAAAACCCTAAATACTTATGAACACAACACAGCAACACAGATCACAGCACAGCAGCCTTATCAAATTAAGCACAGGGGTTAGACTAGGTAACACATAAACATATAAACTTCACGTAAAACAAGTTGAGTAAAAACTTTTGCACATTCTTAACCTAACGGTCATCGAAACACGGCAAAATAAAAACTCCCAACTTGGTATACGCTACTTTTATTAAAAACAAAAATAAAACGTAACAAAATTGAGAACTAACAAAACTAGATTCAAC
This sequence comes from Gentiana dahurica var. dahurica, assembly GCA_024500145.1. NCBI lineage: Eukaryota > Viridiplantae > Streptophyta > Magnoliopsida > Gentianales > Gentianaceae > Gentiana > Gentiana dahurica. Next base: position 84,351,437 of record CM044896.1, read on the forward strand.
ATGACACCTATTCCCCGGCAACGGCGCCACTTTTGTTGGGTAGATTTTGCATCATTAAAACAAAAGAAAATTTATAAACCTATACTACCATGCAAAACTACCTCCTAACCGGCCGAATACCGGGTAGTTGCTAGTAAAGTTGGATAAGTACGGGTATCGATCCTCAGGGAAAAGGGCTGTTGAATCTAGTTCATTAACTCTCCTAAATTGTCACTACTAAAAACAAATAACTATTACTAAACCTAAACTAAAAACAGAAAATAAACTGGACAGAGGATTGTTAATCCAAAGCCAGGAAAGATAATTGCGGACAACCATAAAATAAAACTACATCTAGGAAAACGGTAAAACTAACTAACACTGAACAAACATGAACAAACCATGATCAACCAATTTCCAACAACCATCACCCCACCGAAAGAAATAAGATAGACAAATGTTCATTCACAAGTTATCTTGGATTATTATCTTATCTAAAGGAGCGTTTCCTCTTCCGATTTATCACGCCATTAATTAGTTTACCTTCCGGTCTTAACTAATATCGATACAAATCAAAGATATGGATTGAATCATAACCTAACAACATTATCCCTCAACTTCCGTTTGTTGGAATAATTATTGTCAATCTCCCTCACGATAATCTAATAAATCTAATAACATCCGTTATCTAAATTCGATTAACATGCGGCATAAAAACATGAAAGAGAACAAGAACAACATAATGAATTAAACACATGAAAAATCCTATCTTTCCGGTAACGGTGATATCCCTCAATTCAATTCTAAGAAAATCTTGCATCGAATTAATTAAATTGTGGTTCTCTCGTAAACCTAGATATTTAACCTACGAACTTCCGTTATGTATAGGTTAAAGATCTAATCTTTCCTATGGTGATCTAAACTACACCGACTTCCGTCATACGGTAGCATCAACAAGCAATAATCTTCCGATATAAATTGCAAGATACAAATAAACAAAGGAAAGAAACAATTTGAATTAAAACTTACAAAATCATCCATGAAAAAGAAATCAAGTCGCAGCTGGAAAAGATGCTTCACAACGCTGTGTTCATGGCTGCTCAACCGTGTTCATCAATGGAGAAACAAAAAGAAAAGAAAACGAAAAAGAAAACCTAATCTAACTTGCCACCCCAGCCTCCCAAAAGGGGCTGGGGCGGCCTAGGGTCCCTCTCTTATGTGTGGGTAACAATAGGAATCGAATTATGTCTCAATTAGGGTTGAAATCGCGCTGCTATTTATAGAAAATCCGAGGCGGTTGCTACAGTAACGGTGCCGGACGCCCGTTCACAAGGTCGGACGCCCGTCCACTATTTTCAGCAACAGCATCCAAACTTGTAACGCTAATATCTCGGGCCTCGTAAGTCGGAATGGAGTGATTCAAAATCCTGTAGAATCCTCTCTTCAAGCCCTACAACTCTTATCTTGAGGTCGAGAGTCAAATCAGTTTATATCATATCAAGAACTGCGTTGCAAGGTCGTCACTACTCGGAATCCTGATTTTCCGACATTTATCTTGCTTGATTTCTTTCCTTATATCTTTCAATCTTCCATAACTTTGATTTATCCTTTCCAAGCACGAATTTGGCTCTCTAAAATCCTCTCTTCCATCATCAATGAGTATCTACAACAATAGGAAAACATACCAAAGCGTAACGTATTTCCAAAATAACATAAAATCATCATTTAAGCACATAATTCGTTACGTTTTGCAATTAACCTCTTAAAAACACTATTTACTCAATTAATCGATTATAAGCTCGAATTCTACGAAATACCTAAGAATATGGGGAATATTGATATAAAATATATCCTTATAAAACGTATAAAATCACCCTTAACAAGTATTAAATGAGGTTTTGTTGTACGGCGAGTGACTGTCGGTTTTCCGTAAACTCGACCTTATTTTAGCATTTTATACTCGTTTTTCCCGAGCACCCGTAGTTTGCGGGGTTATGCGTTTGCTTGTTGTTTTCATATGGATGCAGGACTAGGGTGTCTCGAGGGCCCGAAAGGCGAGAATTATGGAGTTTAGAAGTGCCCGAGGCGAAACACGGAGGTTGAAGGTGAAAAAAAGTGAAGATTTTGGGTCACATGGGTCCGGACGCCCGTCTGGACACCTTGGACGTGCGTTCAGTGGCTGTCCGGACGGACAAAAACCTCTTATCCGGACGGCTAACTCTCTGGAAAATGGATTCTTGGCTGCAAAAGTTTGTCCGGACGGACAAGGTGTTGTGTCCGGACGGCTAACTCTCTGGAAAATTGGGAATACTTTGATGAAGAATTCGTCCGGACAGACAGAGCCAGCATCCGGACGGACAGAACCAGCATCCGGACGGACAAGAGCATTTCATCCGGACGGACATCTATGCATCCGTCCGGACACCTGAAAAATCAAGAACAGTCCGGCCGGACATGGACAGAGTTGAAGAAGTAGATAGCAAGTTTCCCTTTTTAGCTTTTTTTGGAGATTTTGGGCGATTTTCTTCGTCTTTTAGAGTTAGACTAAGTATTTTATATCATTAGAATCCTCATTCAATCCTCTCTTTGATCTACTAACTTTTAGCTTCGATCCGTAACTTTTCACTTGACAAAAATTCGATCTTTTGTAAGCACATTTGGCACCTCCTTCAAGTTGAGTAAAGTAAGTATGTTCTTTTGTTATTTTATTGTTGTTGTGATGTTTTTCTTCCGTTTTTATTGCTTAGATTCGATTATGAGTAGCTAGATTCCTCGTATGGTTGAACTATGTGAAGACGGGTGAAACGCCGTTAGATTGATGAACCGGGAGGTAGTGTAGTGCGTAAATAAACGTTCTAATTGATAATCCGCATCACGAAACTTGTTTTGATTGTTTAATAGCTTTGAATGAGATTGACAACCTTGTTCATTGTTGCACACACGTAGCTTATAAATGTATGTTGCGGCGACGTGTGGGAACGGGGTTTCGGGACCGTAGAAGTTTTAGGCTTGAAAGGTAGTCTGACACCTACCCGTGTACTAGATTGACGCCCTAGTCATCAAGTCCAGTTCCAATACGGGGGTTTGTCCTATGAGTTATCGTTAGAAGGTGAAATAAGGTAAGGTACACTCCCGGGATAATCTGTTTAAGGGTAAAGTAATCCGTTGGATCGTAGTTCGGCCATACTTCTTTTAATTGTTTAGAATTTCGAGTAGTGCAATCTTTCTTTTATGCAATAGTATAACTTCGTATCTATCTGTTTGACCTGAACTGAGTGCTAAGTCAACTGTGGTACTCAAAAACCAATCTCTGTGGGTTTGACCTCGGACTCCTCAAGCACTATCCTACAATCGACCCGGTCCACTGCCGGTTAGAAAGTAGATTTTGCTAAGGTTTCGAGTTTTTACTTGATCGACCGGACCTAGAAAATCCGCTTATCAGTTGACTACACTGATTCTGACTTGTAGTCAGATTAAGCATGATCGTTAAGTTGATCTCGGGCTCAGTGTTTACTCATAGTGCTTAGAATTTCCTTTTTTGGTCTGGGAGTAATTCCAGGTCTGATAAGCCGATATCACTTCATCGTGAAAACAGTGAAGAGATAGCTTAGAAGGATCTTCTCAGTCATAAGAAGTCAAAAGCATATTGAGAGAGAGTACCGCCTGATTAGAAGGACCGGCAACGTTTCAATCCTAAAGATCGTCTCGAGTCGACAACCTAACTAATCAGTTTACCAAGTCGAGTGCTTGGAGGGTACGGCATTGATGGATATGTCTCATCTGCTTTTAGAGCAAGTGGGAGAGTGTTGTGAATAAGATGAGAAAGGGTGTGCTCTAAAAACAATCGTTGCTTGTCATTTCATGCAAGTGGGAGATTGTTAGGTGTAGTGCCGAAAGACAATTTGTGTAATTGTTGTTGATATTGGATGACATAATTTATCTGTCACCTTAGTTACTTGCTTTGTGCTTGTAAAGTAATACACTGCTGCAAACCCTAAGTATATCTGTATGTAACCACTTAACTCAGTGTATGGATTACACGTGAGGATTGAGTTAGTGGAGATATGCTTAAACTGTTAGTCCGTGGTGAACTTAATCAGAGTTTAGGGTCTCTTGATTAAAACACCAATAATGCGCCCAGAACACCTTAGGTGTGATAGTCTTATCCGGACTGTCGGTAGAGGGTACCTACGTGGGGCATTTATATATGATGGCATTCATATAGGACTTGACCGATTTAATCTGTATTTCTCGATGTAATTCCGTAATCGAGGAATCTTATTAAATCATTAGATGATCATATATGGATCAACCTTAATCCTGAGGTGATCACAGGGTGCTACTTGTCCCGGGTAGTGTTTGATGTGTTAGTTACGGTTCACTTAAATATGTGTTCCAAGCCACTTCTCATTGGCACTATCTCCAGATGAGTGAGTAGTTCTGATTTTCACAGACATGGAATCCATTCCTTCCTGCGGGAAGTAGAGAGACAGTCCCCTTATTTGTTAGCCTTAAGAAAGTGATCGATCCCGAGAGTTCATATTAGACTAATTGATCACTAGTCAGATATGTGAACTAATTGATCATCAGGGGGTTAATGGTAAATAAGGATAAGATATTCTGAGTCGGGTTCACAGAGACTTCCCACTCAGAATGGACAGTCTATGGAGGGTTAATCCGTATGTAGTGATTATATCAATGGACGCTTATTCACACTATGGGTTGAGTATAAGTATACATCTATAATCGGTAGAGTTCAGTTTCGGGTTTATGGTGGCGTAATCCCGGATTTAATAATTAATGTACTTATTCTGTTCGATGAATAATTAATTATTGGAGCTACTGGTTATAGGTCCATGGTCCCCGATGTGTCTTCTGTAATTCGGACTAATAATCTTGTTATTTGGGCCTCAGTGATAATTAATTGGCTGGTCTAATTAATTGATATGCATGGATATTATTTAGTTGGGCTAAATAATATAATACACATAAAAGACATTTTGTGTGGGCTTATTAACCCTAAGTGTGGCGCCATTTTAGTCTTCATTTAGCACATGCAAGAATTAATTTTCTTGTGTTATGGAAAATAAAAGATATTCTTGTTATATGATTGGTTGGATGACTTGTTATTTGATTTTCTATTGGTCAATACATGTCACAATTAGTCATTAAGGAAAATATCTTTTTATTTTTTTTAATTAATTATTTATTTAATTAATTAAAACTTGGAGACCAAGGATTTACTCTCCTATAAAAGGAGAGTTATTCCAAGGGTAATTGGCAATGGAAAATTTCGACCTACACACTTGTAAAAGAGAGAAAAAATTGTTTTTCTTGTCTAGGGTTTTAGAAGAAGAAAAACAACAAGTTTTTCTTGGTGTTGCATATCGAGGAGGTTCGTGAATCAAGTAGGGTGTCCACCAACCGCCGTTTAGAGAACACATCGGAAGATCTTGGCTTCTCTCCCTACTATTGGTAACTTGATCTTAACCCCCCTGTAGTAGTTTAAGTCCTTTATATATGTATTGTGATGTATAAGTCGTGATCCATCCGCTGCGCGTAGATCTAACTCATTTAGATCTAAGAACCTGCATCCTTCACTTTGTCACCTTGAAAAGGGTGGAGTTGATGTTCCATCTGGAGCAGGGATCTCCAGGGAACATCGGTCTACTGATGCATAGCCATATTCACGAGCTTGCCGCCACATCTGAGCACGAGCAGTTTCCATATGGGCCGATGATTGACATGTTTGCTTTGGAGAAAGAGGTGAAAGTTCTCGTCAGTGATGATTGTGAAGACCATAAGCCGATGATCAATTCATAGTCGGTTCAACGCATACCAAGATGGGTCAGTCAGAGAGCTGAGAGGGAGCGTACTCTGGTCTATGGAGCACCCCGGACTCAGTGATCTATGCTAGAGAAGCACTCGAGAGAAATTGCGAGTCTGCATCGCAAGATGGATAGAATTATACATTTTCTATGAGTTCCTCAATCGACCCCACCACCTAGGACTGCCCCACGTCACCGAGCATCATCTTCTACCACTGCTGCCTCCAGTTCTGCACCACCTCCCGGTTTCGAGCCTAGAGATGACTGGGAGGATTATTATGAGGACGACTAGTTTTTTCTTTCTTTTTATTGTTGTTAATTTCAATTTTTTTCTTTTTATTTCCTACCTAGTAGATATAGCAGAATTTTATTAATATAATGATTTTGTCGGCTTAAAATGTTTGGAGTTATTTATTTTCTCTTTGACTGCCATGACATTGTTATACGGTTTCTTGTCGCCACTATTCTTCTTGGTTTGTTTGAGATACTTAGCGCAGATTTATCAAGGATTAATTCCATGAGCCTGATGATATATAAGACGATACATTTCTTCTTTGGCTCAACCCTTAACGAAGCTAAGTTCATTTTCATTTTTCATTTTCCATCTTACACATTGGGGACAATGTTTCGATTAAGTGGGGGTTAAGGGACGTCACTTAGCTTCTTAGCCCTATATTCCATGAATTACATGATTATCTTGATTCTCTTTGATGCACTGTTCACCACCTAGACTTTGATTCATTTCGACAGAATTATGAAAAAAATATGATATCTTTGATCTTTTTGTGTTAATTGACTTCATCTTTTTTCTATGATGTACGAGTGAAGGTAAGTGCCCACTTCTAAAGTAGTGGCATATTTTATGTTGTGAGCCACAATTTTATGCACGTATAACTCACTTTCATTGGTGTGTAGTCGATAGCATATTGGTTTGACTAGAGCTGACCCTAGCTTTATCCCGAATTATGTTCCACCAACGCTCATAAAGGCAAAGGAATTTTAGATTCGGTAGTTTATCAAGTGTGAGACCATGAGGACAGATAAATCAACGAGAGTTCACCCGCCAAGAAAGATAAATGCATTGAAATATACACATCTATATTCTCTTTGGCAAAAATTGAGTCGATGGAGCGTAAAACGCACGACTTTTGCATAGACCGATAAACACGAGCCTAAGAGTAATACATACTCGGTTCTCGATCAGCCTTGCCATTCGATTTAATTTCATTATAAATAACATGTTCAAGACAGGGTAGTTCGACTATGGGTTGACGTAATGTGTAATTGTCTGCATTACTAAGCGGTTGTGAAACTTAATGCACACACATTGGCTCATGACGTGAATAGTATTTAATGCATTACTGATCGATATGAGTGTTATGATCTTGATCTTGACTTTGTGAATCCTAGTTGTTTTTAATTAACTTATATACTGATTAGATTGTTGTTTTAGTTTTGTTTTTTTCCTCGGGACGATCAAAAGCTAAGTGGGGGGTAGTTGATAACGCCCTAAATGGTACCATTAATTATACCTATTTTCACGCCCTAAATGCTATTTCCCTGATGATTTGGTGTTGTTTTGTCTTGTTTTATGTGTTTTATAGGATGTACCAAATCAGGAGCATTGGAGAACGGATCTGGACCAAAAGAAGTATCTTGGGCCAAGTAAAAGAAGTCCAAGAAGAAATTTGCTGAAGAAAAAGAAGAAAACTCAGCCCGGTTTACCATGAGCTACGGCCGGTAAACCGAGGGCTTGTGGGACACGAAATTGAATATGCCGCCTCTACTAGGTCAGTTAGGGTTTCCGAGAGTCATATGTCGGTCATTGTATCTATATAAGGCCTCATTAACAGATTATTGTATATGTTAATAATAAGTTTTCATAATATAATATATAACATTACTATTTGATGAAATAAAGTTTTTTCAAGCTTTTAAGGAGTCATTTCTGGTTTTCTCCCATTCTCTATCATCTTTAGCTTGCGTAGATCAAGCTAGATTTCCATTGTTGAAGGTATGATTCTTTGAACGCTCCTTTTTGTCTTCAATATGGTTGATATGTTCATACTTATGTGTTTTAGTTAATCTGCGTGTTTAACGACCCCATAATTTAATTAAATTAAAATCATAATTGAGCAATGTAGATCTGGAATTAAGAAAAGCTGACCCAGGTAAACCGGAGGTCTATACCGTTTATGGAGGAAATAGTTAGACAACTTAATCTAGAGGATTCACTACAGCTACGTTCATTGACGGTTTTAATTAACAGTAGGTTAGATCTGGCCAATCTGCTTATTGTAATCGTAAAATTAACATGAAATACGAATAGTGAAGTGTTAATTTGAACATAGGCTCGATGGACCTCAAGAACATGCTGATCAGTGTCGAAAGCTGTCTAGGTGGGTTAGCGGTATGAGTTAGCGCTCGATATCGGCAATTTTATTTCTTTATCCGTCTGGGCTATTACCGACCAATTAAGGAGGGTAGCTTGCGTATAGATTGTCTGCTACAATTGTTGGATTAGATAGGGTTAGGAGTTGCACCCGTAGCTTATGATAATTAAATCAAAAGTTCGATTGATTAATATAAGGAAATTATGTGGGGAAGTAAACATAACGATTAACTAATCCAAGTTAGTAGATCTGTGAGAAGAGGGGGACAAATACCAAGTTTCTTTTATGTTTATTGTTGGTCAATGACCACCTATATGTTGCTTCATAATTAGGTTAGAATCGTTTATAATTAAAGTTGCATTGTCTCTGTGTGATCGACCTTGACTCGCATTTACTATACTATGATGTACCTAGTATTCTTGCTAGTAATATCGATGTTAGTGATTTACACGCGATCAGTTATACTAAGCTCCAAGCCTTTTAGACATTGCCTGCTTTCAAGAAGCACGGTAACCCTAAATCATTAGTTAAGATGGATTTGATGTCATCATCTTTCATGTCTAATATGGAATTCATTCAACCTTTATTACTTGGAACTCGATTAAGTATATGTTTTGAATAAGGGCGCTATCCTGAAACAGGTAAGGGATACCTTGCATGGCTTGCACCGTACCTTTATCGCATAAAGTACTATTTCTATTTTAGAAACATAAACTAATTTGCGTAATTTACATGAGAATTAAGGGTTTAAGTGTAAATATTGAGTAAAGATGATTTTAAGATGATTGTATGCAAAATTGATGATTTTAAGTGTTGATTTAATGGAATTATTATTAGTTGGATTTTATTACATTTTTGCGTTGTTTATTTATCATGTAGGAGTTAATTTTCGTGCATATAATGAGGATAAATGAAGCTCAAGTCGAATTACAAGAGATAGAGTTGGAATTGGCTTGAAGAAATTGGATAAAGATGAAGAGATCCGATCCTCAGCAGTTCAAACGGGCGTCTACTGATCTTGAACGAGCGTCCAGAAGTGAACCGGCGTCCATGCAGCGTCCAGAATCGTATTTTACATTCAGAGAGTTCAGACGGAGGATGAACGAGCGTTTACTCAGCGTCCAGGCATTCTGGACGGGCGTCCGGATATTCAGACGAGCGTCCGTTGCCGACTTAGTCATAACCGACTCAAAACTCTATATATAGCAGCCTCTTAACCCTAATTCAGACCACATAATTGAGATCGCAATTTTACACCAAAAAGCTGCGGCCACAAGCCTTTTTACACAGAGATGAATTTCTCCAATCCAGCAATCTTGTTCACCATGATTGTTGGCTAGAAACCTTGCGGTGAGTCGACGGAGGAAGCTTATCAACAACAAAACCAACTAGAGAGTTCGATGCTTATGTGTAGTGAGTTTATTTCGTAGTTTTTCATTACTTTGGATCTGTTTTGTATTGTTTAAGTTTTATTGAATTAAGATTTGATGAAACGATCTATGTTTAATTTATGCTTGAATAAATTTATGAAAGTCTGTTTATTTAAGTTCTCTTTTATTCAAAGTAATGCATCTAATTGTGTTGTAATTATGCATGATTAGTTGAGTGGAAACAATTGATTTGTTTTGATTGCATGTTTAGTTTATTTGAAAAGATAAGCGAAACCCTAGAATTTGGTTAAAGATATTTGATTGGCGTGATAAATCACTACTAAAAACTATGTCTTTTTAATCACCCTAGTTGGATTGTTGGTTGATAGGTGGAACCTAGTGCCTCGTATTTTCTTTTCTTGTTCGAATTATGATGAAGGCTTGGAGCTTTCATCCATGGAGCAGCCATGGAGACCTGTTTCTGCAGCACTTTAATTTCAGTTCATGGATGATTTTGTAAGTTTTAATTATAATTGTTTCGTTTCCTATGTTTATTGTATCGTGCAATTTTATATCGAAAGATGATTGTATGATTTGATGCTACCGTATGACGGAAGTCGGTGTAGCTTAGATCGCCATAGGAAAGATTAGATTTTTAATCTATACATAACGGAAGTTCGTAGGTTAAATATCTAGGTTTACGAGAGGATCACAATTTGATTAATTCATTGCAAGATTATCTTAGATTGGAATTGAGGGATATCAGTTACATTGTTCATAATTTTATTTTATTTCTTGTTCTCTTTCATGTTTGTATGCTTTATGTTAATAATTTAGATGAGTTAATAGATTCACTAGATTATCGTGAGGAGATTGACAATAATTATTAACAAGTTGAGGGATAATGTTGTTGTTGATTCAATCCATATCTTTGATTTGATATTAGTCAAGAGGAAGGTAAACTAATTAATGCGTGATAAATCGGAAGAAAGCATTAGAAGATAATAATACAAGATAACTAATGAATGAATGTTTGTCTATCTGATTTTGATTGTGATGGTTGTTGAATAGGATGATCATGGTTTGTTTATGTTTGTTTTATTAGTTAGTTTTCTTTTAGATGTAGTTTTATTTATTTTGTCCGCAACTATATTTCCTGGCTTTGGATAACAATCCTCCGTCCAGTTATTTTTCCGTTCTAGTTTAGGTTTAGGTTTAGTTAATAAAGAAGAATTAATTAGATTAGATTCAACATCCATTTTCCCTGAGGATCGATTCCCGTACTTATCCAACTTTACTAGCAACTACCCGGTATTCGGCCGGTTAGGAGGTAGTTTTGCATGGTAGTATAGGTTTATAAATATTCTTTTGTTTTAATGATGCAAAATCTCCCCAACAAAAAGTGGCGCCGTTGTTAACAAATATAGGCAGAAAGACGGTTTACGTACTCATATATCGAATATAGGCAATTGATATCCTCCGGTCAACGTGTATATTCAAATCCTGAATAGTTCTGGTTCTGGTTGAAGTTTCGGAAGGGTTGGTTTTGATTATCCATTAAGTTTACCTCC
>CM044896.1:84363077-84453602 GCA_024500145.1 Gentiana dahurica var. dahurica
GATTTCAAAGACAAAACTTCAATCAAGCCAAGTTACCACCTGGCCCTTCAAATTCAAATTCTTTCAACTCGAACTATCAAAGGCCAGTTCAGAACTCCCAAAGGCCTCAAGGTGGCTGGAATCAAACTCAGAACAATAATCATACCACCTCATGTGTCCCTCAACACAAATTCGATGAGCTGGTAGACATGGTGAAGACTCTGTCTACTAGCGTTAAAGCTATTGAGAGACAAGTTGGTCAGATGGCAGACCAGCAAGCAAGCAGACCTCACGGTAAACTCCCGAGTTATACCGAGAGAAACCCAAAAGCTGATGTGAATGTTTGCACTGCCATTACACCACAATGGGAGTATGGACAAGAAGAGGAGTTGAATGAAGTAACGTTGAGAAGTGGTAAGAAGGCTGGACCCGGCAAGGTGTCGGGAAACGAGTAGCCCCTCCTGACGCCATGAGTTCAGGAGGGGGAAATCAGAAACCACATGCCGAAGAAAGCAACGATGAGGAGTTTAGTGACAATTCTTCGGAGGATGAAAATAATTCTGATGACGAGGAAAGAAAGGAAAGTCAAGGGGCGGTACCCCTGACTAAGAAAAAGGAAGAAAAGTTTGTGAGATGGAAGGATAAGGAGGATGAGGCGATAAATAATCAGGCCACGACGAATGATAAAGCCCTTCCTTATCCACCAAAAAGGAAAGAGAAAGCCCTCACTAATGACAAGCAGTATGCTGGAGTGAGGAGGATGCTTAGAGACACTCAAGTTAGTATGCCCTTAGCCGAGGTATTAACTGAAATGCCTAAATGCTCTAAGTATCTAAAAGAATTTTGTGGGAGTAAGAGAAAGCTTCAGGGGATGGCTGAAGAAGTGCTACGCGAAGATTGCGCGATGGTTTCACAGAAAGTCGCTGTTAAGCGAGGTGACCCTGGCAGAACTTCAATCTCCTGTGAGATCGAAGGCCATTTGTTCGAAAATGTATTATGCGACTCCGGGGCCTCTATTAATGTGATGCCATTAAACGTATGCAAAAAGCTCGGGTTAGATAAAAGGATGCGGGAACGCCCTATTTCTCTTCAGATGGTAGATAAATCTAGCCGTATTGCAGCCGGTTGTGTAGCTAATGTGCTCCTTCAAGTTGAACATTTAGTCTTCCCTACCGACTGGGTTATTCTAGACTATCCACCTGATAAGGAGATGCCTCTAATTCTAGGCCGAACCTTTTTAGACACTTCTAACGCTCTCATCGACTTCTGCAAAGGACAGATTACTCTTAGAGTCGGTGACACATCTGTCACCTTCACACGAGGGACACATCCTGAAAGAGCCGTAATTGATGAAATATCGTTTGTCGAAGCTATCTATGAGGACGAAAAAGATGCCTACTTTGAAGAAGCAGAGGAGTTGACAGAGATAGGTGTTTTTGAAGTCATGGACATTGAGGATCAAGCTGACTGCGGACCATCTTCTGATTCATTGCAGGCCGTAGTCACTGACGAGTCATCTTCATTCACTCATACTGAGCCTGTTGTTGAGTTAGAAGCATGGAGAGGCTCAGCAACAAACGATGATTTCAAAGAGCTGACTAAGGAAGACTTTACCCTGGGTGAAGAGGAAGCTTTGATGGGTAGTTGGGACGAAGTAGACTTTTGGAGAGAAGCTACTCATTGGGAAGTAGATGATTGGGAAGAGCTAGCAGAAGAGCTTAAAGACGAAGAGTTAAGAAAAATGATCGATCACAAGAAAAAGGAAGCAAGTGTTGACCGGAGGATTCCGATGGATGATTTGATCCAGTACCTTTCTGGGGTTGAGCCTCGGGAAGATGAGTTATTCTTCAGTCAACCACTCCAAGCTCACAAAGAAAAAGGTGGCCCATTAAAGTCTAGCATTGATCAACCACCTACTGATTTAGAGCTTAAACCGCTTCCAAAACACCTTAAGTATATTTTTCTTAAGGATGGAGATAAATTGCCTTTGATCATTTCTTCGAAACTCGACCAAGAGCAAGAAGCACAGCTGATAGAAGTGCTTAAGAAAAACATCCTCGCGTTCGGTTGGCAAGTGGGTGATATCCGAGGGATCAGCCCAGACATATGCATGCATAAAATCCGAACGGAGGAAGGAGCTAAAAAGGTAAGACAACCTCAGCGAAGGCTGAATCCGCATATGCAGGAGGTTGTCAAGAAAGAAGTGATAAAGTGGCTTGACATGGGCATCATCTATGCAATCGCCGATAGCGAGTGGGTCAGCCCTACTCAAGTTGTGCCAAAGAAGGGCGGAATCACAGTCGAAAAGAATGAAAAAGGGGAGGAAGTTGCCTTATGACTCGTGACAGGCTACAGAGTCTGTATTGACTATCGTAGACTTAATGAGGTTACTGCCAAGGACCACTTTCCCCTACCCTTCATTGACCAGCTTATTGAACGACTGAGTGGTCATAAGTATTATTGTTTCCTTGATGGCTATTCTGGCTACTTCCAGATAGCCATTGATCCTAATGACCAAGAGAAGACAACTTTTACGTGTCCATCTGGTACTTTTGCTTTTCGTAGAATGCCATTCGGTCTATGCAATGCACCCGCGACTTTTCAACGGTGCATGTTGGCCATTTTTGATGGACTTGTGGAGCAGTGCATGGAGGTTTTCATGGATGACTTCTCAGTCTACGGCGATAGTTTTGATGAAATTTTAGAGAACCTAGATATGGTACTCCAACGTTGCGTTGAGAAGAATCTGGTGCTTAACTGGGAGAAATGCCATTTTCTAGTTGATGAAGGAATAGTTTTGGGACACAAGGTGTCCAATGCTGGCATTCAAGTTGATAAGGCTAAGGTTGAAGCCATTGAAAAGATGACGTACCCAAAAACAGTGAAAGAGGTACGAGGTTTTCTAGGACATGTTGGCTTCTACCGGCGTTTCATAGAGACTTTTCTACGATTGCCAAGCCTTTATCAAATCTCTTGAAAGAAGATGTCGATTTCTTGTTCGATGCGAAGTGCAAGGAAGCTTTCAATTGTTTGAAAGATAAGCTTATCAGTGCCCCTATTTTAGTTGCACCTGACTGGACCAAGCCTTTCGAATTGATGTGTGATGCCTCTAATTATGCGGTAGGCGCAGTTTTAGGTCAAAGAGTTGATAAAAGGTTCAGGCCCATCTATTATGCGAGTCGTACCTTGAACCCGGCTCAATGCAATTATACTACGACTGAGAAGGAATTCTTAGCCGTCGTTTTTGCCATTGACAAGTTTAGAAGCTATCTTCTAGGGTCTCAAGTTGTTGTTTGGACAGATCATGCAGCTTTACGCTACCTTATGGATAAAGCGGATGCAAAACCAAGGTTACTTAGATGGATTTTAATTCTACAAGAGTTTGACCTTGTGATTAAAGATAAGAAAGGTAGTGAGAATATTGTGGCTGGTCATTTATCTCGCTTAGTAAATGAGGGTGCAGAAAATCACAATGATATAGGCATTGATTTTCCGACTGAGCAATTGATGAAGCTTGAAAAGGTTAGGCCATGTTATGCTGATTACGTTAATTACCTAGCAAGTGGTCATCTGGAAGATATGACGTATCAGGAGAGGAAAAAGTTCTTTTCTGATCTTAAATATCTCGTATGGGAAGATCCTTATTTGTTCAGAGTCTGTAAAGACGGGTTGCTTCGACGGTGTGTTCCTGAGCATGATCAGTGGGATATCCTAGAACAATGCCACAGCGGTCCCACTGGAGGTCACTATGGAACACCGAAGACGGTTGCAAAGATCCTTCAAGCTGGATTCTACTGGCCGACTCTGTTTAAGGATGCAGAAGCCTTTTGTAAAGGTTGTGATAGGTGCCAGAGAACTGGACGGCATAGTAGTAGGATGGAAATGCCACTTAAGCCCATTCTTGAATGCGAAGTTTTCGACGTTTGGGGCATAGATTTTATGGGACCCTTTCCATCTTCGTGCGGTAATAAATATATCCTCGTCTGTGTCGACTATGTTTCCAAGTGGGTTGAAGCAATAGCCACCCAAACTAATGATCATAAAGTCGTGAAGAAATTCTTGCAAAAGAATATCTTTACCAGATTCGGCTGTCCGAGAGCACTCATTAGTGATGAAGGTACCCATTTTTGCAATGCGCCGCTTGATAAAATCCTTGAAAAATATGGTGTCAAACACAAAGTTGGTACACCATATCATCCTCAGACCAGTGGCCAAGTCGAGGTAAGCAACCGGAGCCTGAAAAGAATTTTGGAGAAGACCGTGAACAATAATAGATCTAATTGGAGTCTTAAGTTGGATGACGCATTGTGGGCTTATCGTACTGCATTTAAGACCCCGATGGGCACGTCACCCTTCCAAATGGTTTATGGCAAAGCTTGTCATTTACATGTCGAACTTGAACACAGAGCTTTCTGGGCAATTAAATTCTTAAATTTTGATAGCCAACTCTGTGGGGAGAAAAGGTTGTTACAGTTGAACGAGCTCGACGAATTCAGACTCAGAGCATACGAGAATGCTAAACTCAGCAAGGAGAGAACTAAGATGCTCCATGACGCTAAGATCAAGGACCGAGAATTCAAAGTTGGTGAAATGGCTTTACTCTATAATACCAGACTTCATTTGTTTCCTGGTAAGCTAAAGTCTAGATGGTCTGGTCCATTTGAGATTCTCGAGGTTAATCCAAGTGGAGTAATTACTTTGAACGGGTATGGTAATCAAGCTTTTAAAGTGAATGGCCATCGACTTAAGAAATATTTTGGGCAACCAAAGGAAAAGCCTGAGACTCTTTATTTCCAAAGAAGAGATGAGAGTACAGATGTCCTGATTTGTGAAGAGATTCCATCTTATTTCTTTGAGTCAGATGATGACATTCCTACCTCTACCTGTGAGGAACCTTCTCCTGAGACCCCTGAGCAGGTTAGCACCCCTATGCCTATCATCCGCAAGAACAAGAAGAAGAGAGTCAGTGTAGTTTGGAGAGAAAAATTTACTGATCTTATTGCACACTTGACTTGTTGTTGTGGTGAAAATCATTTCCGCCCCAATACTTCTAATTCTGATACTGAGGTGGCGGCAGTTAAACCAAAGTGGCCCGATCCGGGTTGATTCATGAACTTTGTGTCAAGCTATTGACATTAAAAGAGCGCTCCTAGGAGGCAACCTAGTTATTTGTTCGTTTCCTTTTCTTAGGTTGTTTTGTTTTATTGTTTTAGAAATAATACTTTAGTTGATTTTGTGTTGATGGTTATTCCTCCTACATTCATTTTAAGTGTTTTATGTTATGTGTTGCTCATATACCCCGTGTACCCCGAGATTATATGGTATGTCGAGTGTTGCAGATACTTTTGAGCAGGTTTTCGAGTTACTACTGTCCAGTGTTGTCTATTCGAGTTGTCGCGGTATATTCATGCTCCGGCCTGACCTCTGCCAACTTTCATCCGACAACCACCGTTGAAACCAGCTAAGTTTTCTTTTTCTTTTATTCTGCACATTCTGAGGACGTAATGTGATTTAAGTGTGGGGGGGAAATTGGGTATGTTTTTATGCTATATCCTTTGAAATATGAGTGAATGTTAAATTTCCACGAAATTTAAATTTTTGTGAGTCTCGAGCATATAATTGGAACTAGATGCTTGCTAGTTGTAGTTTTCTAACGATGATAGTATGTGACTTAGTGAGATAATTATAGCATGTTTTACTTTCATGGAGCTAGTATTCATTCTTCACGTTCACGAGAGCCTTTGATTTTGAAGAAAGATTTTTGAACTATATCCTTTCATTGTTTTAGTGATTTATCTTAGGAAGGTCAGTATAGTAACACCTTAGTTAGACCGTGTGCTGTGAATATCATAAAGTTTGAATGTGATAAGTGAGATGTAACTTATGACTTTGAAAAGTGAATACATAAAGTGAGTGAGCAATTATTAATAAATACGTTGTCGGAAGCTGGTTAATGATTTGAGTGCGGTAGGGTATACCTCGTATGTCCTATACCACTATGATGACCAATAGCTCACGACAGTCAAGAAAAGCTACCTTATGATTTGAGTAGGTAGGGGATTATCACGAAATGTCCTATTCTACTATGATGGGTAAGAGTTTATTCTGATATGCGTCAAATTTGAAATTTTTTGAAAATGATGAATAAGAATAAAGTAAAGTCTTTGTTATCATGGATCTTATACCCAGTAGAACCGCATGATATGCTGTGGGGATTATCCTACTGAGTGCGTGGGAAGGCTTTGAGTGGAGCTATTACTGTCTGTACCTAGGATAGTCATTGGAATTTTTGAGAGGATATTTCTTTGAAAGGCTTGTTAAGATTGAGAACGGCTTGTCACACTTACACTGAATCTATCTCTGTGTTGGTATCATTTGCTATAGTTGTTGTATCTTTTGTTACGTGAGTTAGAGATCTATGTGGATTATTTTTAAAGTTGAGCTATAGTTTTGATTGTTTTGTCCGAGGACGTACAAAAAGTTAAGTGTGGGGGAGTTGTTAAGGCCATATTTATATGATTATTAAAGGTTTATTTCATTATTATTTTCCCCACATTTGCGTAATTTACATGAGAATTAAGGGTTTAAGTGTAATTATTTAATAAAGATGATTTTAAGAGGGTTGTATGCAAAATTGATGATTTTAAGTGTTTATTTAATGGAATTATTATTATTTGGATTTTATTACATTTTTGCGTTGTTTATTTATCATGTAGGAGTTAATTTTCGTGCATATAATGAGGATAAATGAAGCTCAAGTCGAATTATAAGAGATAGAGTTGGAATTGGCTTGAAGAAATTGGATAAAGATGAAGAGATCCGATCCTCAGCAGTTCGAACGGGCGTCTACTGATCTTGAACGAGCGTCCAGAAGTGAACTGGCGTCCATGCAGCGTCCAGAATCGTATTTTACATTCAGAGAGTTCAGACGGAGGATGAACGAGCGTTTACTCAGCGTCCAGGCATTCTGGACGGGCGTCCACAAGACCAGACGGGCGTTCAAGGCCGACTTAACCCTAACCGACTTAAAACTCTATATATAGCAGCAGCCTCTTAACCCTAATTGATACAAAATCATTGAGATCGCACTTTCACACCAAAAAGCTGCGGCCAGAACCCTAATTCCATAGAGATGAACTTCTCCAATCCAACAATCATCTTCAACATGATTGTTGGCTAAAAGCCTTGCAGTGAGTCGACGGAGGAAGCCCATCATCAACACAACCAACTAGAGAGTTCGATGCTTTATGTTAGTGAGTTTAATTTATAGTTTTTCATCAATTTGGATGCTGTTTTGTATTGATCATGTTTTGTTGGAATTAACGATTTGATGAAACGATTTATCTATATCTATATGCTTGGATCTATGTATGAAAATATATTGGTTTAAGTTTTATTTCGTTCAAGTGATGCAATTATTCGTGTTGTAAGAGATTATGCATGATTAGTTGAGTAAGAGTTTGGAAACAATCTCGTGATTTCGTGTTGATTGCATGTTTAGTTTGTTTGAAAAGATAAACGAAACCCTAGAATTTGGTTGAAGAAATTTAATTGAATTCGTGAAAAATCACTACTAAAAACTACATCTTTAGATCACCATCTAGTTGGGGGGTTGTTGGTTGATGGGTGGATTCGTTGCCTCGCTGTGTTTTCCTTTAATTGTTTTAAACAAACCGTTTAGATTAAGTTTAGTTTAAGTTTTAGTTTTTAAACCTTTAGATTTCCTGCAACTTTTCTGCAATTTTCTGTTCTGATCGTATTTAGACGCTCGTCCGCAATAGCAGACGCTCGTCCATTAGATTTAGTTTTCAGACGCTCGTTCACTTTAGTGAACGTTCGTCCGTCTTTCTGTTTTCTTATTTTCTGCTTGTTTTTATTCCTGTTTTAGTTTCAATTCTTAGGTTTAGGTTTTAGTTAGTTTCAACCTTAGTTTAGATAGATAATTGTGACATAATTGATATAGATTTATATTTGAATCCGATAAACATTCCACTCCCTTAGGACGACCCGTTAACATCCTATACTACGAACCTTATACTTGGGGTGTTTCGGTTTATAAATTTAAAACACGTTTTTACCGAACAAGTTTTTGGCGCCGTTGCCGGGGAGTCGGTAACGGTTGTCGGATTCTACTTAGGACAGTTTTCTGTGTCAAAAAGGGGTCGTTAGGGCACGCAGTAGTATTTTGGCCGTAACTTTCGGCTCGAGTGTCCGTTTGGAACGACTTTTCAGTTTGGAACGACTTTTCAGTAACCTTATAGATAAATCGTTTCATCAAATCGTTAATTCCAACAAAACATGATCAATACAAAACAGCATCCAAAGTGATGAAAAACTATAAATTAAACTCACTAACATAAAGCATCGAACTCTCTAGTTGGTTGTGTTGATGATGGGCTTCCTCCGTCGACTCACTGCAAGGCTTTTAACCAACAATCATGTTGAAGATGATTGTTGGATTGGAGAAGTTCATCTCTGTGGAATTAGGGTTCTGGCCGCAGCTTTTTGGTGTGAAAGTGCGATCTCAATGATTTGGTATGAATTAGGGTTAAGAGGCTGCTGCTATATATAGAGTTTTAAGTCGGTTATGACTAAGTCGGCAACGGACGCTCGTCTGAATATCCGGACGCCCGTCCAGAATGCCTGGACGCTGAGTAAACGCTCGGTTCTTTTATTTTGAATTTTCAATAATAATTTGAAAATATTATTGAAAATCCAAACGGTCGGTTCCAAACGGTTCTTTTACTTTGGAATGCAAAACTAACTCCTAACCGACCAAAACATCGGGTTGTTGCTAGTAAAGCGTAATGAGTAAGGGGTCGATCCACAGGAAAAAGGTATGTAGAATCTAATCCTAGTAATCCTCCCAATTGCTACTCAACAAAAACAAATAAACGAAAAGCAAAAGCATAAAAACAGAAAAACATAAAAGAACAATCAAAATAAATCTAAGACCAACCGAGCTATATAGATCGAATATGAGTACTCAAAACACTAACAACGAAATAATTTTCAATAACCGAGTTAGTTTTGAATTTTCAATAATAATTCACCAAATTATTCTGACCAACCGTTTGGAACGACTTTTCAGTAAACCTTATAAACCATTTCGTTAATCGTTTTATTTCGTTAATGGATGTTTGGATGCATTACTTCTGAAAAGTCGTTAATGGAGGATTTTCTAGTTGATATCCAGAACCAGAACTATTCAGGATTTGAATATACACGTTAACCCCAGAAAGGTACTGGCCCAATACGTACTTGTCAAGTGTACGTATATTCGATATATATCGACTTGTACATATAGGCTCGTACTCATATATCGAATACGTACCCAGCCGTTGTTTTACGTACTTGAATCTCGTTTTTTTCCATGATGGTTAATGTCGGTTTCCGCTGTATCAATCTCATATACGTACTAACTCAAACTTTTCGAGCCTTCCGAAGTCCATATTTCACTAAGTACAATCAACTAAATCTAAAATAGTCAAAGAGAGTGATAATCAATAATATCATTTGTGGCATTAATTGTCATGTGTGACAAAACATCAGTATGTTTAGCCTTTAGGCTATTTTCTAGAATTTATAACATTTTCATAAAAGGGTATTTTAGTCATCTTTAGATAAGATACGTATTACCCACATGATTCATAATCACATGGTTCAGACGTCATCAAAATGACATTTGATTACACATTCCTCTTCAATAGAGACTTTGTCTAGAACAACCACAAAAAATCAAGGATAACAGCCATACAAATATTTGGTTGAGATTTCATCAGCTATATCAACTATATAGTGACACCAATCTGGTATGTTAGAT
Source organism: Gentiana dahurica var. dahurica (assembly GCA_024500145.1). NCBI lineage: Eukaryota > Viridiplantae > Streptophyta > Magnoliopsida > Gentianales > Gentianaceae > Gentiana > Gentiana dahurica. Next base: position 84,372,880 of record CM044896.1, read on the forward strand.
TCAGTGACCGTTCAACTTTATCGGAATAATATTTATTCCTTACAATTGAATCGTCTATTATGTCCTAACATATCAGTGAAATAGTGTTTTTCATAAGAACCGGTATGCAATAACATTTATTTAGTTCCTTTATCAGTTTAACCGATTCAGAATACCATATGGGAAATGTTGCAACGTTCGCTTCATTTTCCGTGTCTTGAGATGTTCTGTATTTAATCTTTCTAATACTCGTATGATATCATATATCCTAGAATTTACTTGAGCTTAAATAGATTTACCACAACTCACATTCTTAGAATGAAGACTTCGATAAGTTGTCTATTTAAGCACTCACCTCTATTTCCTTTTAATCCCGTAAAGGCTTGTAAATGTTTCTTAGTTTAGTCTTCATTAGACTTAAAAAAATTACATGATCTATGTCTTTAATTTTCTTTCATAAATATAATCCAAAGTTTATTAGATAGTTTATTTAACATTTTGAATCATATCAAAACATGAACTATTTAATTCACTTTTAAGCAATGATTAAAGAATTAGGTTGATACTTAAATCTAAAATTTTTGGAAACAGCCTTTCAAAATTCGTTGTGGTCATTCACATTCAACGCATCTAATATTTGAATTAATTATTATCGTATGACAGAATGACCCATTGGACAACGTGGTATCAATTATATAATTACTTCGTTGAAACATATATCAAGTGATTTAATCATATCATGAGCTTCCTTTTTGACTAGTAAATAAAGTCTTAGAGCACTCCATCAAATATGTAGTCTCCTTGTCTCTAACTACTATAAGGTAGTTGCTCGTGTCATTGCTTATTTTAAAAGGATTAAAGTTACTTAATCATACTTGAGAACGTATCTCAAAAGATAACAGTCATATTTTGGTTTTAACAATCAAGAATAAAAACATAAATAAAAGTTTGCTAAGAAATACAACATAAAAATAAAGATAAAACGATTGTTGTTGTTTATACATGTAAAATAAAATTGGTCTTTTGGTTTATAATTTTTCTCCCACTATTCAACTACTCCTAATTGACTTTCAATAATTTCCCAAAAATTCTTCAGTGGCCAAGATCCCACCTAGTTACGTTGATTCCCTGTTGTGGCTGGTGAACCGAAATAATTCAATGAGTAGGTGACACCTCACCAATCACATCACTAAGTGACTCTTGGTTGTTGTCCAGTCAATTATTTGACCATACACAGCATAATGTGGTAGCCAACCCTTGTCTCTAAAATTTTCCCGACCCCTGTTGTGGTTGATGGCCGAATAAGTTTCAGTTAAGTCATACCCCAATATTCACGAGATCTCATACGATCATATCTCAATAATAACGATATACCTGAGGTAGGTCAACCCCCAGCTGTGGCTGATGGATTGGGTCCGAACAAGAGCTCTTCACCGTCATTATAATTTTGGGAGACAAATCCGACTTAATTTTTTTTATTGTGGAGTATTTACAAATTAATTCACTAGATTAATTTTAATTAATTACGGTTTTATCAAATATATCTATCTCTATAGGCATACACCATACACATTCATCTAGAACGTGCCTAGTTATTCATCTATCGTATCATATAAAAGAAATACATGCACAAAATAAATAAATGCGTAAAGTAACCGGTATGATCATGGACTTTTCCTAAGTTCGGTATCGAATACAAACAGACGAAACCGCGGGTCACATATCTAACGGTAGCTGCAACCACCAACAGGATCTCTATGTCGTCTTTCTTTGTCGTCTTATGCTCTATCTTGTTACAGATTTTATCTAATAAAAAAATACTCCCGCCGCACACGGGGGAGCTAACGGGAATGGGATAATGCAATAAATAAACCACGCTTCTTTTTCTTAATGGTCTAGGACACATTTGAACCAGCAGAAAATTAAATCATTCACATCTATCATATTGTTCGAGTCCATCATCAATCGGGTCCATATAATCATTTTATATCTACAACATCTGATTCATACAATAAAATCTTATAAGAAAATATAATCTAAAACTACCAACTTGCGTCTTATTTTATCAAATTAATGGTTAATTTTAAAAAAATTCCTATTTTAATTTTATTAAATATAACTATTATAAAATAATATAAAAATAAACTAGGTCTATTTTGTTTCATTTCCTTTTGGTTCCTAACCAAAAGGGGTGTCTTTGGTTTCCTAAACCCAAAGGCATCAATCTAGGCCTTTATCAAATATTTGATAATGGCCTAGGTTAACCTTAGGTCCACAATTGTGGTCCATGGGTCAAACTTTTTTATTCGATAAATTGAGTAATGTCGTAAGGCATCCTAATGGTCCAAACTATTTGAATCATTGGTTAGCCACTTGATATCAACTAAAGAAAGAGATATCAATATACCATAAATATTTCACAAAACAACAAAACAAAATTTTCGGGATCCACCAAGAGCCACCAGCCGACACCAACCACCACAAGGGCAGCCGACGCCATCGGCGATCTCAAGGTGGGGCGCCACCACCGATCGGCCGATCAGCCCTACCGCCGAACTGATTTTTTTTGTTTTTCGTTCTGCAAATTTAAATCATGCATCTAGGATAAATTACTACGCAAATTAACTAACGTTAATTGCTTAAGACCGAAGACCCCTCTGATACTACTGTTAGGAAATCAACGCTGGAACGCAGCGGAATTTAAAATTTTGATTTCCTTTTACCAAGATCGACTTCGTTTAAGCTACAAACATAGAAGTAGTAAACGAGAAAATTACCTTGACTGATCTAAAAGATCAAAGCTTTATCGTCTACGAAAGAGTAATGGTGCACGGAGCCGCCCAAGCTTTCGGCCTCTACCACTAGTCCACACGAACAACCCGCCGGAATCTTGCCTTGAAGTGCTGCTAAAAAAACTCGGTTGCTAGTACGACTTTTTCTCTCTCTCAAAACTCTCTCTAGGAAGCTATCCATTTTCTAGTAACTTATAAATCTTCTAATTGTTTTGATACAAAAGAGTCCGACACCCACTACATATATATAGTGGTGTATGCGCCCATTATAGGCCTAATCTGATTGGGAGATGCTCCACATTTGGAGTAGAGAGAAAGAGAACATTTTCCTAATAAAATAAAGTAAGTATTTTCGATTGATTTATCTCATTTAATATTCAATATCTTATATTAAATATTTCCTGGATATATGTTGTCATATATACATATATTTCGCCCCATACAAAAAAAAAAAATAAAATTATATATATATATATATATATATATATATATATATATATATATATATATATATATATATATATATATATATATATATATATATATATATATATATATATATATATATATATATATATATATATATATATATATATATAATTAATCAACATAATTAATATCTTCTATTATATTTATTCATCATACATAAATACCACAATATTAATTTATCACTATAACACTTTATAGTCAAGATAAAAAAACTTCTTATTTGGTAATCACTATAACCGCATCTTAATCCGGCTAGATGTTCTTATATGTGGGTGACCCGATAGGCTTCCGAATATGTTGGTCGTAAGCACAAAGTGCATTTACTAAAATACCCTTCATACCTAACAATCACGAATAGCGTCTAGCAACACGTCATGACCCCGAATCATCGGAAGAGTCAAATGCAAAGACTATTACCTTTCATGTGAAACTGTTACCTTGTAAATAGAATTCTATTGCAGTTATAATATACATACAGCCGTATCTTGAGTGACATGCATTAACGATCGTATCTTATAATCTGGATATCCTACTCTCTCGATGTAACACATTACTTCCGCTTTACAAAGACTATCAGGAATAAGACATTCCTTATCAGAAGGCCTTTTCGGATATTTACTCTTACCATTAGGATACATAATTTCCACATGAGCAACATGAATCCTACGCATGCTTCGGTATCACACTCCAATCACTACCGCATGATCGCCATATGACTAGGGGAACCTCAATCGTGTCAAAGCTAACAATCCACACCATGATGCCAAGAAGACTCCGGTATTAGGATAATTACACAACCACCACTTTGTGTGATACTTAATAAAATAAGTGGGTCAGTCTAACGTACGCATTCTCTAATAACGTCCACGTACAGTCCAAGTGTCCTTACACTTCGATAGACGAGATCTATCCCTATCTTCATAAGATGGAAGACATCTAATACGTGCTAGTCTAACCGTACTATTAATGTCCCATTTAATAGAACATGTGACTAGAGACATTTAAGTATCAAACATTTTAATGTGAGTTGAGATCTCGTCAACCATAATCACTATTATGATTTCCTTTCACAGTCGACACTAGGGACGTTATCATATATATACAATATCATAATTGGTTCGTTAAACGAACAAATATATAATAACAGAAAGCCATTTATCATATGTACAAACATAAAGAAATAGTAAAAATGATCCAACCCGTTCAGATCCGGTCCAACCCGACTGGGTTTAGGATACTATTTCATTAGTTTACAAAGTCAAGAAACACACAAATTCATGTTATATGCACATTAATTATGCCATTAGAATGAAATTCATCCTATAACTTCCGCATATTTGATGTTACATTAGGACAATAACATCGGTTTCATTGGCGTTCCTATTAGAATGAAACGTCCCATAAAACGACGTTTCTTAGAACGTCAGCCACATCGACGTCTGAAGACAATGTTAACGACTTCCACACTGACGAAGAACTAGGTTACCGTAGTGAACTTTTATGATCAAAACATCATCTCATCTTACGTTGTATATGCACCAAAATGTCACTGTAAGCAACGTTTCAAGCACCCGGTCATCTTCCTCATTCCTCAGACAGGGAAACGGACGGTTTATGGAAAAATACCCAAAAAACATTCGATTTCAACTATACTTCTTCTAGATTTCAACCAAAAACGAAACACATTACAATGAAACAATTCGAAAGGCAAACATTATTACTCCATTTAAATCAAAATAAATTACACCATTAAAATCTTCGATTTCTACCAAATTGCAACAGAAATACAAACAAAACAAGATACTTACATGAGGGAGTTCAAAGTGATGTTGTTCAAAGTGAATCTCTGGCCACAAATCCGGCGATATTCTTAGGGTTGTAGAAGAAGTATGTTTCAAATGGAAAGAAAGAGAAGTAATGAAGATGTGGGGGAAGTTGAAAGGAGTTTCAAGAAGTTCAGGGTAGAAATAAAAAATGGGGGACTAAAGTGTTTAATTTTCAAAACATGAGGGACTAAAGTGTACAATTTTTAAAAGTTATTACTTGGAATATTATTTTTAAATGGTGCCTTGAATGATTTGGTGGTGTAGTAAAGTAAATGAAAAATAATAAATTAAAGGAAGCCGATGGTATTTTCATGGTGCTGATAGAAGCCACCTTATTTATTTATTTATTTTTTAAAAGAACAAAGTTCAAAATTTGAAAGGATAGTTTAATGAGTTGAAAGAGGCAGAAAACAACCGACTACCTAGCGCAAAATGAATATATAAAGGATATAAAACAACTCACTAGAAGGATATACCTCACAAAAACGTTGACCTTTTACAATTTGGAATATTGCCCCACCACCTCCAAAAAACAGGACAACAAATCGATAAATTTTATAATAAAAAAAAAATTACTACCTCCGTCTTATAGAAAATGTATAAATTTTTAAAAAAAAAATTCACATAAAGAATCTTCATTTATAATACCAATGTATCATTTAATATTTCTTTTTAAAGTTATCATTATATAGTACAACATTTATTTATTACACTTATTTCATATCTCAAAACAAACATTTATTATGAAGTGAAGGGCAAATGTATCAATATAACACTAAAACACGATATATTAATTAAGTTTTTTAATGTATGTGCAACACAAAAAATACATTTTCTTATGAGACGGAGGTAGTAGTTTATAAATAAAAAATCAATCAAAAAGCAAAGCAAACAACTGAGATATCAGAAGGAGTTAAAAAAATGATTCACGAATTACAGTTAAGCATTGTATCTTCTATTACATATTTTTTTTTCATCATTGATTAGGATATGATCCACATAAAATAATGAATTTATATTCTTCATCGTCGATTCTGATGTTTTTAGTTATTTTGCTTCTTTATGCACTCCATCTCCATCGTGTTGACTTAATAAAACTGTTTAAATGGTTCCATAAAATAAAATATAAATTTAAATACATTTGAATGAGTTGCTCGAAAATAAAATAATACAACTACATGAAGGAGTCGTACTTCTAAAAAATTTACTATGTCGTCTCTTTTCGTCAAGCTGCATTTGAAACATGTCCCCCCTATAAATGTATCGTCTTTATACATAAATAAAGGAACCCATATACTTGTGTTAAAAAAACATATCAAAGTATTGATGTCCATATATTAAATGTATTGTCTTTATACATAAATAAAGGAATCCATGGCCAAGCTCACTCGCTACATGATTTTGTTTCTGATATTGATGTCCGGTTAGTGTTTCTTTTATTTTATTTTATTCATTGTTGCCTTAAATTCTTTGAACATGAATTATTTCGATTAGAAACGAATCAAGAGGAATAAAGTGAAATAAAAAATGGAATAATGATTATCTATTTTAAAATTTTTTGTAGATAAAAAAAATAATTGTTAAGAGCAATTGTGATAATGTATTATATTAATAAAATAATGACGGAAAATGTAGTAGAGTGAATAAATTGAATATGTTACTATTTTCTATTTGTTGACGAAGAAATGATTGATAATAGAAATTATAGAGAAAAAAATAGTAAAATTAATGAATAAAATAATAATAAATAAAGTAGTTGACCGAATAAAATAGTGAAATGAATGTGAACTGATTTATATCCAAATATAACCGCATATTATGGTTAATGAAAGTTCGTTTGCTTTAGGGTTAATATTTGAGGCTGATGGTGGCTTAATCTTAAAGTTACGGAAGTCGCATCACGATGAAGATCCATGCCCAGGTCCTTGCATTGATGTAGGTCGTCCAAACCTCTATTGCATTGGAGATTGCAAATGTGCAGACCCTGTAACTTTAGAATGCGAGAGCATTTAATTTTCTATCATTTCTGCAGTACTCAAGGATGGAGCTAGTGTGTTAATTAAGGGGGGCTAAGCCCATCCGGATAAAAAAATATGTGTAGTTTAGTCGGATCCATAAAATATTGTTAATCCAGCCTATCCGACGAACTCGATATAGTCCATTAGCCCACCTAAATTAAAATCCTGGCTCCGTCTTTGACAGTATTTTCATGCATTATCAGAATAAAGAGGTTTTATGAATCCTTCTCCTTTTCATCTATTGGACGATTGTTATGGGAACCGAAATCTTATCAAAAGAATGAATTACTCAGTACATAAAATATGCTTTTACTGTCTACAATTTTTGAAGCACCATCTCTTCCAGGTGTTGAGAGAATGAGCCTATTACAAGGTTTGTTGAGAGCTTTGAACCATGACATCTTGCTCAAATATATGTTGAATTGCCATCTATTTTAAAAGATTAAACTATGGTGGAGATAAATAATTAACACTATAAATTCCCATAACATGCATAAAAAATTAATTACAACTACACCTTTTTTTGATAAAAATATCAATCACTACCATTACCATAGGAATATAATTTTGTGCAGTGTATTATTAGTTTTGTTGTGTTATTTTTTTTTTTATATTTGAATTTTTTTTTTTTTGCGAAATTCATTTTTCGTTTTAGAATAGAGATGGCATCGTGATTATTAGAATTGTTTTTGTATATGCAATCCATGAAAGGTGTATGATGGAAAGATGCAACGTCGGCAAAATACTTCATTGCACGAGTTTAAGAAACCACTCTAAATATATCCTCCTAATGATAAAAAAATAACGGAAAAAAAATATTGCACATTACGTGGTCTATCAACAGACGGGAGATAAAAAATAGGCAAAATTAGGTATAAATCCATATTTTTCCCCTTATTAAGTTGTAATCACACACTCTTTTTTTTTTTTTTTTTTTGGCAATATGAACAAAATTTTATTGCTCGGAGCAAATTACCCTCATTTGTCAAGCTCTCTTCGCTGAAAACCGATTTCTTCTCAATTTCGCTTTCTCCTTCATCCGGTGATTGAAAAGCTGTAGCATCAGCAGCAACAAGGACTCTTCTCTTCTTCTTGCGTGTTTCGGTGATCAGATTGAATTTGCTGGTTTTGTGTGTGTATTGGTTTTAATTTCTAACGTGTTTGAGTGTGCTTGATTTTGGAAGAAGACGACGGGGCACTGGGGCAGCTGCACATTTGGCGGTGAAGAAATTTGATGATTCTCTAGTTTCTGCATGCGTGGATTGTGCAAGTTTAAACAGGTATTCAGAATGAAAAGACACATGTCTTCGATTATTCATCAAATTCTTCTCTTTATTTTTGGGTACCGGTCGGAGAAATGAATTGTCGAAACTGTTAGTAATACCATCCGCAACGGAAGCGATTTTAGGATCTAGATCTATAAATCACACGTAATAAAATAACTAGAACTACATCTACAAAGGGGTTTTAGATCATACATCTTGGATCTCAAAATCCAAGTAGAAGAACCGCAATAGGAAGAACAAAGGATAGTGTGAAGAGCACAACGATCTTCCGCACGTGTGATCCAAGCAACTCCCGGTGGAAGGAAATTCTCGACTCGAATCCTCCCGATATGCTACCCGGAAAAAACTCCAAGATTTTCCCTTGCTTCCCTTGGCCGAAAATTTTCTTCTCCTCTCTAAGAGGTGAAGTCGAATTTTATGTGTTGTTTATGAGTTGGGAGAACTCTCTTTATATAGGAGAGTAATCATTGTCCTCTAAGGATTTTCTTTTGCAACTAAAATAAATCCAATAAATAAAAGATAATCCCATAATATTCTAGAATAAATCTAGAATAATATTTATCTTTATTTCTTACCATAAATATTTATCCAATAAATATTTTGTGCACATGTCTTATTAATACACAAGAAAACAATTTCTTGTTTCCTAAAATATGCATTGACCGAAAATTGCATTGACCTAGTCAATATTTATTTTCGGCCACAACACTAATTTTGCCAAGATTATGAAAAATGTCTTTTTCACATATTTAATTATTTAGCCCAACTAATTTAATAGTCCACTAAACAATTAATTCACATATCGTTTTAACTAAAGTCCAACAAGAACTAAATTAATATTATTAGGATTCGACGTCCGAGAATAGCTATGCTATATTGGAGGCACGTCGGGGACCATGGACTAATAATCAGCGGCTCCGATAAATCAAATAAATAATTATCTTACGAACAGATTATATTTGATAAATCAATCACAGGAATATGCCACCATAATCCCGTGACTGCACTCCTCCGATTATGAGATTATATTTATCTCCTCACAGGAATGATAATAAGCGTCCATTGATATAATCATTACATTTGGATTAATCCTTCATAGACTGTTCATTCTAAATCGGGAAGTTACCGTTAACCCTCTTTAGAACCTCTTATCCTTATTTACCATTAACCCCCTAGTGATCAATTAATTCATACAACTCACTGGTAGCTAATCATTGTAATATGAACTCATACGATCGATCAGTTTCTAGGATTAACAAATAAGGGAACTGTCTATCTACTTCCATAAATGGAAGGAATGGATTCCGTATCTGTGATAACACAGACTACTCACTCAATCCAGTACAATGCCAAGATGGGGTAATTCAGATCACAGACTCAGTGTAATCCTTAACCGTCAAGTCAAACCTCATACTGATTCAAGCAGTTGACTGTGATCACTTCAGGATTAAGATATATCCATAAATATGATCATCGATTGATTCGATAAGACTTCTCGATTACGGAATTATATCGTGAACTCTAATTAAAATCGGTCCAGCCCTATATGATTTATCTATCATATATAAATACCCCACTAGGTTCTCTTAACCGAAAGTCCGAATAAGACAATCAAATCTATTGCGTTCTGGGTGCATTAATAGCACATTAAAGGAGAGACCCGATACACTCGATTAACTTCACTACGGGCTAATTGTATTTTATGTATCTCTTCACTAACTCAATCCTCCCGTGTATATCCCATACAATGAGTTAAGTGATTACATAAACGATATACTTTAGGGTTTTCTGTAGTGTAAATACTATTGTCACATCGGTGAATATGAGAATAATAAATATGAATAATAATATCATTTCATTTATTAAATAAAACAATTACTAAATTGTCTTTCGGGCATTACACCTAACAATCTCCCACTTGCACGAAAGCATGTGATTAATTGTTTTAGAGCACACCCTATTATTTAAACTACAACAAACTACATCTCCCGCTTGCTCTAAAGCAATGGAGACCCATCCCATATTCTAGTACCCATTAAGCATATCATAACCATTGTAGATGACAAAATACACTCCGAGAGTGCCGTCGTAGGATAGGTCAGTGACTCGGGGAGTACCTACATCTAAATATCATGGGTCTTAATGATTAGTCAGGTTGTCGGCTCGAGACGATCCATAGAATTGAAACGTTACCGGTCCATCTAATCATGTGGTACTTTCCCAATATGCTTTTGACCTCTAGTGAATTCGAAAAACCTTATAAGCTACCCCTTCATCGTTTGCACAATGATGTGGTATCGGCTTCCAAATCTAGAATCACTCCCAGATATGAAGAGGAAATCCTTAAGCTATATCACCTCTCTAGCTACTACAAAAGCCGCTAATCACCCAACTAGTTAAAGTCGAGTTGGCGTTGCTGGATTCCTCCAGGCAATAGCTTCAACACAAGAGTAAACACTGAGCCCGAGATCGACTTAACGATCATCCTCAATCTGACTTAAAATCAAAATCAGTGTATCACACATATCCAAGTTCACACATGAATATGTCCGCATATTATTCCTAGTTCTCTCAAAATACTAAAGGACATACTAAACTTGCTTTGTTAACCGTTGAATCTAAGATTCGATCAAAGTTGAATTTCAATAACCTGACCATCTCTTACTAGAAAGAGAATCTATCCCATTTCTCTTGATCCGAAGAATTAGAGAGTCATTCCTGAGGCATAGGGTAGAACTTCCTCGTTGAATGTTGCATACACAGATGCATCATCTTAACCAATAAGATGGATGGGAAACCACTGACTGATTCTAATGAATTCGACCGAGTCAAACTCTTTAGGATGTTGTCCAAATCTCTGATGCAGAGAATTGTGGCATTCTCAGATTATGACTGCAGATAACACACCCATGTTGATTCCAACTGGTGCAGTGTTATCCTTCACAAACACTAATATATGTATATATTCACAACTGTACTAAAATTGATATCCAGTCTACAAAAGACTTATCAATATTCTGGTCAAATCCACATATTGTAGAAATATATGACTTCCAGTGACCGAAAGGTTTTCTTTTTATCCATAAAGGACATAAGCCTTGACAGTCATCCTGTCATAAGTTCATAAGACAATACCCTTCTGTTTCGAATGAATCCAGACTCCGTTTGTTTGGCAAGAAAGTCTCAGGGAATCACCCCTATTTTCTGATTTTCAACGAAATCATGCAATACTAAGTGGTAAGAGAGTCTAAGGTCTGATTAACTCTCTACTTCTTAGGGAATCACCCCTAGACCACTAAGATTTGCACTGAAAGATGAACTTTCCTAATCATTCTTCTCTTTTCCATGTAGATCCAATTACTCCCACTGGGCCTGAGACACTCAGGTGGTTCGACAAGAGTATGAACAGCTCTGGAGTACCAAACTCCATTCACAGGGTTATGGCTTGTAAACCAACCTCTATTATCAGAATTCTATACAGCTCACAAAAGAGCCATAGGTCATCAATCGATCCTGTACACCATTAAGTCCTCAGAACCCGCAATGGGCAATGAAGAAATCATACTCCCACTACATTCTGGGTGGATCGACTTTCTGATCTAGTTCAGTAGTATTTTAGTGTCAGCACCAACAACCAATGTTGGATGTGGTCTGATTTTAATCAGTTAGTAACTACCTTGAGTAAATGTACTTCAAGGTTTAAGGCTTTATTGTTCATAGACTCTATCAGAAAAGACGCAACAGTATGACAGTCCCTTCCCGATCTCAAGAATCTTATAACAAACCTTTTTCTCAATGCTACAAGATATATAACGATTGGTCACCGACCGAACGTGTACGCAAAATTCCCCGACCTACCTTCAAGCACCGTGTGCTAAATGCTTATATTTATGGAAGTGGGGTGAACCGAATCCACACCTTATCCATAAATTCCAAAGTATATTCTAGGTAGACTTCTCGGTCTTACACTTCAATGTAAACCGACATTTCGCTTCTAATATCTTTATTGAGTTAAGCAGTGTATTGTAGCACATCTATCACTATGTAAAGCAATTCAACGGTTTCTCCCTTAGTGAAAGCATTTCATTATGAGGCAGGCCGAGCATCAGTCCTTAGGACTATGTGATGGCCCATTTATGAGTATAGAACACTCCATCTCCGACAAAATCAGAGACGCCTTAGAATATTTTGGATAAACTTACCAGAGTGTTTGAGTAGTTGTCAGACTAGAAGTCACTACTCATAAGCTCCCACTAGCTTGTATTCTTTTTCATAAGATTCTGAAGGTCATCATGAACAAGCGGTGTTACTTCTTTATAACCATTTTCCTTTCCCGATTGAAATGAAGCTTAGTCATTGAACCTTTGAGACAATATAACCAGACTGGGAGAAAAGAATCACCCTGAGCCAGTCTTCAGGTCTTGTCTTTTAGAGACATTGTACTAACTATGGAATATGAAGAAGCGTTTATCTAAATATAGAAACCAATTTCTTTTAATAGTTCTTAAGATGTGTTATGTATACATATTTCAGCAGTTCTTAGTGGTTTTTGACTTTATCAAACAAAAGTCCGAGTCTTGGATTCGTACTACAAATGGTATATTCACTTTCTATAAGACAAACAAATTATCGAATAGAAGGTGAATCCATTGTTCAAACGAATTTTGAAAAACAGAAAAATAAATCTTCTGCGATGTCCAAGGATTGAATCCGAGATTCATTTCCTCATATCACTCCCACTATTTTTGCTAAAATTACTGCCCGTTGTCTGCTCAATTAATCGTTAAATGCATTGCTACCTTGTTCTTCCAAAGAACTTAGCTCAAAAAAAATCGCCAAGGATTAATTGGTTGGTGATCCGAAATCACTGTCCTTATCCTATGATTAATTTTTGGTTTAGCCTTAAAATCAACTCAGTTTTAGATGACTAACACTTTTAGACATACTATCCCATTCTTGACTTTCCGTAAATGGAAACAGTTTTGAACTAGCAGTTCGTGTAAGTAGACACTACTCTTGAACCGTGGGATGTCTATTTCGAGTGTTACTTGTTAGGACTTCTCGGATTTTCTAATATACCAGAAAAATAACAAACCATAACATTAAAGCTCCCACTGGTTTATCGGTTCCAAATTCCGTCTAACAAGCAATGCTTCATTTTATGATTTTCCAATTTTCCAATTTGAAAATCTCTCGTGTATACACTTACACAGTTCTAATGTTTCCAGAAAAATACAAATCATAAAACTCCACTAGATCCTCGATTCCAAATATCGTCTAACTAGTAAAAGTTCATGACTTTCCGATTTTTCAATTAGAATGATTACGTGTGTACTTAGTTACACTTTTCTAATGTTCTAGAAAAAACAACAAATCATAAAGCTCCCACTAGTCCATAGATTCCAAATATCTTTCAACTAGTAACACTTCATGATTTTCCGATTTTTCAATTAGAAATTACTTGTGTAATCACTACGCACTCAAAATTCACTTGAAGAATTTTAAAGTCCGAAATTATCTTTGATCAAACTAAGATTGTATCTCGTTTAACACGAGTGATGCTAGTGACATACCTATATGTCACTCTAGTTTTAAAAGGCTTAAGAGGAAATATCTCTTTCGAAAATTAATTGCATTATCGATTAACTAGTTCAACGTCCTAGTTACTTTCCACTTTTTAAAGAAGTCAATACTAGTCAATTATAAATTTTAAGCAATTTAGTAAGGGATATAATGCTGTAAATAAAATGACATATATTAATTCAAGTTTAACACTACTATATAATTTTATTTTAGGAATTGTAAACTAAAATTAAGCCTACTCTACCATTCCAAGGTTTTAACCTCGCATCTTAGTGCCGCCGTAGGGTAGGTCAAAAAGATGACGGTTAAATCGAGACAATCTCATCAATGAATAACTTGTGAGAATCGAACATCCCACGAGAATCAAACATCCCTTTATTTATTGACTACCTTCCTTTTTTAGCCTAGATATTATCAAGAATACCCTTGATGAGTGTGACCTACTATATCGGATCTCTTAGGTACGCCCCGAGTGTGCCGTCGTAGGATAGGTCAGTGACCCGACGAGTACCCGGAAATCCTATCCTTTCGGAGACCAAGCCATGAATGTTGATAGGGGTGAACACCATCCGTAGGGGGATGAAATCAAAGCGCCGCGAGGCGTCACCCTTCTCTCACTTACTTGTATCTATAGTAGAGGCCGTGGGGTTGGCTGTCGCCTCCCCCGCTCCCACTCAATATTTTGGAAGTGGTGGTGGGTTGACAAACCACGTCTTTTTGATGTTAACATAAAAGCACATCAAATCAAGGATTCCGAATGGTGTCGGTAACGTAGGCAAGCCTACCCGTCCTATTCGTTGGAACATATGTGACAGTCGGACGAAATCGGGTCAAGAGAGCCCCATTGAGATAAGAAGGAATCACCCCTCCGTTCTCCAGTGTAGCTTAGTCTTGCCGGACCGCCGTGCATACATCACACTAGGAGGGTTAAGCCGGTCGAGCGAAGCTCAGTTGACCACCCAACCTATAGGCGAACCGTTTTTATCCAAGATTTATTCTTCTTTTACCATCATTCAATCTCGTAGACACTACGAATCGAAAACGAGATATCGTTTGGGCTTTTAAGGCTGTTCACCGAGAACACACACCGAAAAAACTTAACAATTTCATAACCCATCCTCGGATCTTTAATTAGTTATTAAATTAATTAATTACCACGTATTAATTAAATTTCAACTAATTACGCGAGTTTGTATACATGCCTATTTTAATTACCAAAACTAAAATTCTACATGATTGCATGGAGTGGATTTATGATATGATGCATGTCATGGCAATTCCGATTTTATATCTATTTTATGATCAAACACATAAAAAATAAATTGCGGAAAATTTAAACACCGAGATGGATCGTTGGTACCCCCGTATCTAATCTATCCTAGGAAAGCAGTAAATTACAATCTTGTTGTCTTCATGTCTTCGATCTTCGAACCTTGGACCACGAACCGCGAACCCAAAAGGAGAAGGGGCCTTTATTTTATAAAATAAAATAAAAAAAAAATTCGAATTTTTTTTAATAAACATCCTGCTGTTTTTATTATTCCAGAAAAATAATTTTTTTTATTAAACAGCCGCTATTAAAAAAATTAGGTTTTGATAAAAAAAAAATCAAACCCTAGCCGTGTGAGAGAAAAAACAAATAACAAAAAATTTTCCGCCCCGACTCCTATTCATACCTCGAGTTCCATCTTCATCTCGTGTTCTTCATCGTTCTTCGTCGTTTTTCCGGAATTACAAAAAAAATAAAACTAGCCGAAAAAGATGAAATAAAAAAAACAATAACTTTTACATCAATCCTATGCTCAAACGATCAAAATCGAGAGAGCTTACAATAGATCTAAAGAGTAAACAGTACCAACCCCAATCCATCTTTTCAAACCACAACAATCGCAACATAAAAAAAATTATATAAATTTCGGCCCCTATAAAAAATTGGGACAAAAAATCTATATGTTTCCCACTCCTAGATCTAATATTTTATACGTATGAATATAGATCACCAGGCGACTGATACCACTGTTAGTAATACCATCCGCAACGGAAGCGATTTTATGATCTAGATCTATAAATTACACGTAATAAAATAACTAGATCTACATCTACAAGGGGGTTGTAGATCATACCTCTTGGATCTCAAAATCCAAGTAGAAGAACCGCAATAGGAAGAACAAAGGATAGTGTGAAGAGCACCACGATCTTCCGCACGTGTGATCCAAGCAACTCCTGGTGGAAGGAAATTCTCGACTCGAATCCTCCCGATATGCTACCCGGAAAAAACTCCAAGATTTTCCCATGCTCCCCTTGTCCGAAAATTTTCTTCTCCTCTCTAAGAGGTGAAGTCGAATTTTATGTGTTTTTTATGAGTTGGGAGAACTCTCTTTATATAGGAGAGTAATCCTTGTCCTCCAAGAATTTTATTTTGCAAATAAAATAAATCCAATAAATAAAAGATAATCCCATAATATTCTTGAACAAATCTAGAATAATATTTATCTTTAATTCTTACCATAAATATTTATCCAATAAATATTTTGTGCACATGTCTTATTAATACACAAGAAAACAATTTCTTGTTTCCTAAAATATGCACTGGCCGAAAATTCCATTGACCGAGTCAATATTTATTTTCGGCAACAACACTAATTTTGCCAAGATTATGAAAAATGTCTTTTTGACATATTTAATTATATAGCCCAACTAATTTAATAGTCCACCAAACAATTAATTCACATATCGTTTTAATTAAAATCCAACAAGAACTAAATTAATATTATTAGGATTCGACGTCCGAGAATAGCTATGCTACATTGGAGGCACGTCGGGGACCATGGACTAATAATCAGCGGCTCCGATAAATCAAATAAATAATTATCTTACGAACAGAATAATTATATTTGACAAATCAATCACAGGAATATGCCACCATAATCCCGTGACTGCACTCCTCCGATTATGAGATTATATTTATCTCCTCACGGGAATGATAATAAGCGTCCATTGATATAATCATTACATATAGATTAATCCTTCATAGACTGTTCATTCTAAATCGGGAAGTTACCGTTAACCCATTTTTAGAACCTCTTATCCTTATTTACCATTAACCCCCTAGTGATCAATTAATTCATACAACTCACTGGTAGCTAATCAGTGTAATATGAACTCGTATGATCGATCAGTTTCTAGGATTAACAAATAAGGGAACTGTCTATCTACTTCCATAAATGAAATGAATGGATTCCGTATCTGTGATAACACAGACTACTCACTCAATCCAGTACAATGCCAACATGGGGTAATTCAGATCACAGACTCAGTGTAATCCTTAACCGTCAAGTCAAACCTCATACTTATTCAAGCAGTTGACTGTGATCACCTCAGGATTAAGATATATCCATAAATATGATCATCGATTGATTCGATAAGACTTCTCGATTACGGAATTATATCGTGAACTCTAATCAAATCAGTCCAGCCCTATATGATATATCTATCATATATAAATGCCCCACTAGGTTCTCTCAACCGAAAGTCCGGATAAGACAATCACACCTATTGTGTTCTGGGCGAATTAAAAGGAGAGGCCCGATACTCTCGATTAACTTCACTACGGGTTAATTGTATTTTAAGTACATCTTCACTAACTCAATCCTCCCGTGTATATCCCATACACTGAGTTAAGTGATTACATAAACGATATACTTTAGGGTTTTCTGTAGTGTAAATACTATTGTCAAATCGATGAATATGAGAATAATAAATATGAATAATAATATCATTTCATTTATTAAATAAAACAATTACAAAATTGGCTTTCGGGCATTACACTTAACAGAAACTACTTTCAATTTTAGTAAGTATTGGATTTCCGACTACAATTCAAATATGTAATCTGAAATGAAATCAAAACAGAGTTGCAGGCAACCGTGGTGCACTACAAGAAAACTGGTTTAAAGGGACGACATTTTCTCGTCCCTTTAAAGGCATTATCGTCCCAATAAATATTTAAAGGGACGACACGTCGTCCCTATAAATCCGTCCCTTCTACTTTGTCTCTTTAAACAACTGACATATTTGAAGGGACGACAAAATCGTCCATTTAAAAGAATGCTGACGTGGCACGAACTTTTCTAAGAAAATTCAACGTGCTGACATGGCATTATTTGAAGGGACGACAATGTCGTCCCTATAAACATGATTCATTTAATTTCACAAAAAAAATATTATTAGGATAAAAATTTAATTTTTTTATAAAAAGGTTTTTTGGGACGATAATGTCGTCACTTAAAAGATTATACATTTAAGTTTCATTGTAAAATTTAATTCGAAAATTTTTTTTTATTGAAAACATTTAAAGGGACGACCCATGTTGACGATGTCGTGCCTTAAAATATATTTGGGAAAAAAAAAATTAATTTTATAAAAAAATTCCAGAAATACATTTAAAGGGACGACATGTCGTCCCTTTAAATTATTTTTTTTTAAAATATTTTTTTAGTTTTCGCATGGCCTCCAATGCTATTTACATCAAACCAATCCTGTTTTTTTTTCCAAAATCAATAACAGATGTGTTTATAAGAGGGGATTCATTACAAAAAAAATGCATAAACAAAAAATGTTACGTAAAATACAAAGTTGTGCAATGTTTCCAAAAGTAAGAATAGGTTCCTCTAGAATGTCTACGCATCATCGTCAAGATCAACTTGAGAATCATCTTCAGAATAGTCTTCATATTCATCGGAATCTGATGAGCTAACCTCTATTTGCATATCCGGTTGCTTATAGTTAAGATTATTCAGCAACAATTTGAAAATAGCCCCTTGTTTTTTGTTTCTCTTGGTCTGCTTTTTGGTTAACTTCACCAACCGATCATGAGACTTTCTAAGTTGGTCAATCTGCATATTGCATTCTTGGTGGTAAGAAGATGATGATGCTGAAGACCGGGACGATTGTGATGAATTGGATACGGAAGATTGCGTAGGGCCAAGGCCAATCAAATAATCTCGCCTAGTTCCTAAGGCGCCCTGAAATATTGCCTCATCATCTTCAAAAGTCATTGGTCGACCTGGTGCAATCATAGCACGCCATTCCTCCAGCCTCCTCTAAACACAACATATATCGTTGGCAGTTAAGATAAGGAAAAGGAAAATGTGAACGTATTGAATTGAAATATATATAACGTATATCACTTACATAAGCAGCTTCCGCATCACTATTGAGAAACGAACCGTCAGCATTCTTATGCTTGCTCGCCCATACATGGATAGGATCCTGCCCCAAAGGATCTTCACTCAGACTCACATTACCCTTGAAAAAAAAAACAAAAGTATTATTTATGAAAATTCAAAAAAATGAAGTGTAAGGGATTTATTTCCTAATACTTACCTTTCTTAACCTATCCCATCGAACTACGACCATAGGCGTTCGTCCTTGGTGGCGTACATATTTACTCCCGACGCGATTCTTCTTATTCTGATCAGATCTTTTCTACAAAAAAATGGTACTTTTGTATTATATATAAGCAGTAACAAGTAATAATAATCGAATCTACGTAACACATGTAATGGAATAAAAGCTTTACCTTAAAAGCAGCACTACTAAGATGGCGGAGATACACTTCCCAATCTGGATGTGAAAACACATCCTTGGGTCCGGGACAAGGCCTTGGCAACCCCTTGTTCTTGTGTTCATCTACATCCTCCCTTAGTCTAGGCTTCCATTTTCTGAATGAAGTACCGGTGCTTTTCAGCACGGCATCGCGGTGAATAGGCTCAAGGGGTTGGAACGATGCCTGAAAACACAAGAAATGAAACGATTGGTATCTAAATTAATATAATGAAACATAAAATTTGAAAGTGTTAACAATTTGATTAGCTAAGTACCCGAAGTTCTTCCCAAATTAATTGTTTATGTCGGTCTTCCACCTTTCGCCAGGTCGGGACGTAACAGGAAATATGGGATCTCACGACTTTCACTGTCTCGGACTCAAAACCCTTCGCGTATCTTCCCAATACATTTTGAACTTTGGGAAATCTAGGATCCCATATAAGAGGAATCAAGCCCCCTAACTTTCTCTTGAGGGCTTGGACGGTGAAACCTTTTGCAGGTCCACGTTCACCCTACGTCTTTTTTGGGGATGGAGGTGATGGTATCAATTCCTCATACTCATTATCTGTTATATGATCTGTAGTATCGGTGTCAATGTTAATTCAACGAAATAAGAATAATCATACTAGAAAAAAAATTGAAAGTTAATTAATTACTGTCCGTGTATTGGCCCGGTAGCCTAAATTGATGCTAGTGTGGTGGTTGAGAACCACCTGCCCATCCCGCGCAAGCCATTCACTTATATGATCAAGTATTTGAATATAATAAAAAATTTATATAAAGAACATATTTATGTTGATGTAGTATAAGTAAAGCACTAGTATTATATAAATTTTAAATTCATGTATATTTGAATGAACTTACTAAAATAATATTAGATTTATAGCATCATTCAGCATCACTTGCATAGTTTGGTGGGATCGAGTCGTATATGCCATAATCTACACAGTTATTATCATCATCGCAATCCGTTGAAGCATACTCATTACTGTCATCCTTTTCATTTTGATCGAGATCGTTTTCATCGTTTTCATCAACATCTGTTTCTACATCATTTGCACTCATATAGAACGGTTCCATCGGTGGCAGTTCAACAACAAGTCAGAAATTTCTGTGGGTTGTTTCGTCGATTACCAAATCATCAATATCCACATCACCATTAATATTTGGTGCGTCTACGATATGACGGTGTCGAAAATGCTCAACAAATTTCCACTCACATTCATTATACAAATCATCTATGTAGAACACTTGTTCTGCTTGTGAAGCAAGAATGAATGCATCATGTTCATACCAGGTGTTTGTAGTGCGTATACTTATTGTATTCTTATATACACGGACACCCTTCTTAGCTGGACTAGTATCGAACCATGTACATTTGAAAAGAACAACAGTGTTATCACTTGGATAGCTTACGACATATATGTCTTCCAATACTCCATTCCATGTAGTGCCTTCGGTCCCTTTGACAGCAACCCCACTATTTTGAGTTGTGCGTGCGCGATCCCGTTTTTGTGCATTGAATCTGACACCATTCATCACACAAATCTGATAGGATTTGACCGTTGAAAAAGATCCGGTGGAAAGTGCTAACAATTGGTCATTCAAGTCTGATGGATTCTGTTTACTCAATACAATCATTTGCATAATGTACCATATATAAGTATTTATGTAACGCTCATAAAAGTGCACAATAAGTGTATGAAGCTTTATTTTGTACCTTTGAATTAAACCAATAAGTAAATTCTTGACGGTGCACTTTGTCCAGGTTCTATTTCGTGCAATAACTTGACAGTTTTGTACGATGTTCACTGCTCCATGTGTAGAAGACTAGTTAGCTTTAATGGAATTATAAAAAAGAAAAGAATTAAGTTTGGGTTGCTCACTTACATAAGGTATTCATCGATCTCATGGCAGTTTGGCAAGACATACCACTGAACCTTCTCTCTCAAATTAGTATTGAATGTCAAGCATTTCATCGATCACATTGATAAAAAAGGAGTCTTGAATACTGATATACGGTTTTTGATTGTATCTTTGTTCTCAACCCAGTTTCTTTCAGGCCTATTGAACTTTGCCTCATTTCGTGAAAAAGACAAAGAGCAAAACATCAAGTTCTCGTTAGCCACGTATGCCTCTGTGATGGATCCTTCCGGCCTGGCCCAATTTCTAATATACCTCTTTAACTTACCTAAAAAACGTTCAATCGGATACATCCATCTCAAATGAACAGGTCCACCCCTAATCGCTTCTTCAGGCAAGTGCATTATCACATGTATCAAAATATCAAAGAATGCCGGTGGGAATATCGTTTCTAGTTTACACAAGATTCCCAAAACCTTCACTTTTGCATTCTCTAAATCACTAACCAACAACGTGTGCACGCAAATCAATCTGAAAAAATAGCTTAAATCAATGATAGTATCAAAAATTTCCTTTTTCAAGAATTTTCATACCCCAACTGGTAAAAGTCTCTGGAGTATGATATGAAAATCATGACATTTTAGCCCGCTAAATTTGTCTTTACCAGTCAAATTCTTTCTTAGATTTCTTGCAAAACCATCGGGAAACCGAACATTTGTAAAGAAATCGTAGAATTTTGTCCGATCTTCTGGTGCCAACGTGAACAAAGCACGCGGTTTTAAGGTCTTATTGCCTTGTTTAAGCACATGTAGTTCCTTTCTCACTTTCATGTTTGCTAGATCCTTACGTGCCTTGATAGTGTCTTTGGTCTTACAATCTATATTCAATACCGTAGAAAATAAGCTATCACTTCTTGTCAATGTGCATAACATCTAGATTGTACTTGAGTTTTTTCAGCATCCAATAAGGCAATCTATTTAGTATGGTGTTTTTATTCCAACTTAAACAAGATTCTGGACGCTTATGAGTTTTACCACCGTACTCTTTGTGTTTCCCCGGCAAACATTCGGGTAGGTTACTAATTTGTTGAAGAATTTCCTCCGTGGTTTTCTCAACTGGAGGGCTTAATGTTTCGATTTTACCGTTAAACCCCTTATTCTTTCGCATCGGGTGGTCCGCCCGCAGCCATCTATGATTTCCGACGTATCCAGTCTTACTCTCTAACCGTACCGAAGGTGTATCATCGATGCAAGTTAGACATGCTTTATTTACTTGACCAGTCCAACCTGAGAGATAACTACGAGCGGGAAAATCGTTCACCATAAACATAACTGCAACTCGCATTCTGGAAGGTAGTATTTGCAGCAGCATCAAGCACAACTACCCCTTCTGACCAAAATTCTTCCAACTCATCAATCAATGGCCTCAAATAAACGTCCAAGTCCTTGCATGGGGATTATGGTCCTGGGATATGTAAACACATGTGTTTATACATTTCATTGTTGCAAACCCATGGTGCTGGATTCAACACTTGTGTTAGAACAGGCCATATGCTGTATGTTTGACTCGTAGTACCAAAAGGGCAAAAACCATATGTAGCCAGACTGAGACGTATATTTCTAGGTTGGATAGCGATGTCCGGGTGTTGCTCGTCGAATTATTTCCATTCTTTACCATCGGTTGGATGCCTCATCACATCCTCGTCCATAGAACGCCCCATCTTATGCCATGTCATTGCCTGAGCTGTGTGACGGGAAGCATACAAATGTCTCAAACGATGCTTTAACGGAAAATAACGTAGCACTTTCTGAGCTACCTTTTTTCCTTTAGACTCCTTATAACGGCTCGTTTTGCACACTGGACATGATTGTAAGTCAGCAGTCTCCTTATAGTAAATGCAATAGTTTTACAAGAAAGCATCGATCTTTTCATACCCCAGACCCAATTTGTTTAGAAGAGTTTTTGCCTCTTAGAATGAATCGGGTAAATTTGACCCTTCCGGCAAAACTTTTTTCAGTTTCGCTAAAAGAACGTTGAAGCTTTCATTTGGCCACTTATACAACACTTTTATATGCATTAAATCCGCTAAGAACTTCAACGCGGATGAGCTTTTGCATCCCGGATAAACATGTTCGTGCAATTTGGAGAAGAGTTCATAATGTTGTCATCCTCATCTGTCTGTAAAACTTCTTCTTCCGAGGCTCTACCAAGGAAATCATTTATAACTGGAGACATTTCGTCTCCGGATTCAACTACCAATTGAGTTGTTCGTTCACGTTTACGGGATACACCATCTTCACCGTGGTGAAACCATGTTGTATACCCAGCTGCCCATCCCCAAAAGAAACAGTGATCATACACGTCCTCCAAAGTTTCGAAACAAATGTTGAAACACTTTTTGCATGGGCAACGAATCTTACCTTCATCGTTAAGAAATTGCCTATTTAATGAATTCACTCAACCCTTTATCAAACTCGGGTTTCATTCTATCAATATACAACCATGACATGTCTAGTTCCATTTGAAATCACTGATACACAATAACTTGACATTCCACAACAACTTAAGTTAGTATCTCACTTAAGGCACAAGAAAAAGTTAGTACCATATGTGTTAGGTGTTAATACCATTTCAAGGGATGTTCTTATACTAATATAGTATACTTAGTTTCATTAGTATACATTTTTTCATTAAGGCACAAGAAAAACTTAGTATCTCACTTAAGGTACAAGAAAAAGTTAGTATCATATATGTTAGGTGTTAATACCATTTCAAGGGATGTTCTCGTACTAATATAGTATACTTAGTTTCATTAATATACTTTTTTTCATCATAGCACATGAAAAATTTAGTATCTCACTTAAGGCACAAGAAAAAGTTAGTACCATATGTGTTAGGTGTTAATACCATATCAAGGGATGTTCTCATACTAATATAGTATACTTAGTTTCATTAGTATACTTTTTTTCATTAAGGCACAAGAAAAAGTTAGTATCCACTTAGGGCACAAGAAAAAGTTAGTACCATATGTGTTAGGTGTTAATACTATTTCAAGGGATGTTCTCATACTAATATAGTATACTTAGATTAATTAGTATATTTTTTTTCATTAAGGCACAATAAAAAGTTAGTATCTCACTTAAGGCACAAGAAAAAGTTAGTACCATATATGTTAGGTGTTAATACCATTTCAAAGGATGTTCTCATACTAATATAGTATACTTAGTTTCATTAGTATACTTTTTTTCATTAAGGCACAAGAAAAAGTTAGTATCTCACTTAAGGCACAAGAAAAAGTTAGTACCATATATGTTAGGTGTTAATACCATTTCAAGGGATGTTCTCATACTAATATAGTATACTTAGTTTCATTAGTATACTTTTCTTCATTAAGGCACAAGAAAAAGTTAGTATCTCACTTAAGGCACAAGAAAAAGTTAGTACTTACTTTCATTAGTATACTATTTTTCATCTTGAGTGTACTTTTTTTATTAATCGCTTAATATAGTATACTTTTTTCCATTAAAAACTAATATTATTTCATAAAACTAAGTCTTTAAAACTTACGACTCATAGTTCTTCAATGTTAGGCAAAAGTAGTTTATGTTCTTCATCATCATGCTAGACATATCATCATGTTCTTCAACACTTTTCCAACACATACAAGGCCAATATTCATACACTACTTAATACACTACTACTCGACGAAATAAAATTTCTTGTCAATCACACACATATACTAGTCAATCACACGTTTTATACACTAAGATGTTTCAAACAAGGAAACAAAGACTTTTAACACTTAAAACACTTTCTCTCTAAGTGTAAGTGTGATCAATTTTTCCAATAGCAATGGTCTCTGAAACAAAGCCATTTTCAGTACCATTTTGGGTAGGAACAACACCCTTATGCACGATCAAACCATCAATATGGACAATTTCATTAGTACCAACAACAAATTTCCCAACTTCTCAAAACTACAATACCAAATCAATAATACGAAAGTTTACTACAATCGAACAATTCAAAATTAATAACCAAGTCCTTCTACACCAATAAATCTCACCATAAGAATCAATCTCACCATCAAGGCTCAATCAATCTCAACATGAACATATACATGAAAAAAAGCTTACCTACACCATACTCATACGCTATCAACTTCCATGTCCCAATGTAAACTTACCTAGCCCAAAACCAAACAACACCGAACAACTCACCATCAAACCAAACTCACCACATAACCTTGCTCCAATCAATTTCAACTTTCAACTTTCATCAAAAAATACACATTTTGGAAATAAACTTAACAAAAAAAAATTTACAAAATGAAATCAAAACTTAACAAAATAAAATGAACAAATGAAATCCAATCGCAACTATTGGACATAAACTCAAATTAAATCAACTAAATAATCCAATTTTACTAACCTTATTGTTAAGGAAGCTAGGATAGGCCGGAATAGATGAAGAAGCGCCGGAAAATGAGCTTGGCAAAGGAGGAGCTTCGAACGCCGGATTTTTGATCTTGGGATACCGGAATAACGGAACAATGGCGGCTGGGGTTGAGGGATTCCGGAGTTGATGAATGCCGGAGCTAGATAGGATGGTTTAGGGAGTGATGGCCGGAGGAGGGGCATGGGTGGTTGAATGAGGTGGCGGCGAAGGCTGCGGAATTAAGGAGGAGAAAGATGAAATGAAGAAGAAGAAGGGGCTGCCTGATTTAGTTTATGATTTTAAGTTTAATGGGACGACAGGCTTTGTTGGGATGACAATGTCGTCCCATTAAAGTATTAAAATTATTAAATATTGACATAACTAACGATCCTCGGGTTTGAAATCATCAATCGACTAATTAACGAGCCCCGGGTTTGAAATCACTACTCAATATAATTATACAAATTACATATTATATAAATTATTAAAATTATATAAAATCAGTTTGACATCGCTTAATCGATATCGGATCTCGTGATTGAGATCAATCGCTCGTTAACGAACCCTGAAATTTAAATCAATCACTCGATAACGAACTGACGATCTATAGTAGATAGTACTATCAGAATAATCTATAAAGAAAGATATCGGTTTGAAATCACTTAATCAATAATGGATCTTGGGAATCGAGATCAATCGCTTGGTGATAAACCCCGAGATTCAAATCAATCGCTCGATAATGAACTGACGATCTATAGTAGAGAGTACTATCAGAATGATCTATAAAGAAAGATATCGGTTTGAAATCACTTAATCCATAACGGATCTCGGGAATGAGGTCAATCGCTCGGTGACAAACCTTGAGAGTCAAATCAATCGCTCGATAACGAACTGACGATCTATAGTAGATAACACTATTATAATGATCTGTAAGGAAAGATATCGGTTTGATATCGCTTAATCGATATCGGATCTCGGGATTGAGATCAATCGCTCGTTAACGAACCCCGAGATTCAAATCAATCGCTCGATAACGAACTGGCGATCTATAGCAGGTAGTACTATCAGAATGATCTTTTTGGAAAGATATCGGTTTGATATCGCTTAATCGATAACGGATCTCGGGATTGAGATCAATCACTCGGTGACAAACCCCGAGATTCAAGTCAATCGCTCGATAACGACATGATGATCTATAGTACATAGTACTATACGAATGATCTGTAAGGAAAGATATCGGTTTGAAATCACTTAATCGATAACGTATCTCGTGATTGAGATCAATCGCTTGGTGACAAACCCCGATATTCAAGTCAATCGCTCGCTAATGACATGACAATCTATAGTAGATAGTACTATACGAATGATCTGTAAGGAAAGATATTGGTTTGAAATCACTTAATCGATAACGGATGTCGGGATTGAGATCAATCCATCATTAACGAAGCCCTAGATTCAAATCAATCCCTCGATAACGAACTGAAGATCTATTGTAGAGAACTATCAGAATGATTTATAAAGAAAGATTTCGGTTTGAAATCACTTAATCGATAACGGATCTCGGGATTGAGATCAATCGCTCGGTGACAAAACCCGAGGTTGAAATCAACCACTCGATAACGAACTGATGATCTATAGTAGATAGTACTATGAGAATGATCTGTAAGGAAAGATATCGGTTTGATATCGCTTAATAGATATCGGATCTCGAGATTGAGATCAATCGGTCGTTAACGAACCCCGAGATTCAAATCAATCGCTGGATAATGAACTGACGATCTATAGCAGATAGTACTATCAGAATGAACTTTATGGAAAGATATCGGTTTGATATCGCTTAATCGATAACGGATCTTGGGATTGAGATCAATCGCTTGGTGACAAACCCCAAGATTCAAGTCAATCGCTCGATAACGACATGACGATCTATAGTAGATTGTACTATACGAATGATCTGTAAGGAAAGATATTTGTTTGAAATCACTTAATCGATAATGGATGTCGGGATTTAGATCAATCGCACATTAATGAACCCCGACATTCAAATCAATCCCTCGATAACGAACTGACAATTTATAGTAGAGACTATTATCAGAATCACCTGTATTATCGTTCTATAAAGGAATTTTTATAAAAAAAATAATGAATTTTATATTTTAACGCAATGTTTATTAGAATATGTATATTAAAATTTTATAAAAAAACCGAATCTTATTTTTTAACACAATGTTTTATATTAAAAACAATTTAATTTCTTTCAAAGGGACAAAAATTGTCGTCCCTAAAAACCCAAATTTTATAATTTCTTCTATATAGCATATTATTTTCTGAAAAGGAATAATAGGACGACATTGTCGTCCCTTTAAAAGAGAATTTTATACAAAACAGAATCTTATATATTAATACAATATTTTATATTAAAAAAAATTATTTTCCTTTAAAGGGACGAAAAATGTCGTCCCTACAAACCCAAATTTTATAATATCTTTTATGTCAAAATTTATTTTCTGGAAGAAACTTTAATGGTACGACAATGTCGTCCCTTTTCAAATAGTACTGTCCACGTGGAAATCCTACCGGGCACGGTGGGGTTAATATTTCATTTAAAGGGACGACATTGTCGTCCTTTTAAAGTTTCCCTCCCAAAATTCCACCCAAAAAATTGACTATGTTTGAATTCATTTAAAGTGATGACTTTGTCGTCCCAAGAAAGATATTTACAGGGATGACTTTGTCATCCCTTTAAACCAGTTTTCTTGTAGTGAGCAGCATATACTCCTTTACCTTATCAAATTCATTCATGAATGTTTGCTGTTGCAATGGATAAGGATGCCACCTTTCTTTTAATCCATGTCAGCCATTGTTGATAATCTAGCCAGTATTATCAGGCGATTAATTTTGTATAATTCCCAATTGTTGGGAAATCACTAGTTTAACGCAGTGGAATTTAAAATTTGATTTCTATTTTTAGATCGTTCTTCGTTTAATGCAATAAACACGCTAAGTAGTTTGATGGTTATACATTGGATGATCTACAAGATCGTCGCTTTGACCCTCAACGGAGAGTAGTACAGAGCGCAAGCCGTCCATGCGTCCGGCCTCTATCGTTGATCCACACAAACTCCTCGCCGGAATCCTCCTTGAATTGCTATTGAAAAACTCCGGTTGCTAGACCCGGCCTTTTTCCTCTCTCACAAACTCTTTATATGATGCTCTATATTTTATACAAGAACTATAAGCTCTTGCAATTGTGTTGTACAAAAGAGCTTGCCACCTGATGATGTAGATCAAGTGAAATTAAAATACTTGACCACCATAAACCAATACTAGCAAGAGGACTAGTCCATCGTAGTATAGCTATTGCGAATCAAGGTCGATCCCACAGGGAACCAATTGTGGATCATTTATATACAAACAATTAATCATTCATGTCAAGGACACAAAGGCGGTCTACGACCAACATGAGACAAGAAAAGATAAACGACACGACTCGACACAACACAAATAAAGACACGTAATTAATCTCCCCAATTATTAAGTTATCGTTTGGATCTAGAGATTCTATATAATTAAGCTAGACTCGACAACTATTAATCCGATCCGTATTTCTTTTATATTGGCTACGGGAGTCATCCCCTAAACTAGATCTAGCTCCGGGTAGGCCATCTAGATCACTATGCTACATCACGTGACTTCGCTTTTTCGGCCTCCATCTCATATGACTCGCACGCTTACAAAACTAGGGATGCCGATATTAACCGTATTCCTCACCTAGGCAACATTCCTTTGTTCAGGCATACTTCCTAAGCGATCGCATCAGTCTCCGTCCCATTAACACTAACTTTTTTGGTATCATGTTAATCTACGATGTACGTATAACTAGGTGTGCACAATTCCCTAATACAGAACATATCTAGATCTCGCTGAAAGTCCCGGAAGATCAATTCATGAGCCGGCCTAGGATCCGTATATTGGTATTTCCTAATAATACGCTAATTAAAACAGACGAGCAACGTAGCCGTAGCCATACCCACTAAGAAAAAAAATTCTAGTTGGACAATCACACCATAAAAACGTGGCTAGATTGACGCGGCGAAAACCTAAATCTTAGCGTTTCTATATACGTAACGGATAAAATAGAGATTCATAAAGCAATTATATAGATCTACTAAAAACACGGTTGTCGATCATACCAAAGTCATCTATAGGTCACCGGATAACAGATCTGGGCGTGTGGATCCGTATAGACAAGGAATCCCCACTGCCTCATATCGTATCCTTAGATCTACATCGTCCGGTGAAGAACGAACAACCTCAAATGATAAATAATAATTGGGGACTTAATTACAAAGAACTAAGAACAAATAAATACAAGAACTTACATTATTGCAGAACTTGTATAAAAACTGCTCTAAGAAAAACTGAAGATTTTATTATAAACTGAGAAGTGTATATGGTCGTGTAGAGTGTGGTGTGTGGCGTGTGTAATGTATGCCTTTATTTATAGGGGTTCAAGCTAATTGAGAGATATACTTCAAAATATTAAAACAAATAAGAGATAACTCTCGGCTGATCTCAAAATCAAGATGCGCCCCCGCTTCTTTCATGCGTTTCCATTGGCGCCAACTTGGATTGGCTTACTCCTCTTTTCGTGCTTATCCGATCTTTATCTTCAATTTCATTTGATTTATCTTGAGATTTAATTCTTCCAATTGTATTTATCCTCCAAAATTTATCTCAATCTACAAAATAGATATTTATCCCAAAATAAATCATATTTAAATAAAAAGGATAAATATAATAAAAACGGATAAATACCGATTTATATAATAAAAACGGATAAACACCAAATTATATCTTATAAATTGATAAATACCAAATTATATAATATAAATCACATAACATTAAATATTCAATATAACACGTGATTTAATTATAAAATATATATTATTAATCCCGATTTAAGGTCAATGTTGATGAGTTTTACGGGTATAATTTGACCGTCATCAACTACCCCCACTTAGACTTTGATCGTCCCGAACAAAGCGTCAATAAGTCATTCCCCAAGACAAAATTTCTCATGGTCAAATCATACTTACACAAGAAACTCGAGTCAACTCATACCAGTCATGCTCATAAGATTTCCATTATTCACTACTCGCTATTAACCGAAGTGATGTGTGCATGTGCATTAAGTTTTATATATTCGTGGCAAGATTAAAGTTTATGCTAACTTCGCAATCTCAACCTACCAACATCAGTATTCCCACTTCTTAAGCCTCGCAATGGGTAAAGACATGGTGCAATAAGCAAGAGCGTCATCCATACGGTTTTTGGACTTGGAGACCGAGAAAAATACTCGAAGCCTCTTAAAAGTTGAATTTTTTCATTTTCATATTTTCAAGCATTAACACCTCTCAAGAAAGAAACTTGCTTTAAAAGTAAATTATGCATTGCAAGAATCCCCCTTTCACGGATGATTCAATAACATGAATATTACCACAAGCGCGAGGGTACTTTGGTAATGTTACTACAAGCCCAGTGTTTAAAGCATTGGCATAACACAGATAAATCTCAAGCTTATTACTCCGCTTTGATGGCTAGAAGATAAGAATACATCAATAGATAAATTTCGACTCTAGGTCTGCATAACAAATCATCTACGCAATGTACACATAATTCTTCAGTTATTATAATTTGTGCGGAATTCGTCTATACACACATTGAGTAATCGAATAATAAATAACCACTTGCAACAATAGGCATGAATATCCTTAAATTTACATTCACATAAGTATAAAATGATCACGTACTCATGCAACTTGGTTAACTTGGTTCCTTTCCTATCAATTCTTAGCTAGGAACTCACAATTCTAAGGGTACGAGATAAATAATATGGTATTTATTCAATTTTTTCAATTTTTCACCGTTTCATTCAATTTTAAATTATAGTATACATCATAGCTAAGTCTCCTACCCCCCACTTAAACATGTCATTGTCCCCAATGACAAATAAAAATGAGAATTTAAGAAAAAGACTTAGCTCTGGAAACGGCTCTCAAGTAGATGCAGAACATCGGAGTAATCTAAGCACGTCATGGAGAAGCAAGTGAAACCTGTTTAAGCAAACCAAACAGAAACTCCACGAAACCGTTAATATAGACGCAAAAAGAAAAATACTAAATAGAAAGAAAAATAAACAGGCAACTAAAGATGGTAGTCTTCATCGATAATCTCCACCGCTTAAATATTCTTAAACCCGGGTGGAGAAGACAAAGATCAAAAAGCATTACCTCACGGGGGAAAACACGAGGTTGACAGGATTAACCATGTATTAAATCCCGTGTAAAAGAGACACTTGGTAAGGTATAACAGATGCAATGTGCCCTATTGGTAAAAGATAGGATCAGAAACTCGGCGCAGACGCTTCACGTTTGGATTGGATATCATCAACTTAGGGAGATGTAACTTCTCCTCGAAATTACTAATAACCCAATGTATCACGTAAAAGTCATAACCGTCATCAACAAGGTCGGATCGGTGTGATTGCTTAGAACAAAACTCATCATATATATGCCGGAATGGTCAGAAAAAGTGTGAAATTTAAAATCTTCCGGTAAAAAGAGAAGTTGTATTTTGATCAAACCAAAAACTTTTAAAATTGAGCTTGGGTCAGAGCTACACTCACCCCGGCTGGGATCATGAAAACCAAAATGATAAAAGATCATCATTAAAACTTAGCAATGGTTAAATTCCGCAACTAAAGGGTAGTTTGTAAACAAAATGGAGGTTGAGAGTATGATGGGTTTAGAAAAAGATATATATATAAGGATGGTAAGAAAAGGTAAAGGGTGGGTAAGAAATTGTGTTTTGGGTGGGTATTGGTTAAGGGATTGGGTTAGGGTGGGAGAGTGAAATAGATAGGAAGAAAGAGAGGGGATGAAAGAATGGTTAGAAATGTGAACTGTGAGGTAGATTGGTGAGAGAATAGAAAGGTTGAAGGGTGAAAAGGTACAAAGGAAAGGATAAGGGTAGTTGCAGAACGAATTGCACACAACTTTGGATTATCACTCGGATCGCCATTCTAAAAAGTTTTGGAAGTTGACCAAAATTGTTCTTGATCGCACCAATCATTCTCGGTTACATTTTCAGTAATTATCAAGCTCTCTTAATGCTTCCATCTTAAGGTTGATTGCTAAATTTCCTTTTCTTTAGCAATTTCTCGACTCTCCTAAGAAACTCTATTTCACGTGGCTTATATTGAGTAAAAAAGTTTTGCACATCCTTAGCCTAACGGCCATTGGAACACGACAAAATAAAAAACCTCAACATATGTCACGTTACTCTTATTGGACAAAACAAACTAAAATCCTAAAATGAAATCCTAAGGGTTTTAAAGAAGTAGTTCTGAGTTTAAAGTCCTCAGCTCGACTTTCAAAAATTATCCTTGTCAGTTATCCTTCTTGGATTGCTAGATGTTGACCCCTTGAGCACTATATGAGGTGGGCTCGTCGCTTTTGCGGATTAATACCCTTCCCTTGGTTGTAAGACCTAGGAAACAACATCTATCCATACCATTTATACGAAGCTCTTACCTCGGCTCTTGTTTTAGGAACTAGTGAATTCTAAGGAGATTTAGTCCTAGGGACCCATTTTAATCACATCCTCTATAATGCTGCTTCATTATGCTCTCTCAAAACTCAACGTCTTCTTTAGATTGCGAATTCTTAAAACTACACAAATTGTTGCTCCCCTGGCCAGTAGAAGCAATCTCATGCATAGGACAATGAGATTTTGACAGAACTAAGAGGAACTCTTCATTCACTGCTTCCTTCAACTACTACATGTTTCCCTACACCCTCTAGATGAGACAGATTTGGGGCAGAACCTTCCACACTAATAAAATTAATCTTACAAACCAACTCCGGGCTAAGATTCATACTCAGGTTCATGTAAAGACTAACTTATGTTCAAAAAAACCAAAAGATAGCAAAACATAAGCAAAAAAGGTAGTACCTTGCCTTTAACATTATACCACGAATAATTCGAACCTTTTAATATTTATTTTCTCGGAGCCATCTTGGTGCTTTAAAGGTGTTGCCTCCATCACTTTTCCCATCGTAGATTCGTAGCTCCACATGTTGCTGGGTTATTTCCTCAGTGCCCATGAAAAATTACTGACTCAGATTATTTCTTCTCTGGTTTCTGCAAACAGAAGAAATACAAAACGGACCATAGACTGATTTTAACATGGTTTCCCATGCTGCTATCAGACCTATGGATTAAACACACGGAGATAAACAGACACGCGAAATTCCATAAAACAGAACCAGGCTCGCTTCTCGCTGGGAGCAAAACGAGCTGTTCCAGATTCTGGAATTTTTACAAAGTGCAGACAACCAGAGGGACTCAAAAACGTAAAAACGGACTCTAAAACAGAAAGCTTGACATGAATAAAAATTATTTATATATAAAATTTACCATTGGTTCCCCGGCAACGGCGCCAAAAACTTGATGATGTAGATGAAGTGAAATTAAAATACTTGACCACCATAAACCAATACTAGCAAGAGGACTAGGTCCATCGTAGTATAGCTATAGCGAATCAAGGTCGATCCCACAGGGAACCAATTGCGGATTATTTATATACAAACAATTAATCATTCATGTCAAGGACACAAAGGCGGTCTACGACCAACATGAGACAAGAAAAGATAAACGACACGACTCGACACAACACAAATAAAGACACATAATTAATCTCCCCAATTATTAAGTTATCGTTTGGATCTAGAGATTCTATATAATTAAGCTAGACTCGACAACTATTAATCCGATCCGTTTTTCTTTTATATTGGCTACGGGAGTCATCCCCTAACTAGATCTAGCTCTGGATAGGCCATCTAGATCACAATGCTACATCACGTGACTTCGCTTTTTCGGCCTCCATCTCATCTGACTCGAACGCTTACAAAACTAGGGATGCCGATATTAACCATATTCCTCACCTAGGCAACATTCCTTTGTTCAGGCGTACTTCCTAAGCGATCGCATCAGTCTCCGTCCCATTAACACTAACTTTTTAGGTATCATGTTAATCTACGATGTACGTATAACTAGGTGTGCACAATTCCCAAATACAGAACAAATCTAGATCTCGCTGAAAGTCCCGGAAGATCAATTCATGAGCCGACCTAGGAGCCCTATATTGGTATTTCATAATAATACGCTAATTAAAACAGACGAGCAACGTAGCCGTAGCCATACCTACTAAGATAAGAAATTCTAGGTGGACAATCACACCATAAAGACGTGGCTAGATTGGTCCGGCGAAAACCTAAATCTTAGCGTTTCTATATACGTAACGGATAAAATAGAGATTCAAAAAGCAATTATCTAGATCTACTAAAAACACGGTTGTCGATCATACCAAAGTCATCTATAGGTCACCGGATAACAGATCTGGGCGTTTGGATCCTTATAGACAAGGAATCCCCACTACCTCATATCGTATCCTTAGATCTACATCGTCCGGTGAAGAACGAACAACCTCAAATGATAAATAATAATTGGGGACTTAATTACAAAGAACTAAGAACAAATAAATACAAGAACTTACATTATTGCAGAACTTGCATTAAAACTGCTCTAAGAAAAACTGAGGATTTTATTATAAACTGAGAAGTGTATATGGTCGTGTAGAGTGTGTGTGGCGTGTGTAATGCATGCCTTTATTTATAGGGATTCAAGCTAATTAAGAGATATACTTCAAAATATTAAAACAAATAAGAGATAACTCTCGGCCGATCTCAAAATCAAGATGCACCCCCCCTTCTTTCATGCGTGTCCATTGGCGCCAACTTGGATTGTCTTACTCCTCTTTTCGTGCTTATCCGATCTTTATCTTGAATTTCCTTTGATTTATCTTGAGATTTAATTCTTCCATTTGTATTTATCCTCTAAAATTTATCTCAATCTACAAAATAGATATTTATCCCAAAATAAATCATATTTAAATAAAACGGATAAATATAATAAAACGGATAAATACCGATTTATATAATAAAACGGATAAACACCAAATTATATATTATAAATGGATAAATACCAAATTATATAATATAAATCACATAACATTAAATATTCAATATAACACGTGATTTAATTATAAAATATATATTATTAATCCCGATTTAAGGTCAATGTTGATGACTTTTACGGGTATAATTTGACCGTCATCAACACCCACTTCCTTTTTATAGGCAAAGTGGCGCCCCATATTGTGTGGAGAGGAAGAAAACCTTTTATCAATAAAATAAGCAAATTCATCTAGATTGATTTATCTCTTTTATTATAATATCTAATATTAAATAACATCTAAACATTGTCAATATCTTATATTGATTATATCTTATTAATTAAAGTGCACAATCAAAGTGTATCCTATACCCTAGGATGTGGTGCCCCATATGTCAAATAATTGACATCCGGAATATTCTTTAATTAATATAATTTGTATATAATTAATGTATTGTGTTTTATTTATTCATAATAAATAAATACCACCATATTAATTTACCACTATAACATTTATAGTCTAGAGATAAACTCTCCTTATTTGGTTATCAACTATAACCGCATTTTAATCCGACTCGATGTTCATATGTGTGTGACCCGATAGGCTTCCGAATATGTTGGCCGTAGACACAAAGTGGAATTTACTAAAATGCCCTTCATGCCTAACGATCACGGGATAGCGTCTAGCAACACACTATGACCCCCAATCATCGGAAGAGTCAAAAGCAATGACTACTACCTTTCATGTGAAGCAGTTACCGTGTAACATACAATCATATCGCTGTAATAATATCCATACGATTGTATCTCGAGTGTCAATACATTAACAATCGTATCTTCTGGATATCATGCTTCCTCGGAATAACACATTTACTCCCACTTTGCAAAGATTCTCGAGAGCTAGACATTCCTTATAAGAAGGCCATTTCGAATATTCGATCCCAATCATAGGATATGGGATTCCCGGACGACCAATCATGTATACTCCGCATGCTTCAATATCACACCCAATCACTACTGCATGATCGCCCCGTGGCTAAGGGAAATCTCAAAATTGTCAAAGCATGACAATCCACACCGTGATGCCATGAAGACTCCGGTCTAAAGGATAATTACACAACCGCCACATAGTGTGACACTTAATGTAAGTGGGTCAGTCTAACGTATGCATTCTCTAATACACGTCCACGTATATTCCAAGTGTCTCTACACTTCGATAGATGAGATATATCTCTATCTTCAATAAGATATAAGACATCCAATACGTGCTAGTCTGATCATACTATCAATGTCCCATTTAACAGTATATAGGACTAAAGACATTTAAGTATCAAACTTGTTAAAATGATTAGAGATCTCATCAACCAGAATCACTATCATGGTTTCTCTATCACAGTTTGACACTAGGGGCGTTACTATATATATACAACAAATAATATGAAGATAAACAATATATAATAATGTAAGTGCTTTTATTAATCATATTAAAGTTATTACATGAACTAAACAGACTGTAAACGACCCGACCCGGCTGGATCCGGTCCAACCCGGTTAGGTTTAGGACACCTATTCAACATTCTCCCACTTGTCCTAAAGCCAATCACCAATATGCCAAAGACAGTGCATGTGAACATGTTTCTCATGCTTTGCTTGAGACAATGCCTTGGTTAACGGATCACCTATGTTATCATCTGTGTGGACTTTCTCTATCTTTACATCTTCTCTATCTACTATCTCTCTAATCAAGTGATAGCGCCGTAGCACATGATTGGACTTCTGATGAGACCTTGGTTCCTTTGATTGAGATATCGCCCCATTATTATCACAGTACAGAGGCACTAGACCTTCAATAGAATGAACCACACCAAGTTCAGTAATGAACTTCTTTATCCAAACTGCTTTCTTTGCCGCCTTCGAGGCTGCTATGTATTCGGATTCCGTTGTAGAGTCTGCAGTAGTCTCATGCTTGGAACTCTTCCAGCTCACTGCTCCGCCGTTAAGCATGAAAATAAATCCAGATTGTGACTTGAAGTCATCCTTGTCAGTTTGGAAACTGGCATGTGTATAACCTCGTAATACTAAATCATCATTCCCAAAAACCAGGAACATATCCCTAGTATGCCTTAAGTACTAGAGGATATTCTTGACAGCAATCCAGTGACCATCACATGGATTGGACTGGTACCTACTAGTCATACTAAGAGGGTACGAGACATCTGGTCTAGTGCACAACATGGCATACATAATAGACCCGATAGTTGAAGTATAAGGGATCTTACTCATTTGTGCCCTTTCCTCCTCTGTCTTAGGACTCATTCCTTTCGACAGGTAGACCCGATGAGACATGGGTGACAACCCCTTCTTGGACTGCTCCATACTGAATCACTGCAGCAACTGAAAAGGTTTCATCATAGTCAACAACTTGTCTTTGCTTATAGCCTTTTGCCACTAACCTAGCCTTGTAGTTAGTCACGTTACCATCCATGTCGGTCTTTCTCTTAAAGACCCATTTACACCCTATAGCAACTATTCCTTCAGGTGGATCAACTAAGTTTCAAAGTTGGTTCTCTTTCATGGATTCCATTTCAGAATTCATGGCATCTAGCCATTTCTCTTTGTCATGCCTTAATAGCACTTCCTCATAAGTTCTAGGTTCCTCATCTTCTATGAGATACATGCCAGTGCACCTTTCGGGTCCACGGCATTCCTCGGTGGATCTTTAAGGTGCTAGTGTGTCCACGGTAGGGATTGGCATCACATCTATGTGTGATGTCTCCTCTACTTCCATCAACTGACTGTTATCTGTAAGTGGTTCTTGAATTTCTTCAAGATCAATCTTACTCCCACTGACCCTATCCAGAATAAACTCTTTCTCTAGAAAGTGGCCAGTCCTGGAAACAAACACCTTTTGTTCCTCAGGGTGGTGAAATTGGTATCCTCTAGTTTCTCTAGGATAACATACAAATAGACATTTTTCGGATCTGGCCTCTAATTTGTCAGGCATCATCCACTTCACGTAAGTCGGACAACCCCAAGGTTTAAGATATGCCAGATTCAGTTTCTTCTTAGCCCATACCGTGTATGGTGTAGAATCAATCATCTTTGATGGAACTCGGTTCAGTGTATAGGATGCGGTTTCTAGAGCATACCCCCAAAATGATTTTGGGAGAATTGCGTAGCTCATCATGGATCATACCATGTCTATCAAGGTGTGGTTCATCCTCTCAGACACCCCATTCATCCGAGGCCTTCCGGGAGAGGTCCATTCAGGTAGAATCCCATTCTCCTTCAAATAGTCTTGAAACTCTCTATCTAGGTATTCTGCACCTCGATCGGATCGAAGTGATTTGATTTCTTTACTTAGTCATTTCTCAACTTCACTTCAGAATTCCTTGAACTTTTTGAAGGCCTCAGACTTATACTTTATTAAGTATATATAACCATAGTGATAATGGTCATCAGTGAAAGTGATAAAATAAGAGTATCCTCCTTTGGCTTGAATTGACATCGGGCCGCATACATCTGTATGTATGAGGTCGAGCAATTCATTGGATCTTATCCCTTTGCCACTAGCAGGTGACTTTTTCATCTTACCAAGTAAACAAGCTTCACATGTATCAAACGATTCATAATCGAATTGATCCAACATTCCATCTTTTTGGAGTTTGGAAATGTGAATCTTATTTATATGGCCAAGTCTACAATGCCATAAGTAGGATTCATTCAAGTCATTTGTCTTGGCTTTCTGGTTATTTATATTAAGTACGTCAACATTCATATCTAATATGTAGAGACTGTTGCTAAGTATGCCAGTACCATAAAAAATTCCATCACGTGAAAAAGAACAACATTTATTCTCAAACGTAAATGAAATCCATCAACATCTAATGCGGAAATTGAAATAATGCTCTTCATAGGAGCAGGAATAAAGTAACAGTTATTAAGTTCAAGTACTATCCCATTGGGCAATGAAAGAAAATAAACTCCTACGGCTAGTGCAGCAACACTTGCTCCATTCCCAACGCGTAGGCCCACCTCTTCTTTCCTTAGCTCTCTAGTTCTTCTGAGTGCCTGCATATTCGTACAAATATGAGAACCACAACCAGTATCTAATACCTAGTGGTTAGACTTATAAGAAGTAATGTTGATCTCAATCATAAATATACTTGAAGTCGAAGCATCATAATGCTTCTTCTTGGTACTCAAGAAGCCTTTGCAGTTTCTCCTCCAATGTCCAGTCTCACCGCAATGGAAGAAAGCATCCTTGGATTTGTCTTTTGCTATCTTAGGCATTGGCTTAGGTGCCGCCTTCGCCTTCTTGGACTTTTTCTGGGCTTTGGCCTTACCTTTGCTAGAAGTGACCAGCAACACTTTCTTTCCCTTCCCCACAGTGCCCTCAGCAGTTTTCAACATGTTTAATAACTCCGCAAGGGAGCAATCTATATTGTTCATGTGATAATTCATCACGAACTGCAAGAATGAATCAGGTAGAGATTATAGAATCAAGTCAATATTCAATTCTCGTTCCAACTTGTGGCCCAGGTTCCCAAGCCTCACTATGTACCCGATCATTTTAAGCACGTGTGACCCCACAGCAGTCCTAAATGTCATCTTACAACTAAATAGGGCCTTCGAGACCTCATACCTCTCAGTATGAGACTGAGAAGTATAGAGTTCCTTTAGTTGGACCATGATTGTGTAGGCGTCCATAGACTCATGCTGTTTATACAGTTTAGGTGTCATCGAAGCAAACATGATACATGTAGCATCAGTACTGTCAGAACAGTGCTTGTTATACTTGTCGACAGTATCTGCAGCCGAACCCTCAGCGGGCTCTTCCGTAGGGCCTCGTCCAAGACATAGCCAATTTTCTCGTGCCTCAAAACAATTTTGAGGTTTCTTTCCCAATC
Source organism: Gentiana dahurica var. dahurica (assembly GCA_024500145.1). Classification (NCBI taxonomy): domain Eukaryota; kingdom Viridiplantae; phylum Streptophyta; class Magnoliopsida; order Gentianales; family Gentianaceae; genus Gentiana; species Gentiana dahurica. Next base: position 84,413,747 of record CM044896.1, read on the forward strand.
GAGAAAATTAGTTTCGTCAAGCTTATTGTTGATGATAAAACGAAGGTTCAATTTGTTTGACATTTTCTACGAAAAATAATAAAGATAGAATAAGTAAAAGTTCATGTGTTTAAAAACCCTAAATTTGCACTTAAAATTTTATAAGGTTTTACTCCCACTAGCCAACTATTCCCAATTGGCTTTCAAGAATTTTATAAATTCTTTAGTGGATGGAATCCAATCTAGTTGACTCAATCCCCGACGTGGGCCGATCGACCGGGTCAATTTCGAAGGTGGGTACATTTATCGATCGAAACTTATTCGACTTCCATTGGTTGAGTAGTCAACTCTTTGACCGTTCACATCTTTGTGTGATAGCCACCCCTTGTCTCTAAAATAAAACGGTCCTGATGTGGGCCAATCACCGCAAGATTCTTAGTCGAGTCGTAACCCAAATATTCATGAGATCTAATATCGATCATATTTCGATAATGACGATATACCCGAGGTAGTTCAACTCCCGACGTGGGCCGATCAGTTGGGTCCGAACAAGGGCTCTTCACCGCCATTATAATAATGGGAGAGAATTTTAGCTCGATTTTTGTCGTGGGAATAATTTTAAATTAATTCACTTAATTAATTTTATTTATTTGTGGTCTCATCTGATGTGTGCATATTACTACAATATCATATAAAGTAAAACATACATAGCATTCCGCACACAAAATAACCGGTATGATCATTGACTTTTCCTAGGTGCGGTTTCGAATACAAACTGACGAAACCGCGGGTCACAAACTAAGGGGTAGCTGCAACCACCAATAGGATCTTTATTGTTGTACGCCAATAGGTTCTTTATCTCTCTTTGGTCTTCTTCTTGCTCCATTCTTGTTACATAATAATCTATCTAATAAATAATTATATCCGCCGCACACGATGGGAGCTAACGGGAATTTGATAAATGCAAAAAGTAAACTAGGTCACGTTCTTCATAACGGCCTAGGACAAGTTTAAAAAAACCAACATAAAGAAAACATTCCCATCTATCCTATTGGTCGAGTACATGATCAATCGGGGTCCATATAATCACATTATATCTACACATCTAATGCATAAAATTTTATCTTATGAAAAAGATCAAATTTTAATTTTAACTACTTATGCATCTTATTTTATCACATCAAATAATTAAATAAATTTTAATTAATTATATGAATTAATCAAAAATTAAAATTAACATTTAATTTTAAAATCGATTCTAATTTCAATTTTATTAAATTTGAATTATTCAAATAAAAATTAAAATTATATGGTCTCTTATTTGCTTCCTTTCCTTTTGGTTCTTAACAAAATGGATGCCTGTGGTTTCCTAAACCAAAAGCCATCTTCCTAGACCAAATTTGGTTTAGGCGGGGCCACTTTTCAAAATCAAAATTTAGAAAGTGGCCTAGGCTTTTTTCAAATCAAGTATTTGAAAATGGCCCAGGTCTATTCCATATCAAAATTTGAAAATGCCAAATAATTTTGATTTAGGTCTAGCCACTTTTCAAAATCAAAATTTTGAAAGTGGTCAAAGCCTAGGCCTTTTACAAATTAAATATTTGAAAAAGACTTAGGCCTATTCCAAATCAAAATTTGAAAAGACCAATATTTTGGTTAATATATATGCCACTTTGGTTTCCCAATGACCCAAACTATTTGAACCATTGGTTGGCCACATAACACAACTAAACAAAAGAGATATCCATGCTCAATAAATATCACAAAACAAAAAAGTCGATCTCCCCGTTTGGAAGAGGACAGCCGACGACGGCAGCCATAAAGTCGCCGCCGCAGAGGGGGGCCGCCGCCAGTTGACCGAGCCCCCCAAATCGTCCTTTTTGTTTTGTTTTAAATGTCTCGTGATTATAAATCTTGCATATATCGATTAATTACTACGCAATTAAATTGTGCTTATTGCTTAAGCTCGAAGTCTGGCTTCGATACCACTGTTAGGAAATCACTAGTTTAACGACACAGAATTTAAAATTTGATTTCCTTTTCTAGATCGTTCTTCATTTAATGCAATAAACACGTTAAGTAGATTCACGGTTATACCTTGGATGATCTACAAGTTCGGCGCTTTGAACGTCAATGGATAGTAGTACAGTGTGCACGCCGTCCATGCGTCCGGCCTCTATCATTGATCCACACGAACTCCTCGCCGGAATCCTCCTTGGATTGCAATTGAAAAACTCCGGTTGCTAGACCGACCTTTTCCTCTCTCACAAACTCTCTATAGAATGCTCTCTATTTTACACAAGAACTATAAGCTCTTGCAATTGTGTTGTACAAAAGAGCTTGACACCCACTTCCTTTTTATAAGTAAAGTGGCGCCCCATATTGTGTGGAGGAGAAGAAAACTTTTCCCAATAAAATAAGGAAAATTACCTAGATTGATTTATCTCTTTTATTCTAATATCTTATATTAAATAAAATCTAAATATTGCCAATATCTTATATTGATTATATTTATCTTATTAATATGAAATAGCAATAGCATATATGTTATTTTATTTTTAAAGATAGTAGCCGGGGCGGAAAATGATAAGAATCTGAAGTTCTTTGCCCAATGTGAACATAAATGAAAAGCCTGTTGCGGATGGTACTGTTCATTCTATCATTATGGTGCCTCTTCTGTTGCATTAGTGAAAACGTAGGGTACGTGGTTTTTTCAAAATCAATTAATATCTAATATTAATATTATGGTAATATTATTAATTAAAGTGCACAATCCAAGTGTATCCTATACCCTAGGATGTGGCGCCGCATATGTCATTTAATTGACATCTGTAATATTCTTTAAGTAATATAATTTGTATATAATTAATATATTGTATTTTATTTATTCATAAAAAATAAATACCACCATATTAATTTACCACTATAACCTTTATAGTCTAGAGATAAACTTTCCTTATTTGGTTATCAACTATAACCGCATTTTAATCGACTCAATGTTCATATGTGTGTGACCCGATAGGCTTCCGAATATGTTGGCCGTAGACACAAAGTGCAATTTACTAAAATGCGCTTCATGCCTAACGATCAAGGGATATCATCTAGCAACACACCGTGACCCCCAATCATCGGAACAGTCAAAAGCAATGACTACTACCTTTCATGTGAAGCAGTTACTGTGTAACTTACAATCCTATCGCTGTAATAATATCCATACGATCGTATCTCGAGTGTCAATACATTAACGAGCGTATCTTATAATCTGGATATCATGCTCTCTCGGAATAACACATTTACTCCCACTTTTTCTCAAGAGCTAGATATTCCTTATAAGAAGGCCATTTCGGATATTCGATCACAATCATAGGATACGCGATTCCTAGACGACCAATCATCTATACTCCGTATGCTTCAATATCACACCCAATCACTTCCGTATGATCTCCCCGTGGCTAAGGGAAATCTCAGTAGTATCAAAGCATGACAATCCACACTGTGATGCCATGAAGACTTTGGTCTAAAGGATAATTACACAACCGCCACATAGTGTGACACTTAATGTAAGTGGGTCTGTCTAACGTACGCATTCTCTAATACACGTCCACGTACAGTCGAAGTGTCTCTACACTTCGATAGACGAGATCTATCCCTATCTTCAATAAGATAGAAGACATCTAATACGTGCTAGTCTGATCATACTATCAATGTCCTATTTAACAGTATAAAGGACTAGAGACATTTAAGTATCAAACTTGATAAAATGATTAGAGATCTCATCAACCATAATCACTATCATGGATTCTCTATTACAGTTTGACTCTAGGGACGTTACTATATATATACAACAAATAATATGAAGATAAACAATATATAATAACATAAGTGCTTTTATTAATCAGAATAAAGTTATTACATAAACTAAACAGACTGTAAACGACGCGACCCGGTCGTATCCGGTCCAACCCGGTTGGGTTTTCGACACCTATTCAACACCAATATGGATGCATTAGATCAGTTTTGCCTGGGTTTCACTCTATTTTTTGTACTTATGCATATCTCGGCTTACGACATTCTTTTGACAAATGAGCTACCACTATTTTTTTCCAGGACAAGATTTATTTCTTGGACAATTGAATGGAGGTTTCATTCAACTAATGTTGTATTAACTGATCACAGGTCAGTTTGTTTCATACACTTTTTTTTCTCTCATTCTTATACTAAACCAATTTCATGATTCACTTCCTCTAAAAAATGATCACTTTAAAGGCACCACAACCAACTTATTGTGAAACTGTGATACTGATACTGATAGTGTTAGTGTGTTTTTGTGTTTGAATGTGATACTGTGATACCGATACTATGATATTGTTACTGTGATACTATTATTGTTGTGATACTGATACTATGATACGGTTATTGTGTTATGGAGCTGAGGTCGACGCATTGAAACCGTAGGTGGAGATCTACAAGCTAATGTTCCAATAAGAGGCTAATGCTCCTTGGTAATGATGTGTGAATTGAGAGAGGATACCAATTGGTGTAGAAGTTGACTTTATTGAGAAAATGTTAAACCATTTGGTGTAGAGTTGGAGAGGAAGATGATGGTAGCAATCGACATTGTCGAGATTTTTAGGTGCTTAGATAATCATTTCCTTGATGTAATGTAATTGTCATATATGTTGATGTTTTTATCATATATGTTGCAATTTTTATCCATTGTAAATGAATGTGTTAATTGTGATTGAATGTGTAATTTCAGTATACACAAGTTTTTGGGTGTTAATGTGATTACATTATTGTCCAAATGATTTTTAGTTTACGGATTGTTTCCGTTTTAATCCATATAAGAATATAGGTTGTCGGTGTTGTTGTAAAGCTTGCCGAGTCCATGATTTTTTGCTAATCATATACTATTAATGATAATGACAATGGAAATGATGTCATTGTGTTTGTTAATAAAATGTGATACTGTGATACTGTATACGCTGCGATTAAATTCAGCTTTCAAAAACTACGTCGAAAGGGTATCATATGAGATCTCAAAATGAAGAGAAAAAAAATTAAACTTTTGTGAAATTTTTTTGATGATCGATGTTTTAAATCAAAATTTATGGTCTTTTATAAGAAAAACACTCCGATTAATGCAAATATTTTTTCGGCTTTCAAAATTTAGATCCGAAAGATATCGTTTGAGATCACAAAATAAAGAGCAAAAAAATTTGAATTTTGGTGAAATTTTTTTGATTATCAGAGTTCTAAATCAAAAGTTACGGTTGTTTGAAAAAAAAATTAATAATAATTTGAAGCAGGCATCGCCCGATGGTAGGCATCAAGCAGCGAAGGCCCAGTGGGTGATATAGAGGGTATTTTTGTCCGTCTGAATTTTTTTTGTCCTTTTTACAAAAAAAAATGAGTTTGTCCTGTTTATTTCTTTAGCGTCAAAATTTGGGCTTTTCCCTCCTTTCCTCTAAAAAATATTACTGCAATAACGAATACATTAAAAAAAGCTCTTCTTAAACCTAAATGACACAAGTCAAAACAGTATGCTATAAACTTTACAGAGTGACGATCCAAAAATCGTCTCCTTCTAATTTAGGGTTCTTACTCTTGGTGATAGCCTGGGGGAACTCTTAGAATATTAAGATTGAAACAAAAGGGTTTATTTGAGGATGTTTAGACTGCACTTGAGATGTTGTTCCTCAAGCTGCCTACGTATCCAATGTGTGAATTGGAATCAAGTCTCCGTAGTTCCTTAGAGAATGTTTATATAGAGGGGCTTATGCCCTAGGGTTTAATGTTGCGTATCTACGATGGACACTGGTCAACGTGTTCCCTAAGGAAAAGATTATGATTAATAAATCCCCTTGATCTTAGGAGATAAGTATGGTATTTGAATATTTGCAATAAATGATGAAGATTCGAGCCTTTATTATTCCGGATTTTATAGTAGTCCGGTTATTAGTTAGACGAGGTATAAGACGGGTTATGCCAGGGATATGCTGAGATGGCGGAGTCGGCCCACCGAAGGCTGAACTCCCGCCGCTACGGAATCGCTCAAGCCTGAGGACCTAGTCCGATCCAGGAGATCGACGGGGATCGCATTGCCGACTACTAGAGGTGGAGTACCCGACGTCTTTCCGGCCTGTTAGAAATCGAACGATCCGGACCAACGGTGGTCGGACACACAGGGATCAGCGGTGGCAAAAACGAATAGGCGAGCCCCCTGGGCTCGTTCCTAGGAAGTCAAAAGTGGTTTATTTCCCCAAGTCAAGTGTTGAGCCGCCAAAGAGGTGCCACATGGATGAGCCCATTTTCTGGCAACATCACAGAGAATTATGTATAAGGACACATTTTGGAATATTTTTAATTAACAAGACACTCTATTATTACGGAGAATGACAATTTTTATAATTTCAATATCTTAAAAGACAAAAAAACAAAACAAAAAAAAGAAATTTAAATATACGCTCTGCTGCTGCATACACCTGGTTCAACTTCTTTATTTTTTTTCTCTTTCCTCCCATTTTTTTCAAACAATCGTATCTTTTGATCTAAATCTTCAAACGTAATTAAAATTTCAATAATTTTTTTATCATTCTTTTCGTTTTCAGACTTAGTTCGATATCAATATCGTTTTTTGTGAGATTTATTTTCGAAATTATCTCGGTGAATCTCTCCAGTGAATCCGAAAAACAGTGAATTTCGGCAGATTTTCGGAAATCGCATTTACCACCAAATGGTTTTAGTAAATGTGCAACTTTAATTCTTTATCATTTAAGAGTGTGAGCAATCTGTCCCAACATTAACGATAAAATCCTCCCATTTCCCTCGTACAAAAATCCTCCTATTTCCTGAAAAGAAATTACAAACATGTCAATGGTTTTTTCCTTTTTTTGGTCAATCTCACGGGCCAGGATTGTATAGTTTGGTTGGATGAGTAGCTTGGTCAACATATGGGGCTGGCCAATACATACATCACAGGTACTCGTATTCTTATTTTCAGTTGATTTTATTTATTTTTGATTCTTTTATTTCAGGGTTTTAGCTATTCTTTGATTTATATTTACATTTTTCAGTTTAATTTTTTTTTAGTTTTTTTGAATTGCAGGATTGCAGCCGTTTTTTCACCTCTATTTTTATTTCCCAGTTGACTTCCTTTTTAGCTTCTATTATTTCGGATTTTATGTAGTAAAAAAACACATGTAAAATGAATTTGTGGAAGCAGGTAAAGATTAACTGTTATTTATTTATTTATTTTCCATTTTGTTATCCTGCTATCAAATTTTTTTTGGGGACAGATCTCGGCATCTTACTGTCAATTTAGAAGGTTAATTTTCATGTGTTGGTTGCAACTTGCAAGAAGGTAATGGGTTTGTTTGTCGGAAGGGTGTGTTGTGATGGTTATGGTTATGGTTATGGTTATGGTGAGGGTGGGACAAGTTGTAAGGTTAAAAGGGGAAATAGATAAAAAAAACTATAAAAATGTTGCTTTGGCAATAACTTTTTTTTGCTCCGTCAATACCCGGGGACTTCCGTAAAGGGTATAAGAGTATTTTTTTACAATTTTGTGTCTGACCGATAATTTTAATGGTTATTTTTTGACTAAATAAATATAGTCAAAATAAATGTCAAAAGGTATTTACGGTATTTTAAACATGTAACTTTCAGTAACGGCAAAACAGTAAACGTATCACCTTTTATATATACCCGTTTACACCCAAAATGCTGCCGCTGAAGTGAGAAAAAAGTGAGAGAAAGAAAAAGAAAGAGAGAATGAAAAAGAAGAAAAGAAGGGAAATTTCGCCTTTTCGGGTAATCCGGCCGTCGGAATCACAAACTAATTGAACGAAAATATTCATCACGAAGAGAGCTTTATTTCATACAAGTTTCTCTCAGATTGGTAATAGTTTTGAAAACCCATTTTCTAGATCTACAAGTGTTTTTGAGTTTTTCTTAGCTTTTTAAAGCAGGTCGTAGTAATCATAGAACTTCGTTTTGGTGGTAGATTCGAAGTTGGTTGCTTAGATTTTTGGAGCTTTTTTTTTTGTGGATCTAGATCTTCTTGGAGTGTTTTTGAAGAGTTTTTGGAGCTTTTTGGTGAGATCTTAGGTAAAGGGATATTCAACACAATCTAAATATGTTATTTTAGTGTTTAGATTTACATTTTTTACTTCGAGCATGTTTTAGAGTAATTTAATATCACTTTGTCTTGAATTTCATGTTATATTGGTGTTTAGATCTAGTATAATGTTACAAGTATGTTGTAGAATAGATTTTGTAAAGTTTTTGTATGGTTTTGGGGTAGATTTAGTGTTTAAAATGGTGAGGAAAACATGGAATTTGATCCTATAGCGTTGGCTAATTTTCTAGGCAAAAATGGAACAAAGAGTTCATGGGATGTTTCTCTTTTAAAGCATGCCTTAGTGTAAAGCCTTATGTGGATTGATGTAAAGTCAACGGTACAAGTTCTAAAGGCTTTGGCTCCGCACCGTGTCTCATGGGAGCATTGGAACACTCTACATTTGGCCTTATATGATGTTGGATGGAGTTCAATGTCTTACTTGTAATATGACGAAGTTAAGGGTTGGGTTTCTGGTGGATTCAGCTCAGCACCTAGTGGAGACCCACCGCGGGGAGATACGCAGGGATCACCGAAAGCCTTACTTCTTAGCCTTGAGGGTATTGGATTAGATTCTAATATTTATGTGCAATTTTCTAAGTAGTGTAATGTAGAGTTTGTTTAAGGTCTAGTGGTCCTTAAGAAGCCATTTTATGTGCAATTAACTTAAGTGGTTAGATTAAACGCTTAAATGCGTACTTGATGAGTCTAAAAGCTATAACATGTTAATCTGGTGAGCCACGTTTACTTTTCACATCATGGAACTATTACACCTCTACACTTATTTAGATGCACGTGCCAGACTCGTGTAATATTCCACACTTTTAGATACTTGTGCCATATGAGGTGCTGATTCTGTGGTGGTGCGGTCTTCAACATGCAAAGTGTCCTGGGATTAATATGTAATAAATGTCTTATGTAGTTGAGTCTACTAGTGAGACTAGTAGAGTGTTGTGAGCGAGTAAAACATGTGTTATTATTATTGTTATTATTATTAATGATAGTCCTACTGGCTAGAAGTAGTAGCACCGATCGAGACACTCGATCTTAGCACCGCGGAAGCTTATGCGATTTACGATATGTAACATAACTAATTAATCTCTACAATAAGGTTAGTAGATTTACCCAAACCGGAGAGAGACGACTGGTGGACGTCGATCCTCGCCGTAGAACCTCCTCGAATATACACAAGAAAAACCCTAGTTTTTCTTCTCTTAATGACTAGAACAAGAAAATAATTTTCTCTTCTTTTATTTTGAAGATGGCGCAGATTATTGTGTGTATTGTGCTTGGAGGAACTCTCTTTATATAGGAAAATAACTAGTAATAGAGTGTTATCCTTTTCCACAAAGAAAAAAGATATTCTTCACAATTATCCTTTTCCCATAAGGAAAAGATACTTTTGCTACAAAATAAGAGATAATTCCAAAAAATTTAATCTCTTAATTTTTTCATTAATTATTTTACAAATAAAAAATTAATTATTTACACATGTGACATAATCTAGAAAAATTTCTTTTTCTAATTTAATCACAAGTGTGGCGCCAACTTTGTCAATTTTTTTTAATAGAAAATGTCTTTTCTATTTTACATATTATTTACCAAATAAATAATATTTGCATATTCATTAAATATACCAACTATTTAATTTATTCTCGAGGTTCCACGTAAACGAGAATTCACTCGCGTGTTAGGAGCCAACCCGGGGACCATGGACCTATAATCAGTAGCTACAATAAATTAAATAAAATATTCATCGAACAGAATATTTCTACTTAACTTATTAATTCCAGAATTAAGCCACCATAAATCCAAAACTGAACTCTATCGATTATAAATATAACTTATTCTCAAAACGCCGAGTCAAGTCGATTAGTGTCCATTGATATAATCATTACATATAAACTAACCCTCCATAGACTATCCGTAACGAAGCAGGATTATTTCCGTAAACTTTCTTCACTACATCTTATCCTTATTTACCATTAACCCGCTAGTGATCAATTAGTTCATAACCAATATGAACTCCCGGGATCGATCAGTTTCTAGGATTAACAAATAAGGGGATTGTCTTTCTGCTTCCCGCGGGAAGGAATGGATTCCATATCTATGAGACACGCACTTCTCACTCATTCCAGAATAGTGCCAACGTGAAAGTGATTCGGACCTTGCCTCTTAGCGATCCTTAACGAACACATCAAACCCTATCCTGAAACAAGCTGGAGTCTGTAATCACTTCAGGATTAAGGTTAATCCATATATGATCATCTTGTGGTTTAATAAGATTTCTCAATCACGAAATGATATGAAAAACTCAGATTAAATCGGTCCAGTCCTATATGACTCTCATCATATATAAATGCCCCACTTAGACAACCAATGGCGACGGTCCAGATAAGACGGTCACACCAGAAAGTGTTCTGGGCGCATTAATGGTGGTTTAATCAATAGACCCCATACTTTGATTAACTTAACCACGGACTAATAGTTCAAGTGTATCACCATGAACTTAATCATCATGTGTGGCACACACTAAGTTATATGGCTATATGATACGACTTAGTGTTTTCAATAGTGTATTACTTACAAGCACGAAGCAAGTAATAAGATGATAATAAATCTGTCATTTATTAATTCTAAAAACAATTACATAAATTATCTTTCGGGCGTTACGTCCAACAATCTCCCACTTGCCCGTAAGGACAAGCAAAAATTGTCTTCCGGGCACACTATATCTAACAATCTCCCACTTGCCTGTAAAGACAAGCAATGATTGTTTTTAGAGCACCACAAGCAGATGAGACATATCTCCCAATTTCATACCCGCCAAGCGCTTATCAGTGACATTAGATGCCACAAGATTTGGTAAACTAATCAGCAGGTTGTCGGTTTTGAGGTGATCTTTAGGACCGAAATGTCGCCTCTATGAACGGTCTGTCTGACCAGGTTGTACTTTCTATCAACATGCTTTTGACCTCTTGCGATTGCGAAGATCGTTTGCATGAGCTACCTCTCAACTATTTTCACAGTAAAATGGTATCGGCTCATCGAGACCTGGAATTACTTCTTGATCCAACAAAGAACTTCTCAAGCCACACTGCCTCTTTAGCTGCTCCGAAAGCTGCTATGTATTCGACTAACAGAGTCAAAATGGCAGTGCTAGATTGCTCCAGACTGGAGCTCCATCACAATGAGTAAACACTGAGTCTGAGATCGAATCACAATCATCCTTAATCTGACAAAAATCAGAAACAATGTAGTCAACAATACTCAGGTTTTCACCCGAATACTCAAGCATACAACTCCTCATTCTCTAAAGTTACTTGAGGATGTACTATAGTGCTGCTCAACGTCCAAATCCAAGATTCGACTATTATTGACTTTTAATAACCGGAGTTTCTCTATCCAAAAGAGAATCTCGCCCATTTTCTCTTTATCCGAAGATTTAGAGAATTATTCCGTAAGGGTTTGGGTAGGAAACCTCTCGTTGAATCTAGCATGGAAAGAAATGCATCATCATCTTTAACCAATAATATGGATGGGATATTGCCAACAACTAGTTCTCATCAATTCGACCGAATAAAATTCTAAGAATATAGTCCACTTCTCTGATTCAGAGAAGCTTTGGTTCGTCAGTTTCTGACTTCAGATAACACACCCAAGTTGTTCTCAACTGTTGTAGTGTTATCCTTTATATACACTAATGTCTACTACTTTACCAACATTGATTCTCTGGTCTACAAAAGACTCATCAATATTCTGGTCAAGCCCACACATTTCAAAACATGTGAATTTTAATGACCTGAAGGTTTAGTTTAATCCACCGATGGATATAAGCATACGCAGTCAATCTGCCATTGGCTTTAAGCTACAACCCTTCTATTCCGATTGAATTCAAGCTCATTTGTACAACAAGAAAGTTTCAGGGCATCACCCCTGTTAGTCATTCAGCTTTTCATGGAGTTAAGCAAGGCTGAGTGGTGAGAAAGTTTCAAGGCATCACCCCTATTGAACTATCTACTTCTCAGGGAATTACCCCTAGACCACTTGGCTTTGCTTAGAAAGTTAAACTTTCATATTCATTCGACTCTTTTCCATGTAGATCCAATTTCTCCCACTGGGCCTGAGACACTCAGGTGATTCTACAAGAGTATGAACAAAATTGGAGTACATAAAACTCCATTTATAGGTATATGGCTTTAAACCAACCTCCTTTATCAGAATCCTGTACAGTCATTCCAGATGACCATAGGTTATCAATCACCACCTGCAGACTGTAAAGTGTGCATAATTACAGCGAGTCGATGGATTAAACCATACTCCCACTGCATTTGGGTGGATTGACATTCTGATCTGGTTCAGTAGTATTTATCAGTGTCATCCTCAACAACCAATGTTGGATGTGGTCTGATTAAATCAGATAGTAACTACTTGAGTAACTGTACTTCAAGGTCTAAGGTTGTTATTTAAACATTCTTTTAGAAAGGATGTAACAGTTTAACCGTCACGATCCGATTTCAAGAATCTTATTACCTACCTTTACTCATTGCATTAAGATATTTCACGAACAGTCATCATCTGAACGTGTATACAAAATTTCCAGTCCTACCTTTAAGCACTAGTGCTAAATGCCTCTATTTGCGGAAGTGGGGTAAATGTAATTCACACATTATCCACAAATTCATAGGCATCTTCTAGGTAGACTTCACGGAATTACATAATAATGTGAACCGTTATTTCGCAATCAATATCTTAATTGAGTTAAGCAGTGTATTGTAGCATATCAATATCTATACAAGATAGTCTATGGTTTATCCTTTTAGTGAAATCATTTCACTCGAAGGTAGGCCAAGCATCAGTTCCAAAACCATGCCATAGCCTATATCTGAGCATGGAATACTCATTTCTCTGGTAATATCAGGGATCCCTCCAAATATTTTGATAAAGAAATCGGCGTTTTGAGTAGTTATAGACATAATGTCTACCACTCAAAACCTCCCACTAGCTTGTATCCTTGATAAGACCCTGAAAGTCAATATGAACAAGTAGTGATACTTCTTTAGCTCTATTACCTTTTCCTAATTGAAATTTAACTTAGTCATTTTTCCTTTGAGATAGTGTTCTTAGACTGGGAGATAGGAATCACCCTTAGCCAGTCTTCAGATCTTATCTTTAGGATATATGCACTAATTAATAGATGCTGAAGAATCGTTTATCTAAATATGGAAACCATTTGTCTTAATAGTTTATGTTGTGTTACATATACCTTTTCAGCATTACTTAGTTGTTCTGACTTTATCAGACAAAATTCTGAGTCTCTGAATCGTATACAATTGTCATATTCACTTTCTTTAAGGCAACTATATTATCGATGTGAAAGTAATCCATTTGTTCCAACGAATCTGAAAACAGAAATTATATTTCTTTGATATTCAAGGATTAAAATCCGAAATTTATTTCCTTATATCACTCCCACTATTTTAGCTGAAATAACTGCCCATTGTTTACTCTCTAGTCATTAATGTCTAACTACCTTGTTCTTACAAAAGAACTTAGCTTCTGAGTTGAAAACTCGGTTAAGAAAGTCTCTAAGGATTCATAGGTTAGTGATCCGAAATCACTTTCCTTATCCTTTGCTTTCTTTTATTAATATTTCGGTTTAGCCTTTAACTTATTTAGTTTTGATGACTTACACTTGAAAACATTTACCTTCCCATTCTTGGATTTCTTTGAAGGAAATGGCCGTGAACTAGCAGTTCATTTGAGTAGACACTACTCGTGAACCATGGGATGTCTAGTGAGATTGATACCAAATCATTTTCATCATCTTTGAACTAATTTTGTATATGTCTCACGTTCAACACAAGTGACAGCAGTGACATTCTTATCAATGTCACTTAAGTTTGAAGGCTCACGAGGAACTTTCTCTTCCGAAAAATTAATTTCCATTCTCGATTATCGAGTTTAACGTTCTCGTTACTTTTCCACTTTTACGAAGTCATTACCAGTCAATATCATGTTTAGCAGTTTAGATACCATGAGATAATATGCAGTTGTAGAAAATAAATTATGACATAAGTATAATAATTTATGGAATAATAAACTAGACACCACAACATATAATAATTTTTGGAATAATAAACGTGATGTCCTGCATGCAGTTTATCCTACCATTCCAAGGATTTAATCTCACACATCAGTGCCGCCATAGGGTAGGTCAAAGAGGTGACGATTAAATTGAGACAATCTCTCTCAACAAATAAACCATTTAAGAATCGAACATCTTCTATTTAATTGTTGATTACCTTCTTTTTTCAGCCAAGATATTTCCTAAAATATCCTTGTGAGTGTGACCTACCATTTCAGATTTTTAAGTACGCCTCGAGTATTCCACCGTAGGGTAGGTCAGTGACCCGACGAGTACTCAAAATCCTATCTTTTCGGAAACCAAGCCTTGAATTTGGATAGCGGTGAAGGCCATCCGTAGGGGGCCAAAATCAAAGCGGCACGAGGCGTCACCATTCTCTCGCGTGCTTGTGTCAACAGTAGAGGCCGTGGAGTCGGCTGTCACCTTCCCCGCTCCCTCTCGTTATTTTGAAAAATAGGTGGTCTTATTAGGATTTTCTGAATTTCTTAATAATCCGAAAAACAACAAATCATGAATATTTAATTAATCCTCCCACTAGTTTATTGATTCCAAATACCGTCTAACTAGTGTCACTATATTCACGATTTTCCAATTTTATGGATTAAAATTCCTTTGTGTAGACACTATACAATTAAAATTTACCAAGATTTTATAATCCTAATCTATTAGGACTTTATGAATTTCTCACCAAATCGAAAAACAATAAATCATAAATTTAAAGCTCCCACTAGTTTATCGGTTCCAAATATCGTATAACTAGTGACACTATATTCATGATTTTCCAATTTTTTTTTGAATATTTAGAAATTTCTTGTGTAGACACTACACAACTAAAATTCACCAAAGAATTTAAAAGTCCAAATTAGTCATGATAAAAGTTTTAGGATTATAGAATTTCCCAGTAATCCGAAAACAATAAATCATGAAAAGCAATCATCAACTTATCGGTTCCAAATACAGTCTATTTAGTGTCCTATCTTTTCACGATTTTCCAATTTTCTTGATCATTAAAATCCTTTTACGTAGTCACTACATAAATAAAAGTCACAAAGAATTTTATTATCCTAAAAAAAATAATTCTGGGATCGTTGAATTTTTCGAATAAGTCGAAAAACAATAAATTAATCAAGAAAAGCAACCACCAACTCATTGGTTTCAAACCCTAGCTGAG
This sequence comes from Gentiana dahurica var. dahurica, assembly GCA_024500145.1. Lineage (NCBI taxonomy): Eukaryota > Viridiplantae > Streptophyta > Magnoliopsida > Gentianales > Gentianaceae > Gentiana > Gentiana dahurica. Next base: position 84,429,164 of record CM044896.1, read on the forward strand.
CTTTAACCGAGTTCACCGAATGGTGTTGGGATCGGCTAAGCCGACCCGTCCTCTTCGTTGGTTCTTGTACGACTGCTAGATGAATCAGGCTAAGGTTGACCCATTGAGCCTCAGCTCGCCGGATAGCTTGACCTTTCCGGACCATCGACGCTAACGTCGCACTTGGACGGACAAGTCGAGTCGAGCCGAAGCCCTGTTGACCGCCCGAACCAATTTTCGAACCTTTTGCTCAGTTGGTGTGCAACTTCTCTGGATTTTCAATTTTTGATTATCAAAATTCAAATTTTTATGTAGACACTACATAACCTAAACCCCGTAGGATTTATTATCCCAAAAAAAGTTTATCATTTGAATTTTATATCCCGATAAAATTCCGTTCGTTTTAATTAATTTAATTAATTACCTAAATTAATTATGTGTTCATTCATGCCTAATTAATATCACGATTAATTATCTACATGTATGCATATACTAGGAGTGAAATTAATGAATATGATGCATGTCATGGCATGGTTTTCTCACATAAATTATCAAAAATGAAAATAAATACATAAAAGTAAACCACTGAGATAGACCGTTGGTACCCCGTATCTAACCTATTTAAACTAGGAAAAGCAAAAACAAATCATGTTTTCGGCAGCAACTTTGATCTTTGATAAAAAAAAATTTGATGCCTTTTGATTTCTTCTCTTCTCGTTGATTTAGCCGCCGTTTTTTTTCGTGAACAGTGCCGTGAAGTCCCTTTTGCATCGTCCTTTTCCTTCCTTGTTGAAGATCCAAAAAAAAAATAATACTACTACTTTGAAATTTAAATTGCAAAATTAAATTACATAAATTGCAAAATAAATTACATATATCCTATACTCGTATAATACTAATTATATGAGTTTACAATAGATCTAATGGTAAACAAGTACCAACCCCAACAAAATCATTCAATCACATAAATAAAAATAAAATATGCAATCTTATATGCAATTCCATTCCTAAATTAATTAATTTTGCTCTCTATATCTTAAAAATTTAACCTGACCTCTGATACCACATGCTAGAAGTAGTAGCATCGATCAAGACACTCGATCTTAGCACAGCGGAAGCTTATGCGATTTACGATATGAAACATAACTAATTAATCTGTACAAGAAGATTAGTAGATTTACCCAAACCGGAGAGAGACGATAAAATCGATCAAGGGAGAAGCCGTAGTCTTCCGGATTGTATCTCCTAGCGACGACTGGTGGACGTCGATCCTCGCCGTAGAACCTCCTCGAATATGCACAAGAAAAACCCTAGTTTTTCTTTTTTTAATGACTAGAACAAGAAAATAATTTTCTCTTCTTTTGTTTTGAAGATGGCGCAGATTATTGTGTGTATTGTGCTTGGATGAACTCTCTTTATATAGAAAAATAACTAGTAAGAGAGAGTTATCCTTTTGCACAAAGAAAAAAGATATTCATCAAAATTATCATTTTCCCATAAGGAAAAGATATTTTTGATACAAAATAAGAGATTATGCCAAAAAAATCAATCTCTTAATTTTTTCATTAATTATTTAACAAATAAATTATTAATTATTTACACATGTGACATAATCTAGAAAAAAATATTTTTTTAATTTAATGACAAGTGTGGCGCCAACTTTGTCAATTTTTTTAATAGAAAATGTATTTTCGATTTTACATATTATTTACCAAATAAATAATATTTGCATATTCATTAAGTTGACCAACTATTTAATTTATTCTCGAGGTTCCACATAAACGAGAATTCACTCGCGTGTTAGGAGCCAACCCGGGGACCATCGACCTATAATCAGTAGCTACAATAAATTAAATTAAATATTTATCGAACAAAATATTTCTACTTAACTTATTAATTCCGTAATTACGCCACTATAAATCCGAAACTGAACTCTATCGATTATAAATATAACTTATTCTCAAAACGCCGAGTCGAGTCGATTAGTGTCCATTGATATAATCATTACATATAAACTAACACTCCATAGACTATCTGTAATGAAGCAGTATTATTTCCGTAAACTTTCTTCATTACATCTTATCCTTATTTACCATGAACCCACTAGTGATCAATTAGTTCATAACCAATACGAACTCCTGGGATCGATCAGTCTCTGGGATTAACAAATAAGGGGATTGTCTTTCTGCTTCCAGCAGGAAGTAATGAATTCCATATCTGTGAGACACACACTTCTCACTCATTCCAGAATAGTGCCAACGTGAAAGTGATTCAGACCTTGCCTCTTAGCGATCCTTAACGAACACATCAAACCCTATTCTGAAACAAGCAGGAGTCTGTAATCACTTCAGGATTAAGGTTAATCCATATATGATCATCTTGTTGGTTAATAAGATTTCTCAATCACGGAATTATATGAGAAACTCAGATTAAATCGGTCCAGTCATATATGACTCTCATCATATATAAATGCCCCACTTAGACAACCAATGTCGACGGTCCGGATAAGATGGTCACACCATAAAGTGTTTTGGGCGCATTAATGGTGGTTTAATCAATAGACCCCATACTTTGAATAACTTCACCACGGACTAATAGTTCAAGTGTATCACCATTAACTTAATCCTCATATGTGTCACACACTAAGTTATATGGCTACATATGATACGACATAGGGTTTTCAGTAGTGTATTACTTACAAGCACGAAGCAAGTAATAAGATGAGAATAAATCTGTCATTTATTAATTCTAAAAACAATTACATAAATTGTCTTTCGGGCGTTACTTCCAACACTGCTAATATAACTTGTGTAGATTCGGTGCTTCTACCCTTTACAAAGCACATTTGTACATACCCCTTTAGTATCTTGTTCCCAACCCTGAGAAGGTGGTTTTATGGTAGGTTGATTTCGAGATCGCTAAGAGTGATTCCAGAAGTTGCAGTTGTGGAAGTCTATCTTTCTTATTTTGTTTTATTAATGATATATAATCTTTCCTTTTCCTTTCGTAATAGGTTGAGATAGTTGTACCTTTGGATTGTAAATAATGATTTGTAATAATTGAATGGATATTCAATCTTGGGTAATATTTCTTGGGATGTTGTTTAGTTGAATCACTTGTTACTTTTTGATCATTGTAGCAAGTTTTTAAGCTTCCCGAGTCTATGTTTTCCTTTTCCTCTAGTTCTTTGGTGTTGATGATGTCAGGCTTACGTGTATTATCGATTTATTTTAATTATATACGTGTCGGGCATCTTTTTCTTGTTAAAGAATCGGTATACGGATCAGGGTCATCAAAATAATGGTTCTATTCCTACACAATCTCACAATTCATCATACAACACAAATTAAGCCCAAGCATGCGCTGAACCCAACAACTTGAAGAGGCTTTGTAAACATATATGTGATATTGTCTATAATAGTGATTTTCTAAAGAGACCCCCAATTCATCATTATCCTCTTGAATGAAAAGATATATTATATCAATAAGCTTCATCCTACCATGATACAATTGGTTTGTTAGGTCGCCAATGTGTTACGAATTTGGATGACACCAAACTAGTTGGTTTAGATACCAAAGATAAGTGTGCCTAGTAGTCTGATTCAACATTGTATTGTCTTTCATATCAGACGTGTAGTTGTAATAATTTAATATATGTAGTCTAGGTTAGAACAGAGAAGAAGAACATATCTAGATCTATAAGAAGACTTGAAGGCCATACTTGACTTTGACTACTTAAACTTGATATTCCGATCAGAGGAGAAGAACCTATTCAGACTAAGTGAAATATTGATGATCAGACCAGACGACTTGCTACACATATTGAATCACATCAGACAAGAAAGATCTATCTGAAGTGATGTTGATATCTATAAGTGACTATAAAAAATTGAAGTGAATTGAAGTTGTAAAGACGGACCATTTGATTAATTCTTGATCAATGGCTACAAGCTATTACAAGTGAAAGCTATGGTATTAAATGCAAGTCATTCCAAGCCGAAAGCTATGGCATCAAATAGTATATCCGTTATACATGAAACTGTCAGTCGTAAGTACGAAGTATGACTTTCGCTCCACCAACGGGTACAGACTGCAAGGCATTTAATGCATTTGAAATAATACAACCGTGATATATATAAGGATCATTCATTACTCTCAACATTTTTCAAATTTATGAAGAAAGAATGTAGAGACCTAGTGGCCTATAAAAATAAGACTTCAAAGATACAAGAAGACTACAGAAACTGGAATTAATACTAAACCATTTCACATTCTCAAGATATTGCACCTAAGTGGAAACTATACAACACATAAGGATTACAACTCTCAATCTAGAAGATCAGCCGAGCACACTCCATTCTTAACAAGAAACATATAGGCATCGTCTTGGTCTTGAGCAATAATTCAGATCAAACAATGATTTATCAAGAAAGGCTCATCCATTGTATCTTTTTAAAAAACACCACTCTCATCAACAACTTGTGTTACCAAGACGTTGAAGTAGTTGACGCATCTATCGGGTGTGAGGGAACAAAGTGTTAAGCAGATCAAGAAGATGTCTTATAATGAACAGTGGAACTAGACCATCGAAGCAGTCGTGGGCTATGAAGGATTGGCTACTTAAGGTTTGAAGCATCTACGGGGTGTCTAGGACACTTGTCTCTTGTATTAGTGTAGAATACAATAGTGATACCTCCTACGTCACTGGGAAGAAGTCACGTATGAGATTAGACCAATCCGAAGCTTTCAAGTTGCTCAATGCGCTCTTTACTTTCCGCACCTTACTTTGAGCACTTGTTCATTTTATTTATACGCAATAACATGATGTCTTCTAGTAATCATCTGAAAACCAAGCTAAGGCTTGTAAAACTTATCTTTCACTGCATAAGTCTGGTACTATATTTAGACGTGACAATCACACGAGTACCTCACTCATCTAATCTAACATCTTATCTGGTCTTACAGAGAAGTTTTCAAAAACCAGAAAAGTTTGTTCACTCTTTATGAACTCTTCCGAGCCTTTTTTCGTGGACCAACAAGTGGTATCAGAGTGTGTCTTCAAAAAAGGACGTGTTCTTGAATATGTGTGTTGGAGAGATCTATTGTTTGCGTTTTCAAATGCTAATAATCAAAGAGGCATTGTTTTGTATTACAAAATGGAATCTAGGAATGATATTGTAATAGTACCTATGTTTTCTATCATGAATTTTGATGAGTGGAAAATGAGTATGCAAGTGCATTTAGCAACAACTCCTAAGGATATGATAACTGTGATCGAGGATGTTCCAATCACAATTTTCAAGGTGAACACTGATGCTGCAACATTTATTTACTATACCTTTTGTAAAGAAGCAAAAGCATGAGTGGATGCCAAAGGACAAAAATATCAACAACATGGATAATATTTCTAAGTACACAATTAAAAAACTCTTAGATACCAACATGTTCCTGAAGATTAAAGGATGCAAGACCGCCAAAGTGATTTGGGAAACACTGAACAACTACTATGAGGGCACATAAGCTGTTAAAGACGATAAACAACTTGTATCCGTTTAGAAGTTTGAAACCTTCTAGAAAAATGGGACATCAAGACAACCATGATGTCTGAATCCAGTAATCTAAGCACTTGATGACGGTCAAATTATACCCATAGAAGTCATCAACATTATCCTTAAATCGAGCCAAATAATATAAATTTTATGTTAAATCACATGTTTATAATGATTATTTAATGTTATGTGATTAATAGAATATAATTTGGTATTTATCCGTTTTTATCATTTCAATACGATTTACTGTGCAATAAATGTTTATTTTGTAGATAAAGATAAATTGGAGATTTTCTACCAAAGAAGAGGATAATTCTCAAGGCAATTTGAAGTGGAATCGGATTGAATTAAGGATAAATATCGAAGCAGCACGAGAAGAGGAGTACGGGATACAAGAGCCAGCGAGCCAATCTAGTTTTTATGGACTCGCTGGCAGCAATGAGCCAGCTCGCTGGGGGCGAGTCCTCCTGCCCATCCGGATTAGTTTGGAATTATCTCGACGCGTTTTAGACTCCTTTAGGATTTAGGAAACATAATTTAGATCGGTTAATGCTTATCCTAACTCGATTTTTACCCCTATATATACTTGTGCTATTTCATTAGCAAAAACACACAATACACACCGTAGACACTTTTCTCAGTCTATAATAAAATCCTCAGTTTTCCTCAGAGTGGTTTTTTACAAGTTCCGCAATAATGTAAGTTCTTGTATTTATTTTCACTTAGTTTTTATAATTAATTCCCCAATTATTATTTATCGTTTGAGATTGTTATTTCTTAGTTAAATGATGTAGATTTAGGATTACGACGTGAGGCAGTACGGATTCCTCGTCTATAAGGATCCGCACGCCCACGCCTATGTCTCGTGATCTATGTATGACTTTATTTTGATTAACAATTGTGTTTTTAGTAGATCTATATAATTGCTTTATGAATTTCTATTTTATCCGATAAGTATAGAGAAACGCTAAGATTTAGTTGTTCGCCGAGTCAGTCTAGCCACGTCTTTATGGTTTGATTGTCCACTTAGAATTTCTTATCTTAGTAGGTATGGCTACGGCTACGTTGCTCGTCTGTTTTAATTAACGTGTGATTAGAAAATACCAATATAGGGCTCCTAGGTCGGCTCATGAATTGATCTTCTGGGACTTTCAGCGAGATCTAGATCTGTTCTGTATTAGGGAATTATGCACATCTAGTTATACGTAAATCGTAGATTAACATGATACCTAAAAAGTTAGTGTTAATGGGACGGAGACTGATGCGATCGCTTATGAAGTACGCCTAACCACATGAATGTTGCCTAGGTGAGGAATACGATTAATATCGTCATCCCTAGTTTTGTAAGCGTGCAAGTTATATGAGATGGAGGCCTAAAAAGCGAAGTCACGTAATCTAGCATAGTGATCTAGATGGCCTACCCGGAGCTAGATCTAGTTTAGGGGATGACTCCCATAGCCAATATAAATGAAATATGAATCGGATTAATAGTTGTCGAGTCTAGCTAATTATATGGAATCTCTAGATCCAAACGATAACATAATAATTGGGGAGGTTAATTACATTGTTTGTGACATGTCCTTTATCTTTCTTGTCTCTTGTTGGTCGTAGACCGCCTTTGTGTCCTTGATATGAATGATTAATTGTTTGTATATAAATGACCCACAATTGGTTCCCTGTGGGATCGACCTTGATTCGTTATAGCTGTACTACGATGGACCTAGTCCTCTTGCTAGTATTGGTTTATGGTGGTCAAGTATTTTATTATCACTTGATCTACGTCATCAGCACTCAAGATACCATAAATCTATTCTCAGACCTGAAGGCTTACGAGTTCAAGAAGAATCATAAGGCTTAAAAGAACACGCAAGAGATTCCAGAACTTGTAGCTCTAGAGGTCACCAAACCAACTGCTAAATTGGTAAAAAAAAGTCAACTTGACCAAGTGCATGTAAAAACGGCTATTATGATGAAACAACTCGAGGAGCTGTCTCATTCAACAAGAAAAAATCAGAGAGAATCTTATAGGAGAATTTCAAGAAGAGACGACGGATATCGAAAGAGAGGTGAATATAGTAATTCTAGAGATGATCAGAAGACACAAGATAATTATCCAAGAAAGAAATTTGAGGATATGATCTTCTATAACTGCAACAAGCCTTGAAACTTCATGTTTTATTGGCCATATCCAATCGTAGGTAAACAAAAGGATGAGGATTGAATACACATACATGATTACAAAGGCAGAACCAGAAATGCATAAAAAGCAGATGATAGTTATTCAAGCTCTAGTTCTGAACTTCTGATGCACCAATATCAAATTTTGATGATATTTCTTTCATGGAAATGGAGGATGACACTAAGGTAGTATAATTATTTTCAGACTATGCATCCTTTTCTGTTTCATGTTCAAAATCTAAAATTTCACATCTTAAGACTGCAAATATTGAAATTTCTCTTAATGAACTTAATAGCGAGTTTGAAGATATTTAGACCAACTTTAAGCTTAAAAAGAAGAATGTAAAAATATGAAGTATGAAAATATGTCCTTAAAATCTTAATTGGATAGTCTAGAATGAGACAAACCCAATCTTGAAGTTGAACTAAAATTAGTTTTGAACACAATTGCACACCCGTCTGAGCCTCGAAATAAATCTATTCCAGCTCTCATGCCTGAGCTAAAACCTGCACACAAAAAAACGCAGACAAGTCTAGACTCGGATACGTAACTCAATGACCGGAATTCTCTAGTTACAAATTCCCCGATAGTGATGTGAGGTCAAATACTAAGCGATCTTGTATTCTTGGTTCAAGCCACAAAGACAATAAGTTTAGGTCAACGAACCACAATGACTATGGTGAAGTGCTAGTCACGATAATGCAAAACTCAAATGTTTATCTCTTGTAGCATATTGGGATGGCATCAACCTTTCTATTTTCCAATTTAGTCTTCTCGCAAGCTTTAATGGTGCAAACCTCAAATCTAGGAGTCAAGCCCTTTAAATTGTTACCCTTCTACTACTATGCTTAACCACAAGCCAACTTAGAAGACCGACACTGCGTCACCGGTTTTATTTTCACTATCAAACAAGCTAAACAAACATGATAAAGTTCTATGGTAGCATAGATAAACTACAAACCCTACATAGCAATCAGACATTGCTTCACCGATTTCGATTTAACTATTGGTCTCCTTATGCATTTTCCCATACAAAGAATCTCTGGTCGGTCTCATCTAATTGTGTGTGTAATGTTAGATAGCTAAACTGACACTAACTAGCAACACACATAAGTAAGGAGTGTTAACCAAGAAAGAAACTAGCAAACAAAACATGTCATCCACATCACCATAAGAGATAAAAAAAAAATTATTATCTAAGCATCATCATGGCTAAGAAAAAACTGAACCAAACATGTCTATAAATGTCAAGTAAGGTTTCATAGACATGCCAACAATAAAAGCAATAAAGACAAATACTATGGAAGCAATACTCTTAGTCTTAGACAAGTAAAACTATTACCCAAAAGCTCCACGTGTTTTTACAAAAGATGTAGTTTCCTCTACACAAGACTCCAAAGTAAATGCAATGATGATGAGTAAATACAATGGATTTATTGCATTTGACGGTTATAGTAAAGTCTTTGATGATGTAATAAATGCAGCATGTGTTGCCTTTGATCACTATTTAGTTGTTTTGATTATCCGAGTCAGTCGTTTTACCTTCCGCTTGTTCTCTGATATTTGACTACGTAAGGCTTACGTATATAATTAGATTAAATTTTAATTATATGCGTGTCGGGCGTTCCGGATAAGGACTCGGTATCCGGGACATGGCCGTCACAAATATACACACTTCCAAGCCATTTATCAAACAGTGAAAGAGATGTGATACCAAGAACGTTGACACTATGAAACGCGTGACCAATCCAGAATCTAATTGTGTGTGTAATGTTAGATAGCTAAACTGACACTAACTAGCAACACACATAAGTAAGGAGTGTTAACCAAGAAAGAAACTAGCAAACAAGACATGTCATCCACATCACCATAAGAGATAAAAAAAAATTATTATCTAAGCGTCATCATGGCTAAGAAAAAACTGAACCAAACATGTCTATAAATGTCAAGTAAGGTTTCATAGACATGCCAACAATAAAAGCAATAAACACAAATACTATGGAAGCAATACTCTTAGTCTTAGACAAGTAAAACTATTACACAAAAGCTCCACGTGTTTTTACAAAAGATGTAGTTTCCTCTACACAAGACTCCAAAGTAAATGCAATGATGATGAGTAAATACAGTGGATTTATTGCATTTGACGGTTATAGTAAAGTCTTTGATGATGTAATAAATGCAGCATGTGTTGCCTTTGATCACTATTTAGTTGTTTTGATTATCCGAGTCAGTCGTTTTACCTTCCGCTTGTTCTATGATGTTTGACTACGTAAGGCTTACGTATATAATTAGATTAAATTTTAATTATATGCGCGTCGGGCGTTCCGGATAAGGACTCGGTATCCGGGACATGGCTGTCACAAATATAGACACTTCCAAGCCATTTATCAAACAATGAAAGAGATGTGATACCAAGAACGTTGACACTATGAAACGTGTGACCAATCCAGAATCTAATTGTGTGTGTAATGTTAGATAGCTAAACTGACACTAACTAGCAACACACATAAGTAAGGAGTGTTAACCAAGAAAGAAACTAGCAAAGAAAACATGTCATCCACATCACCATAAGAGATTAAAAAAAAAATTTATTATCTAAGCATCATCATGGCTAAGAAAAAACTGAACCAAACATGTCTATAAATGTCAAGTAAGGTTTCATAGACATGCCAACAATAAAAGCAATAAAGACAAATACTATGGAAGCAATACTCTTAGTCTTAGACAAGTAAAACTATTACCCAAAAGCTCCACGTGTTTTTACAAAAGATGTAGTTTCCTCTACACAAGACTCCAAAGTAAATGCAATGATGATGAGTAAATACAGTGGATTTATTGCATTTGACGGTTATAGTAAAGTCTTTGATGATGTAATAAATGCAGCATGTGTTGCCTTTGACCACTATTTAGTTGTTTTGATTATCCGAGTCAGTCGTTTTACCTTCTGCTTGTTCTCTGATATTTGACTACGTAAGGCTTACGTATATAATTAGATTAAATTTTAATTATATGCGTGTCGGGCGTTCCGGATAAGGAATCGGTATCCGGGACATGGCCGTCACAAATATACACACTTCCAAGCCATTTATCAAACAGTGAAAGAGATGTGATACCAAGAACGTTGACACTATGAAACGCGTGACCAATCCAGAGATTCGCATGAACCCTATTAGGATCAAGCGTTTATCGTTGTACTAAAACAAATTGGTTGTAGTAAAGGTTCTACTGTATTTACTTATATCATGCCCCCTCAAGTGTGGGCCTATAAGAAGGAAGAGAGGACCAACATTTGACTTGTTTTTTTTGGGAAGTGTGGGCTTATAAGAAGAGAGTGGGGCCTAACACTTGGTTTTTTGTTTTTGTTTTTAATTGTGCTGGAAACGGGGCTTGAACTCGGGATCTCCTGCTCCGATACCATATTAGGATAAAAAACTTACCATTGTACAAAAATCAATTGGTTGTAGCAAATGTTATACTATATTTCCTTATATCCCACCCATAGTTCAAAAGTCATTGCAAGGTTATTTGACTGTGCGTCTTCCAGACACAACTCAACAAGCTAAAATGGTTATCTTTTTCTTTGTACGATCCAACAATGTACACGTGTGATTTGAGAGCAAGTGAAAAAAGTAGGTATAAAGATATAAATAAAAAATAATAATGCGCAATAATATATCCTAGAGGGGGTGAATAGGATATATATACCCTTTTTCTTAATTTTACTTCAACCTTTTTCAAACTTTATTAAGGGATTTAATTTATTACTGAGTTCCAACTACATAGGAAGCTGTTAGACCAAATTAGGCAGAAGAACTAACCGGTTAACGTTTTGTTCCTAAGGTACTAGGTGATCAAGTTATATATTACTTTAGTTGAAGATAAATCGGATTGAATATATTTATTAAATACTGATTCTTACAACAACAAAGTGACTTAACCCAGTACACAAAAATTCAGTGCTTTAATCGATACACTGCCTATGATATAACAAGTAGATTATTCAAATTGATCAAGTGAGTACAAATACTTCAGAGAGCAAGTTTCAAATCTGTCAAAACAAAGTTCTTACCAATATATTATTTCACAATCGATAATCACATATATGTGACTTAGTTGTTTATTGATCAATGCAAATAATTGAGTATGACAGCGTGTTAGATAATTATACAGTTTAACGTAAACAACAACGTTGATTAATCAGAACACTAATTCACTCAATGTTTAGACTCGATTATGCTGCAATGGATTATTATCGGATCTGCACTATATTGGTTTATTCACACGAATCAATTAATTGTAGATTTAAACCAATGCAGCAGTATAAAGGTGCATCAATATTCCTGTTAACTTTAAAGAGTATTCAGAGTTGATTCAGCAAGAAGGACTTAGGCTATTAGAAACGATGTTTCACGGTAAGTTATCAGTCTGTAACTTCTGCGATGATAAAGTTAATCAGTTACTTAGGTGATGTTTCTATTTCAGTTTCAAGCAGAGATAAATCAGATTTTATGTTGATTACCTAGATCATACAATCCTAGGTGTATATCACATAAATCACCACTTAGAGATATTTTTACTATATTTTCAGTTTGTTACAATTACAATGCTTTCAATATTCAGAACGGAAAATAACGATACAAGCGATTAAACGGGTTCTGACTTGTTAAACCTTTAGATCACTGTAGAGAAAGAATCTTAAACACAATAGTGACACACAGTCACTAAAATTCAATCACAGTTTTGTTTCCAAAGTTTAATAGAATAGAAGAAGATACAACCTTCGGTACTTTTAACTACACAAGTTCAGATTTCATAAAACGGATGAAAGGAGCAACTTGAAAGCAAAAGTAAAACCGTGAACTTACTGATATTGAACCACAAAGGTTCAGGTTGAGAGGAGAGGAAGGTTGTTACCAGAAACCAACCAGGATCGCAATCCGGGCACAAGCTAGGTTTCCAGACTTAATCTACTCAACCATCTTCAACCTTGAATCGTAGATGGATTCAAGATGAAACATGGGAAACAAAATGTATATACAAGGATGGTTTTTAGTATAAAAAAATGTTTGATCGTCTTAGTTTCTAGATCAGTTTAGTATCAATGAGATTATATAGCCCAGAAATGGATACAACATTAAATGGATTTGGGAAATGCAAGAGATGAGTGAATGTGAAGTCGTTGAATGTTATGAGAAAGAGTGCATAGAAGACTATTTTATTAAAAGACTTTTGCCATTATTCTTCAAAAGGGCTGACAGTTGGTTTTACTAAAAGTCTTTACGTATTTCAAACTATAAACCTTTCAGATTTCCAAAGTGCATTAAATGTACTATTTCAATTTTTAGAGAAAAGACCAAGTTAAAATAAAATCGAAATAGTAATTACAATTTTCCTTTTATTTTTCAGTTTCATGATATATAATATACATATATATATGCAGTGACCTAAACATATGTAGACAACTAATTATGAGGTTTAGAGTCATATAATCTCATTCTGGCAGAATGCAATAAAGAAGCTTGTTATTCAGATAACTGGATTATTTTTTACACAAATAACAAACTTATATATGAGGTATAGAGATAAACCTAAATCACATATCCGAAGGCACGGGCAACCTAATCAATTCATCCTAATCGACAATGTGATGATCATTGAGTCACAGAATTGTTTAAGAGATATATCTTCATTTTTGACATAAGTCAAACCAGATATATACATGTTTGAATCATAAACGTAGGGTTTCATCAAACATTCATTAATGTTGAGATAAACATATAGTTTAATAGAGTAGATGACTTACCATAGAGACTATATGAGTAACTCAGATAGATTCATAATACACTAGAATATTATGAATACTGTAGATGCAAGGAACATAGGCATAACATAGATTTGATCAGAACCATTTCTTCATGTTTATGACATTCAAATTGATTTAATCATTAGCCAGAAAGAAGAGTGAGATTTCATAAATCAATTAGAATGTAAATGAAGGAGAGAAAGCTAGTGATGATTATACCAGTTCCGATTTAGGTCAGATCGAATCTCAGAATTATCGCATGTTCATTTAATTGAAGGTAGAACATTTAACCGAAAATATGGCATCGATTTCATCTTTTTGGGAGATTGAAGTTTAGCTATTATACCTGAGCCAGAATCTAGAGGATCCGGACTATACCTGAGAGGTGATATCATTCTTTGAGAAGCAGAGAGGGCCAGACAGTCACCAGAGATGCGAAGGTTGCAACTTTTCTTCAATTAGACCTTGATTTGATGATTTCTAGTCATAAACATCATCAATTTAACCTTAATCGGAGCAGTGAACTTCAAAGGTTGAGTCTTGAAAAGATTTAGAATTCATAAAAGATTTAAACATCATCAATTCATTCTTCAAACGATCTATGTTTAGTAGAGAGCATTCAATGTACCAACAACATAATTGAATTGTTTACCGATGTATTAGGACAACAAATTGAAGAATCGAGAAGTGGATTATGTCAGAGAACGAGATTTGTCTGAATGGAGGTTTCAAGAAGGGAAGAAGAGGGAACGGTGGAGGTGAAGATAGTGGGAGGCTGCTGAGTTTTGTTAATTAGGTTCAGGAGAGTGGAATGGGTAGAGTTTTGGTTTTGCTGGGTATATTTTCGGTGGATATAAGGTTGGAGTTTGTTGGGCCAAACACATAGAAGGTCCATATAAATAATTAAATGGAAGTACACAATGAGCCCAATGATGGTGCAAGCCAAATAATCTGGATTAAAGGGAGTTTAACAGTTAATCCTTGCCTGCAATATATATTAGTTCATACACAAAAGTAATAATCCAATAATCCATATATATCAATTGTATATTGTATAAGTAGTAGAAAAGTGTTAGAGACTTTATTAAATTAATACATTATATATCTATATCTATATATCTATATATATATATATATATATATATATATATATATATATATATATATATATATATCTTAATGCTTCATATGAAGATTTATTAACACGTTAGCATATATTACAAAGTGTTTGTATAAAACTCAATGTATGATAGCATTGCTTGGGATGATGTAGTTATAGTTCTATTATAGACAATATTTGTTAAATATAACTTGACATATTAATGAGATGTTTCACTAGATATTAAGATGAAATATAGCACATTTAATAAATGATTGAGGCTTAAAAGATTTAATCAAACAAGATATATGAAAATTAATCAAGCATTTCACAGCAATTCTCCCCCTTTGATTCATTTTCACAATTACTCATATTAAAGCTTTTAAGGATTGATAATAATAGTCCTCCCCGTAAAACTAAGCTCAAGTTTTTTAGTTATATATGAAAATGAGTCCTTTCATTTTTATTATCGCTCCCCCTTACTAAAAGCTTTATAAATTTTCTCCCCCTTAATTTTGAAAACTAGTCAAAAAGTTCATACACTAAAAAAAACACAAAACATGGGTAAAAGAGACTTCCCTATTATATATATGATAAGTATCAGACTTAAGCCACCAATTGAGCTTGATTTCCAGGGAATTAATGCACATTCAAATTATTCCAATACTACAAAACCAATGGATATACGAATGGTAGGACCAAGATTGTTTAGTTCAAACAAGATAAATATTTAATTCAAGATTACTTGACTATTTTCAATTTACACAAACGCATTCAGTATACACACAGCAGACTTGTTATGCTCACACTGAAACAAGATTATTCAATTCAACTTTAATGTGCAGCAAGAATGTTTCACCGAAAATTTTCACCTGACTAATTATTCAATCAGATATATACTTTCCAGATTATCAACCTAATAAATTGTTTATGCTATCGGCGAAGTGTCAAACGCAGATGTGCAGATTTGACAAGTGCAGCAGGTTCTATCAAATATATCTGATTCTATGAAGCAGGTTCTATGAATTTGTAGCAGTGTTATACCAATATTTTAAGTATGCAGCCTGATCAGGTATGAATTGTTAAGTGATTAAAAACTAATAGTTCAATTGTATGGTCGAGCTGATTTTGTTTAAATACATCAAAATATGCAATTAAAGTACTATGAAGATGTGCTAAAGAAAAACTTCCTGATCCAAACGTGGCAATGACGTTTGTCAAAAGAAAACTCCACTTGATTTTTTTTGAATTTGGAATTAATGCCAAGGGAAAACTCCACTTGATTCTACAGGTGTGATAGAAACTGCAAAATAGAAAGATATACATATGATAACCTTTATACGTTGGATCCTTGAGTGTTAGTCAAAGAGGACTTTGGAACCCAAAATTTTCTAACTTTTGGTACCCATACTTGCTTGACCTTTGGTTTGTGAACATTCCAATAAGTACCATCGGTCCTAAAAGGATACATAGTGTGAACGAGAATTACGTGGATATTGATAGTGAGGTTGCCAATGATGATTTTGACGAACACGTGGGGTGTAAGCATCAGTGCAATAATCGTAATTCAAGGATGTATGAATTCTAGGATCATGATATCTAGGTGTAGCATGATTATTATGATAAAAATTCTTCTTTGGAGAAAAATTCCTAGAACTATTTTTATACAAAAATGCATGATTCTTTTTATAAAAAATCTTTCTAAAATCCGAAGTATACGGTGATGTGTGTGATCGTGTAGACGAAGCATACTTAGGATATTTTAAGTATTCTTAACTCAACTTTGAACGTATTGATAGTACATTCAAGCTGATTATTAGTATCTAGTAGTGACATAACATAATCATTTTTTTCAAGTAGATTATCTTTCAATTTATCATTTTCAGCTTCTAATGCATGACATCAATTTTAAATTGATTGCCAAAATAATAGATGTCTTCGGTTACCTCAGTTTTGGAGTCTGAGTTTGCGTTAGAGTCAGCATCGGAATTTGCATTTATTTCAACCTTCGAACCAGTATTTGATTCAGTTTCAGCATCTGAATTAGCATTCGAATCTCAATTGACTTGAGCAATTAGGCCACCATTATCCAAGATTCTTTTATCATCAATGGCAGCAACATTTATATGTGCTTCTAAAGATTCTTCAAGTTCATTTGTATTTTCAGATGTTAAATCGCTGAGCTGAAGAGACGGGTTATGCGATTGGCTTTCATCACAAAAAGATGATTTCGTGTAATTACAACTTCATGAAGTTTCAGTTTCAAATCGACTTTCTATGCTTTCTATTTCATGATTTGTATCTTCAAATTTTCTTTATAATTTCAGCTATACATCTTTGGCAGTTGCACAAGAAGATACAAGATAAGCAATATGAAGACTTAGAGCATTTAAAAAAATCTCTAAAGCTTTTGAATTAAATGAAAGAGATTTTTCAACATCAGATTTTGGAACGGGTTTATTTCTCAGAAGGGATGAACCATCCTCTATAATAAACCAAAGACGGGCATCTAGCTTCAAGATGTATTCGCATTAATTTCCTCCTGATCAGACTTTTCTAGATGTCCAATCTTACCGGCAGTGTACCGGGTCAATTGTAGCCTAGTCTAGTGGTCAAGGTCGTATCCACGAGGATTGTGAGGTTGAAAACCGAAAAGATATTATTATCTTGATCTAAGTCGCAATGATTCAAGAATGTAAATGTATCTAAGGTCTACTACTACAAAGGGTGATAAAATGATAAAAAGACTAGCCAAGAATATGCAATGATCAAGCATATATCTACTAGTATCATGGGAATGAACTACCTACCAACCTCCAATGGTGTTCAAGTGTGTGATATCGGTGCACTCCTAAGCTAGAAATTCCCCCTTATACGAGTGTATGAAACTACTCTATACCTCCTCTTTGGTCTAGGTGTCCTAAACCTAATAAATTGGTATGATAAGCACTTGAATACAATGACATGGTCAACAATCCCCAGATAATAAATTGAATACCAATTAAGGTCAGTTTTACCATCGGGTTTTCCTATTCCTTCTCCCACATCTAGCTTCTCCTTTCGGTCTCAACTAAGTGTGTGTGTGCAACTGCTAGGTGATCAATCCAACACCAACAAGCAATACAATGAAAATAGGAATAGATAACAACAACAATGAAGCTATGAAACATGAATAAAAAATCCCAATCCACCAATAGAGACTAAACTATCACAACTACATAATCTTGGCTCGTGTAGAAGATTAGCCTTTCATGGCTATGAAACCACAATTGTCACTTAGGGGTTTCATAGCTCTGAAAATAGCACTAAAAGTAAATAAAGAAAGTACCCAACAAGATTGCAAACACCTTAAAGGAGAATAATTGCATTAACCTCGAAAGCTTCTTCAATGAAGGAAACCCACTCCAAGGAGATGAAATTTTTCCATAAAATTCACTCTAAATGATCTAGTATGGATTTTTCAATGTTTACAAATAGATTAATTGGCTAAACTATTGCTAAGGACTGGCTAGAAGAGCCCTTAAAGAGTGTCTTCAAGCTTATGGGGTGTTGGAGAAGAAGGTGGGAATGAAAAGTTGGGGAAATTCGATCTAAAATTAGGTTTATATGACTGAAAACCGCTATCTGCAGCACTTGGCGTGCGCACTAAAGGTTTGGCGTGTGCCATATACAAGGATAAACTCTCTGAATAGCTACAGTGACGTTCGGCACGCGCCACTAAAAGTTGTGTGCGCCGGTTTCACAGCAGCTCAGTAAAATCGCCATAACTTGAGTTGTAGAGCTCTGATTGTGATTCAAGATGTGTTGGAAAAATCATTTTTTGATCTACAACTCTCATGAAGAATTCTTCTCCAGAAAACACCTCTAATATTGGTCAACTGTCCATTGAAGATAGGCTATGGTAGAAGCACTAAAGACAAATGATCCGTTTGAACCCATAAGCTCCGGGACACTTTTCTAGCCATCAAAATACGTGTTTACCTCAACACATGGCATCCCTCGGGGTCTTGGTCAACCTATAATCCTGCAATACTATACCAAAATACCAAGCATAAACCAGACACGATGCTCCAGCTACTATAACCGGTACAAAACTAATCAAAACACGATATTTTATATAATAATTACCCTCTACACATTTGGGTGAAGCTAAGCAACTAATGACTCAAATTGATACGAGAATATCACTAAATTCATGAGAAATGGGGATAAAACATCATGAAATGCATCAACTAGTTGACTCACATCACAACTCCCCACTTAGCTTTTGCTCGTCCTCGAGCAAATAAAGCGACAAAAAAACTCAAGTCAAGAGATAGGGTCATACAACATCAAGAAGTAAGAGCTCAACTAGATGATGCAACCAATCATACATGTAACCACATGTTAGCCGGAATCTAAGAAAGTAGTAGAGTGTGTGTGTGAATACTCCTCAAATTGTTACCAAGTAATCAATTATGAAATCATGCATGCAAGAATTATTAGGTGCAAACCGTAGGATTAAGAATGATACCAATCTCCATTAATCGAGGCATTTGGAGTCAATGAGTTAGATCGGGTAGGACCTGCAAGCTTGTAATGTTAGGCTTGGGTATTGGCTAATCGAAGGGATAAAAGGAAATATAAAAAAGAACACATGCAAGATAGCAAGAATCTACACCTTCAAATCCAATGATTTTGAATTGCCATCTCCAACTCTCTCGCATAATTGCCAAAGATGTCTCCTCAACAATAAACATAAGAGATAAAGTACAACTTCAGTTGATTTATCACCCAAACTTACATTACTTGGACTTGTTGAACTTGTCCTTCAAAATTGATTTCCAATGCTCACTATTTATTGAATCTTTATTTACAACTTTATTGAACTTCTTTGATTAGTTTTGAACTTTTTTGGATTTTTGATTTTTTCTCCTTTTTTTTTGAACTAACACCAATGGACTCCGAACTTGATAGATATCATTTCAACTTTGTGCCAATAATGTCATCTAACTCTTGCCTAACTTCAAATGTTGCCACCACACAATACATAGAAACTTGCTAAACTTGCGGGACATCAAGGGAATGTAGACAGAAATTAGGCTAAGGGTTGGATTATAATGAGGCTAATCACGGATGGCTATTTTCGAGTGGGGTCTCACCACTCTACAAAGGCTGAGATAGGGACATGTGGAAAATATGTTCGGGAAGGCCATTTGGCTATGGTCGAGTCAAAGAAATGCCATAACCGTCATTCCTAACTCCGACTCCAAACACCTTTCTATTTCGCCTTGAAAGGATATCAAGCCTACGTTCTAGTTCCTATTGAAGCATGCTTACATGATCGCACAAAATTTTGCATGTTAACAAAAGATCAGAATATACATACTCAAAGAATTCACACTACAAACAAAGATTCACGATTAAAATGCACTTACACGTAATCAAGGTTAACCACTTTGTTGAGGTACTCACTCTATCCATTGCAAAATCATATATTTCAACAAAAGGTGGTTTGCTCAACTTTAAATTGCTCAAAAATAATCAAGGCTAAGTGTTTCTCAAACATTTAATGACATTACCCGTTGTTGTACTAACTACACTCCCATTCCCCACTTACGAACTTGCATTGTCCTCAATGTAAAGTGAGTGGTAAGAAAGTAGTTAGGGAAACAAAAGGGAATCAAAACTAGTAAAAACAAGTACTGGGATGCTATAAAAGGGAGGGTAGGTGGGCATGACCATGAAAGACAACCAATGAAATGACAAGCAATCCCAAGTACAAGCAAGTATCAACCAAAATGGAGACACAAAAGGATCATTGTCCACACCGGACCTCACAAAAGAGCAAAAATATTATGCTTAACATTTTCGGCCTGCCTCCCGGTAGCACTTTTGTTTAACGTCATTTGCTCGACGGGATTATACGGTCGAAAGGATGAAAATTATACAGATCATCAAGTATGGAGTTATACGGTAGAAACATGGATTATACGGATTATCGTGCACGGATACTACTAAAAATTACTCATATAAGCATGCAATTTTCAAGCACAAAAGCCTTCCGGAAGATAATGCTTAAGGAAAAATTAAGAAAGATAGCACCCGTAGTTTGCTAAATTTATAGTCTATAGCTAGACTTATGCATGGCACATTTATTTAATGCACGGGAGGTGGGTGATCAGACTTTTCTAGATGTCCAATCTAAACCGGCAGTGTACCGGGTCAATTGTAATTTAGTAAGTGGTCAAGGTCGTATCCACGAGGATTGTGAGGTTGAACACCGAAAAGATATTATTATCTTGATCTAAGTCGCAATAAAACCTTAAGGTAATTGTATCTAAAAATGTACTACTACAAAGGTTGATAAAATGATAAATAAAAAAAAAAAAAAGCCTAGCCAAGATGATGTAATGATCAAGTATATCTCTACTAGTATCATGGGAATTAACTACCTACCAACCTTCCATTAGTGTTCAAGTGTGTGTTACCGGTGCACTCCTAAGCTAGTAATTTCCCCTCATACGAGTGAATGAAACTACTCTATACCTCCTCATTGGTCTAAGTGTCCTAAACCTAATGAATTTGTATGATAAACACTTGAATGCAATGACAAGGTCAATAACCCCCGGATAAGAAATCAAATTCCAATTAAGGTCAATTTTACCTTCCGGTTTTCCTATTCCTTCTCCCACACCTAGCATCTCCTTTCGTTCTCAACTAAGTTTGTTTGTGATAGTGCTAGGTGATCAATCTAACACCAACAAGCAATACAGTGTAAACAGGAAAAGATAAACGACACACATGAAGTTATGAAATATATGAACTAACATCCCCAATCAGCTAACAAAGATTAGAAACTATCACAAATACATTACACTAGCCACTCATTACTACAAGTACTAACATATTAAGATTAGCATTCATAGCAACAAGATCAAACAAAACTAGATAATACTAGAATTTTACCAATCACAAGTGATGAATTTGCAAAAAGGAAACCTTATTTCATCTTCCACAAGCTTCAATGAAGGTTCTTGTACATAGATTGCTCCCTTGCTCCAATTAAACTATATAAAAGACTAGGCTAAGCATTCTAATGGATTACACAAGAAATGAAATGCTAAAATGGTGAATTTTTGGCTAGGAGAGCCCCTAGGGGCGGTTTGGTGCCACCAAGGGAAGAAGAAGGGTTTGGAGAAGAAGATGGTAATTGAGGGTGTTAGATTGGATAAATTCGATCCAAAATTAGGTTTTAAAGGCTGAAATCTGCTCCTGTGACGTTTTGGCGCGCGTCACTAAAGGTTTGTTTTGCATCATTAAAGGCCTGAAACTCTCTGAATAGCTACAGTGACGTTTGGCGGGTGCCACTAAAAGTGGCTTGCGCCGATTTCACAGCAGCTCAGTAAAATCGCCGTAACTTGAGTTGTAGAGCTCCGATAGATGTGATTCAATTTACATTGGAAATCTCATTTCATCATCTACAACTCTCGTTCAGAAGTCCTCTCCATAAATGCCTCTAAGATGGGTCAAATATCCATTGAAGATAGGCTACGGTAGAAATACTAAGGACAATTGATCCGTTTGACTTGTTAGCTTCCGGCACACTCTCCTAGCCCTCAAAAGACGTGTTTATGGTAAACATGTGTCATCACTAGGGGTCTTGGTCAACCTATAATCCTGCAATACAACACTAAAATACCAAGCATAAACCCGACACGACGCTCCGGTTACTATAACCGGTACAAAACTATCAAAATATGATATTTTATATAATAATTACTATCTACACATATTGATGAAACTAAGAAAATAATGACCCGAATTGATATGAAAACATCCATAAATGCATGTGAAATGGGGATAAAACATCGTAAAAAGTATCATCTAGTTGACTTACATCAACCACTCCCCACTTAGCTTTTCCTCGTCCTCGAGCAAATAAAGCGACAAAACAACTCAAGTCAAGAGATAGGATCATACAACATCAAGAAGTAAGAGCTCAACTAGATGATGCAACCAATCGTACGTATAAACACATGTTAACCGGAATCTAAGAAAGTAGTGGAGTGTGTGTGTGTGTGAATATTCCTCAAATTTATTACCAAACAATCAATTATGAAATCATGCATGCAAGAATTATTAGGTGCAAACCATTGGCTTAAGAATGATACCAATCTCCACTAATCGAGCCATTCGGAGTCAAGAAGATAGGTCGGGTAGGACTTGCAAGCTTGTAACGTTAGGCCCGGGTAGTCGGCTAAGCGAAGGGTAAAAAGGATATATCAAAGAGAACAAGCAAGATAGCAAGCATCTACACCTTCACTTCCAAAAATGTTGAATTGGTATCTTTTCTTCTTCTTTTGCAAAAATCGTCCAGGTGGCCACTTCAAGAAAGAAAAATAGAGATAAGAAACACCGCTCCAATCAATACAATTTCCCAAAGCTTCAGTTACTTGACTAGTCGAACTTGTCCTTAAAAATTGCCTTTTTTGACTAACCATTTATTGAACTTTACTTACAATTTTTTTTTTGGAAACTTTTTTGGAATTTTGATTTTTTGGATTTTTTTTTTGAACTAAAGAAAAAACATATACCAATGGACTCCGAATTTGATAGATACCATCTCAACTTTGTGCCAATAATGTCATCCAACTCTTTCCCTACTTCAAATGTCTTCACCACAACAATACATAGAAACTTGCTAAACTTACGAGACATCAAGGGAATGTAGACAAAAATTAGGCTAAGGGTCAGATATAATGAGGCTAATCACGAATGGCTAGTTTTGAGTGGGGTCTCACCACTCTACAAAGGTAGAGATGGGGACTGGTGGAAAATATGTTCGGGAAGGCCATTTGGCTATTGTCGAGTCAAAGAAATGCCATAACCATCATCCCTAACTTCGACACCAAACACCTTTCTATTTTGCCTCGAAAGGATATTAAGCCTAAGTTCTAGTTGCTATGGAAGTATGCTTGCATGATTACATAAAAAGTTTACATGTTAACAAAAGATTGGAATATACGTACTCAAAGAATTCACACTACAAACAAAGATTCACGATTAAAATGCACTTACATGTCACCAAGCTTACTCAATTTGTTGAGGTACTCACTCTATCAATTGAAAAACCATAAATCAAGACAAGAGATTTTCAAACATTTAATGACATTACCATTTGTTCAAAATTTCACAAAACTAAGTGTTTTTCAAACATTTAATGACATTACCATTTGTTGGACTAACTATGTTGTCACTCCCTACTTACCAACTTGCATTGTCCTCAATGAAAAGTGAGTGGTAAGGAAGTAGTTAGGGAAACAAAAGGGAATCAAAACTAGTCAAAACAAGTACAGGGATGCTATAAAAGGGTGGGTGGGTGGGCATGAACAAGAAAGACAACCAATGAAATGACAAGCAATCCAAGTACAAGCAAAGTATCAACCAAAATGTAGACACAAAATGATCATTGGCCACACCGGGCCTCACAAAAGAGCAAAAATATTATACCAAATTTTTACGGGCTGCCTCCTGGTAGTGCTTTTGTTTAACGTCATTTGCTCGACTGGATTATATGGTAGAAATGATCAAAATTATCTTGATTAATCATGAAAGATACCACTAACAATTACTCACATAAGCATGTAGCAAATATGCACCAAAGACAACCCAAAGATAATGCTTAAGAAGTAAAAAGAAAGTAACCATTGTTGCTAAATTTATAGTCTATAGCTAGACTTTTACTGGCACAGGTCTTTAATGCACGGGTGGTGGGTCATTCTCATGCACCGCATCTGTTTTTTATCAATACCGGTCTCCAACATAATGTAGACGAATGCCACCAATCC
>CM044896.1:84454102-84489168 GCA_024500145.1 Gentiana dahurica var. dahurica
ACATCATGTGCCTTTCCATGGAACCGAGCTCTACTCTCCACTAGCCCGAACATATGAGACTTGATTGAAAAGTTTTTTGCATCAATGTAAGGTAGCCGAATAGGATTATGAATATGATTTTTTCTTTGAATGGCTTGCTCACAAAGCGGACTATTTTGATAGGGTGGATTAGGGGGTGGATCTTATGGATATGGTTCTTGGGGTGGTGGAGGAATTGGTGGTGGTGATTCGAGTGGAGGTGGTGGACTTTGTGGATATGTTTCTTGTGGTGGTGGTGCTGGAGGATAGTCATTTGGATTTAAGGGATTTTGTTCAACTTGTGCATTTCCTTGCACCTCGTCCATTTCCTCTTCTTGATGTAATGATTCTTGTGAAGATGCTTCACCAAGATCCAATTCACTACGAGCTTGGCCAACCTTTATCCCAAATAAACGCTCCCTAATATAAGTGTTGATATCCGGGATGTAGGGAGTATCGGGGGCCTTACAACGTAGAGAATGGTTCATCAACTATAAGATAGAAAACAACAAGAACATAATTGGTAGCACTTGGTGACTTACCAAAGAGGTAAGCACCAAAGAAGTAAAAACAAAAATATTAGAAAATATTGAATTATTCTCAAGAATTTTTAAGCTAGTATAAGTATCGACCATTACACAATCCCCGGCAATGGCGCCAAAAAACTTGATCAGACTTTTCTAGATGTCCAATCTTACCGGCAGTGTACCGGGTCAATTGTAGTCTAGTCTAATGGTCAAGGTCGTATCCACGAGGTTTGTGAGGTTAAACACCGAACAAGTATTATTATCTTGATCTAAGTCGCAATGATTCAATAAGGTAAATGTATCTAAGGTCTACTACTACAAAGGGTGATAAAATGATAAAAAGCCTAGCCAAGGTAATGCAATGATCAAGTATATCTTTACTAGTATCATAGGAATGAACTACCTACCAACCTGCAATGGTGTTCAAGTGTGTGTTATCGGTGCACTCCTAAGCTAGCAATTCCCCCTTATACAAGTGTATGAAACTACTCTATACCTCCTCCTTGGTATAGGTGTCCTAAACCTAAAGATTTGGTATGATAAGAACTTGAATGCAATGACACAGTCAACAATCCCCGGATAAGAAATTGAATACCAATTAAGGTCAATTTTATCTTCCGATTTTCCCATTCCTTCTCTTACACGTAGCTTCTTCTTTCGGTCTCAACCAAGTGTGTGTGTGCATGTTCTAGGTGATCAATCCAACACCAACAAGCAATACAATGAAAATAGGAAAATATAACAATAACCATGAAGCTATGAAACATGAACAAACATTCCCAATCAACCAATATAGATTAAACTATCACAACAACATAATCTTGGCTAGTGTAGAAGATTAGCCATTCATGGCTTTGAAAGCACAATTGTCACTTAGGGGTTTCATAGCTATGAAATTAGCACTAAAAGTAAATAAAGAAAGTACCCAACAAGATAGCAAAAACTTCAAAGAATAATAATTGCATTAACCTCAAAAGCTTCTTCAATGGACTAAACCCACTCCAAGGCGATGAAACTATTCCACAAAATTCACTCTAAATGATCTAGTATGGATGTTTCAATGATTACAAGTAGATTAATTGGCTAAAATATTGCTAAGGATGGGCTAGAAGAGCCCTTAAAGAGTGTCTTCAAGCTTTTGGGGTGTTGGAGAAGAAGGTGGGAATGAAAAGTTGGGGAAATTCGATCTTAAATTAGGTTATATGACTGAAAACTGCTATCTACAGCACATGGCATGTGCCACTAAATGTTTGGCATGCGCCATATATGAGGAGAGACTCTCTGAATAGCTACAGTGACGTTCGGCACGCGCTACTAAAAGTGGTGTATGCCGATTTCACAGCAGCTCAGTAAAATCGCCGTAACTGGAGTTGTAGAGTTCCGATTGATGTGATTCCAAATGCGTTGGAAAACCCATTTCTTGATCTACAATTCTCATTAAGAATTATTCTCCAGGAATCGCGTCTAAGATGGTCAATTGTTCATTGAAGATAGGCTACGGTAGAAGCACTAAAGACAAATGATCCGTTTGAACCCATAAGCTTCGCACACTCTTCTTGATGAATAGGTGTCCTAAACCCAATTGGGTTGGACCGGAAACCGACCGGGTCGAGTCATTTACAGTCTATTTTAGTTCATTTAATAACTTTATTATGATTAATAAAGGCACTTTTGTTTATATATATCGTTTATGTTCATGTTATTGGTTGTACATATATAGTAACATCCCTTGTGTCAAAATGTGATAGAGAAACCATGATAGTGATTATGGTTGATGAGATCTCTAATCGCTTTAATAAGTTTGTTACTTAAATGTCTCTAGTCATTTGTACTGTAAAAAAGGACATTGATAGTATGATTAGACTAGCACGTATTGGATGTATTTTACCTTATAAAAGGTAGGGATAGATCTCGTCTATCAAAGTGTAGAGACACTTGGAGTGTATGTGGCCGTGTATTAGAGAATGCGTACATTAGACTGACCCACTTTTATTAAGTGTCATACTATGTGACAGTTGTGTAATTATCCTTAAAGACCGGAGTCTTCATGGCATCCCGGTGTGGATTTTCATGCTTTGACACTATTGTGATTTCCCTTATCCATAGGGCGATCATTCAGTAGTGATCTGATGTGATACTGAAGCATGCGGAGTATACATGTTAGTTCATCCAGGAATCGCGTATCCTATGATTGAGATTGAATATCCGAAATGTCCATTTTATAAGGAATGTATAGCTCTCGTGAATCTTTGCAAAGTGGGAGTAAATGTGTTATTCCGAGAGATCGTGATAACCAGATTATAAGATACGATCGTTAATGTATTGACACTCGAGATACGATCGAATATATTATTACAGCGATAGGATTGTAAGTTACACGGTAATTGTTTCACATGAAAGGTAGTAGTCATTGCATTTGACTCTTCCGATGATTGGGGTCACGGTGTGTTGCTAGACGATATCCTGTGATCGTTAGGCGTGAAGGTCATTTTCGTAATTTGCACTTTGTGTCTACGGCCAACATATTCGGAAGCCTATCGGGTCACACATACGAACATCGAGTCGGATTAAAATGCGGTTATAGTTGAAAACCAAATAAGGAAAGTTTATCACTAAACTATAAAAGTTATAGTGGTAAATTAATATGGTGGTATTTATTTATTACGAATAAATAAAATACAAGATATTAATTATATTAATTAAAGAATATTCCGGATGCCAATTAGTTTACATTTGGGGCGCCACTTTTATGTGTATAAGATACACTTGGATTGTGCACTTTAATTAATAAGATTACCATAATATTAATATTGGATATTAATTGATTTTGGAAAAATAGATTTATGGTAATAAGATAAATATAATCAATATAAGATATTGGCAATATTTATTATAATAAAAGAAATAAATCAATTAAAGCAATTTTTCATATTTTATTAGAAAAAGGTTTTTCTCTTACATCTATCTTCTAGGAAGCTTCTCCTAATCAGATTAAGGCTACTTGGGTCGCCGCCTCCCCTATATAAGAAAGGGTTGGCTAGCTCTTTTGTACATCACAATTCCAAGAGCTAATAGTTCTTGTCTAAAATAGAGAGCTTCCTATAGAGAGTCAGAGAGAGACAAAAAAGCCAGTCTAGCAGCCGGATTTTTCTGATAGCAATCTAAGGAGGATTCCGGTAAGGAGCTCGTGTGGATCAACAATAGAGGCCGGACGCGTGGACGGCTTGCGCACAGGACTACTCTCAGTTGACGGTCAAATCGACGATCTTATAGATCATCCAAGGTATATTCCGTCAAACTACTTAATGTGTTTATTGGATTAAACGAAGACGATTTAGAAAAGGAAATTAAAATTTTAAATTCCGTTGCGTTAAACTAGTTATTTCCTAACACTTTTAGCCATCAAAATACGTGTTTAGCTCAACACATGGCGTCATTTGGGGTCTTGGTCAACCTATAATCCTGCATACAACACCAAAATACCAAGTGTAAACCCGACACGACGCTCCGGTTACTATAACCGGTACAAAACTAATCAAAACACCATATTTTACATAATAATACTATCTACACATTTGGGTGAAGCTAAGCAACTAATGACTCAAATTGATACGAGAACAACAATAAATGCATGAGAAATGGTGATAAAACATCGTGAAATGCATCAACAAGTTGACTCACATCACTTCCACAACACATAGTCATGCCCATCAAAATGAGGAGTATTATCCCATGAGAAATCCTCACTAATACAGGGAGGGTGTGATGTAGAATCCATTATGAAATTAGATAAAAAGATAAGATAATAAGAAGATTTTTTTTAAAGCAGGGCTGTTTAGGGGAATTAAGCAGAATATTTAATGGACACTTGTTTGATTGATCACCTAGAACTTATATATGACTTAGGTATAGAGATAAACCTAAATCACATATCTGAAGGCACATGCAACCTGATCAATTCATCCTGATCAACAATGTGATTATCATTGCGACTCGGAATTGTTTAAGAGATATATCTTCGTTTTTGACATAAGTCAAATCAGATCTGTACATGTTTGAATCATAACGTAGGGTTTCATCAAACATTCATCATTGAGATAAACGCATAGTTTCATAGAGTAGATGACTTATCATAGAGACGATATGAGTGGCTCAGACAGTTTCATATTACACAAGAATATTATGCATACCGTAGATGCAATGAACATAAGCATAACATAAATTCGAGCAGAACCATTTTGTCATGTTTATGACATTCAAATTGGCTTAATCATTAACCAGAAAGAAGAGTGAGATTTTATAAATCAATTAGAATGTAAATGAAGGAGGGAAAGGTAGAGATGATTATACCAGTTCTTACTAATGCCGATTTAGGTCAGGTCGAATCTCAGAATTATTGTATGTTCATTTAATTGAAGGTAGAACATTAAACCGAAAACTTGACTTCGACTTCATCATTTTTAGAGATTGAAGTTCAGCTATTATACCTAAGCCAGAATCCTGAAGATCTAGGACTATACCTGAGAGGTGATATCATTCTTCGAGAAGCAGAGATGGTCGGACGGTCACCGGAGATGCAA
Source organism: Gentiana dahurica var. dahurica (assembly GCA_024500145.1). Classification (NCBI taxonomy): domain Eukaryota; kingdom Viridiplantae; phylum Streptophyta; class Magnoliopsida; order Gentianales; family Gentianaceae; genus Gentiana; species Gentiana dahurica. Next base: position 84,459,228 of record CM044896.1, read on the forward strand.
AGGTTGCATCTTTTCTTCAATTTGACCTTTATTTGATGATTTCTAGTCATAAACATCTCCAATTAAAGCAGTGATCATCAAAGGTTAAGTCTTCAAAAGATTTAGACTTCATAAAAGATTTAAACATCATCGATTCATTCTTCAAACGATCTAAGTTTTAGTAGAGAGCGTTCAATGTACAACCAACATAATCGCATTGTTTACCCATGGATTAGGACAACAAGTTGAAGAATTGAGAAGAGGATTATGTCATAGAAATGAGGTTTGTCTGAATGGAGGTTTCGAGAAGGGAAGAAGAGGGAACGGTGGAGGTGAAGAAAGTGGGAGGCTGCTGAATTTTTGTAATTAGGTTTAGGAGAGCAGAATGGGTAGAGTTTTTGTTTTGCTAGATATATTTTCAGTGGATATAAGGTTGGAGTTTTTTGGTCCAAACACTTAGAAGGTCCACATAAATAATTAATTGGAAGTAGAAAATGAAGACTTGTGTGTTGGACCGTAACACAATGATCCCAATGATGGTGCAAGCCAAATAACATGGATTAAAGGGAATTTAACATTGAAGCCTTACTGCGATATATATTAGTTCATACACAAAAGTAATAATCCAATAATCCATATATATATATATATCAATTGTATATTGTATATGTAGTAGAAAAGTGTTAGAGACTTTATTGAATTATTACGTTATATGTATATATATATATATATATATATATATATATATATATATATATATATATATCAATGCTTCATATCATGATATATTAACACATTAGCATATATTACAAAATGTTTGTATAAAACTCAATGTATGATAGCATTGCTTGGGAGATGTAGTTATAGTGCTATTATAGACAATATTTATTAAATATAACTTGACATATTAATGAGAATGTTTCACTGGATGTTAAGATGAGATATAGCACATTTCAAAAATGATTTATGCTTAAAAGATTTAATCCAACAAGATATGTGAAAATTAATCAACCAATTGAAAAAGCATTGTATTTGTAACCATCCATCCAACTATAGTGAAAAATCTGAGTGTGTGTGGTGGTTTATGTGATACACCAAGGATTGTATGATCTAGGTAAATCCAAGAAAAAATCTTATTTATAAATGGCGCGTGACATTTAAATCTGCCGGCAAGCTAATGGTAAATTTGTTGCATTAAGATTTTCATTTTATATATCTATATATATAATAGATAGAGGAGTCAATTTAACCCAATTACCCAATTGACCCGCTATATACCCGACCCAAACCCGTCTAATGTGAAGGGAAAAAAAAACCCTACCATTTACGAAATAAATTCGGCCATAGGAAAAAAAAAAACCTACCATAATTTTCAATCTCCATAAATTCGGCTCACATTTTTTAAAATTTTCTCCATTTCCACTTTCACATTGGAAAAAAAACCTACAATAATTTTGACTCTACATAAATTCAGCTCACATTTCAGAAATTTTCTTCATTTCCACTTTCACATTTAACATTTTATTCTAAGATCATTCTAGGAGGTGTGAATACACAAGGTATGCGAGATATATTTGCAATTTGATTTCCTTCGTAATTTGATTTTGGATTTTTGATTTCATGGTCTTCTTTTCTTGCTTGGCCATTTATTTATCATGTTTTTATTTTGTTGATTTAAAACAGCTTTTCGCATTCTGGGCACTTGGTGGCAGATGAACGTGAGAAACTCGAGAAAATTAGACTCCGTGTTGAACGAAACAAGGAAACATTTGGTTGACGGTATGATTCATGTTTAAATTCAATTTATTTTCTATGTTGAATCGAATGTTTTAAATGTCTTTCAATCGAGCTTATTTTCATTTAAAATTCAAATCAAATGCAACTGCAAATCACAAATTTAACCCAGTCTTCGTATTTTACAAACTTTTTTCCATTTCTTCATTTTGAAAAAAAAAAAACCGTTTTACGAACTATGGTATAGAAATATGATTGGTTTGTATTCTGGATTTTTTTGTTTTCTTTTAGCTGTGTTTTTTTTTTTATGAGATTGAATTGTGTTTTATTACACCTAAAAAAAAAAGAATTGTTTTTTGTTTTGAATCTTTTCTTCAGCAGATATTTCTTGAACAAATTGACAAACCGTCACTCATAAGAAAGAATTGTCTGGTGAGTTCTTACTTTCTTTTATTTTATCGACTAATTAAGTTCTTTAATTTTTTGTTTATTTTTTGAATGTTTTTGACATCATATTGATAACCAAATTGGCAAATCTGTAGGCCATTTAATCGATGATTTCAATTCTTTTTTTAATTGCACCGATTTTTTTAAATTTGTCCAACTTTTTTTTGCGATTAAAATAAGGAATAAATTACGCTAATGTTCTTCTAATTTCTCAGAAAAGAAAACCAACCATAATTACAGAATTTGCTTACCCTAATTAGAAAATTCATTTAAAATTTAATTCTCCTAATTAAAATAGGGAATAAATTCGGCCCAAATTAGAAAAATCATTTAATATTCGATTCTCCTAATAAAAATTGGGAATAAATTCGGCCTTAATTATAAATCATTTAAAATTTGATTTTCCATATAAAAATTTGGAATATTTCGCATTAAATTCCATAAAATAAGAAATTTTTTGCGAAATATTTTTGCATTAAATTATAATATTCAAAAAATTATTAAATAAATTTTATCATTTAATACAGAATATCATAACATTAAATTAAATTCATACACGGAATATTGAGAAATTAAATTCATCCCTACAAATCAGACACCTCAATTAATGCTAAATAATGTTACATCAAATTGGGTTTTTAAAAATAATTATATTCACATTCGCTAATTAATACAAATATTCTTACATTTATGTCATCTCCTTTAAATTAGCCGCCTCATTTAATTCCAAATATTCAAACTATTAATTATTGTTTTTAACATTGCACCTATTTGTATTTATAATATTTTTTTTTTAATTAATTTTGACCCGTTTACTTTTTGCGTGTTTATGCAATTTAATGAGAAATTCTCACATTAAATATATCCCTATAAATTAGCCACCATAATTATTGCCAAATATTCTTACATATTAAATGTTCAAAAATAACAAATTAGCCACCCTAATTAATGCCAAATATTCTTACAAAATAAATTCATCTCATTTCACATTAAATAATAACGAAATTCAAAAAACCTAGCATAATTATAGGGAATAAATTCCGCTCACATTCTTCTAATTTGTTTTGAAAAAACTACCATAATTACAAAAACCGCATACCATAATTAGAAAAATTATTTAAAATTTGATTCTCCTAATAAAAATAGAAAATGAAATTGGCCATAATTAGAAAAATTATTTAAAATTTGATTCTCCTAATAAAAACAGAGAATAAATCCGGCTCACATTAATGGTAAATATTCTTACATTAAATTTTGTTTTTAAGTATAATTATATTCAAATTCACTATTTAAAACAAATATTCTTAAAGTTATGTCATATCTAGAAATTTAACCGCCTCAAAATATAAAAAAAAACAAACCTACTATAATTACATAATTCGTCTATCATAATTTTTTTTTTGAGGAAACGTCTATCATAATTAGAATAATCATAAAATTTGATTCTCCTAATAAAAATAGGGAATAAATTCAGCCCTAATTAGAAAAATCATTAAAAATTTGATTTTTCTAATAAAAATAGGGAATATTTTTATTCCATCAAATGTGGAATTAAATGTGAAATATTTTTGCTTTAAATTATAATATTCAAAAAAATATTCAATCAATTTTACCAATTAATACAAAATATCCGAACATTAAATTAAATTCAATCACGAAATATTCAGACATTAAATTAATCCCCTACAAGTTAGACATTTCAATTAAAGCTAAATATTGCTCCATTAAATTGTGTTTTTATTTCTCAAAAAAATAATTGTGATTTTAAAATATTTATATTCACATTCTCTAATTAATACTTATATTATTACATTTATGTCATATCCTGCAAATTTAGCCGCCTCATTTAATTCCAAATATTCGAAATTTTAATTATTTTTTTAAAAATTGCACCTATTTTTATTTATAATAGTTTTATTATTTTTGACCCGTTTTCTTTTTGCGTGTTTATGTCATTTAATGAGAAATATTCTCACAATTTTATAATCCCTATAAATTAGCCACCATAATTATTTCCAAATATTATTACATATTAAATGTTCAAAATAAATAAATTCAAAAATAACTAATTAGCCACCCTAATTAACATCAAACATTTTTACATATTAAACTCATCAGATTTCCCAATCTCATTTCACATTAACAAATAGCCAAATTCAAAAAACCTGCCATAATTATAGGGAATAAATTCGGCTCACATTATTCTAATTTATTTTTGAAATAAAACCTACCATAGTTACAAAATTCGCCTACCCTAATTAGAAAAATCATTTAAAATTTGATTCTCCTAATAAATATAAGGAATAAATTCAGCCTACTAAAAAAAATAATTTTAAATTTGATTCTCCTCATAAAAATAGGGACTAAATTTGGTTCACGTTTTCTAATGTTTTTTTAACACAAAACGTACCATAATTACAAAATTCGCCTACCTTAATTAGAAAAATCATTTAAAATTTGATTCTCCTAATAAGAATACTGAATAAATTCGGCCGAAATTAGAAAAATCATTAAAATTTGATTCTCCTAATAAAAATACTGAATAAATTCGGCCCAAATTAGAAAAATCATTAAAATTTGATTCTCCTAATCAAAATACTGAATAAATTCGGCCCAAATTAGAAAAAATCATTAAAATTTGATTCTTCTAATTTTTCAAAAAAAAAAACCTACCATAATTACAAAATTCACATAAACTAATTAGAAAAATAATTTAAAATTTGATTCTCCTAATAAAAATAGGGAATAAATTCGGCCCTATTTAGAAAAAAAAAATAAAATTTGATTCTTCTAATAAAAATAGAGAATAAATTCGGCTCACATTAATGCTAAATATTCTTACATTAAATTTTGTTTTTAAAAATAATTATATTTAAATTCGCATGTGGTTGTAAAGATACTTAATAAAAATGGGCACTTGCTACGTGGGTAGGGTAAGGGGTGGTGGTGGGTAAAGTTTGGTAGGGTTGGTAAGGTGAAGTTGTGGGAAAGGTAGTGTTGCTAAGGTAGGGTCAGGTAAGTTGGGGTAGTGGGTAAGGTAAGTATGGTAGGTTGGGGTAGTGGGTAAGGTAAGTAGGGTGGTGTGGTGGGTAAGAAGGGTAAAGTGGAATGGTGGGTAGAGTACGGTAGGGTGGGTAGGGTAAGGTAGGATAAGGTGAAGTGGTGAGTAAGGTATGGTTTGTAGGATAGGGTAGGGTAGGGTAGAGTATTGTAGGATAGGTTGGGGTAGCAGGTAAGGTAAGGTAGGGTGGTGTTGTAGGTAAGATAGGGTATAGTGGATTGGTGGATAGGGTAGGGGTAAGGTTGGGGTGTTGGGTAGGGTGGGGTAGAGAAGGGTGGGGTGGTGGGTAAAGTAAGGTAGGGGTGGGTGATAGTAGAGTAGGTAATGGTTAAGGTAGGTATGATGTCGAGGGTAAGATACGGTGATATTGGGTAGGGTAGGATATGGTGGTGAGTAGGGTATGGTAGCGTTGGGTAGGGCTGGTTGAGAAGAGAGGTAGGGTGCAATGGGGTATGGCGTAGGGCTACCCCACCCTTTCGCTATATCTTACCTTATGAATCATACCATACCCTACTCCAGTCAACCTTAATTCGCTACCCTGCTTTACTCATCACTCAATATGTCATCTTTTATATGATTTATTTCATTCCAATCTTGCATTTTCCAAACGCAGTAATTGAAATAATTTATTCCAGTACATTCTATTTCGTTCTTATTATTTTATTTCATTCAATTTCATTCATGCGTAACAAACATGTCAATAAAATCTTCTTTTCATCCTTCAAAAAATTCTTCTTTTGAATGCTTAAAGCAGAAATATAACGATAATTATTGGTATCAGTATAACTTTTGGACATTTTGTGTTGTCTGTTTTGGATTCTATCTGACGCCAGAAACGAATACTAATCTTGAATAAAAGAATTTTAATAGCTAGCATTACAATAAGTTTAAAGGGTCTTTGTTTTGTAGTATATATTATGCATATTAATTGAATATAATCACATTATTATACGTCTCCGTGCAATGCACGGGTTATAGACTAGTATATAAATATGCATATATGTATATGTTTTGTACATATTTGTGTGTATATATATACATATATATATATATATATATATATATATATATATATATATATATATATATATATATATCAATCGATTTATTACTTGGATTTAGATGGACGAAAAAAGAATATAATCACGTTGTATTTTTCTATTTGTTTCTTTTATATTTGCTAAACATATGGTATTTGGAGATGAGTATTGATCCACTCATTGCATATTGATGATGAGATTCTTCAATAGGTGATTAAGATTGGATTCTATTGGAATAATCTTGTTGATTCTCTTCTCAACCGAGCCCGGAATGAGGTATTCTCTATATTGTTTTTCTCATTGAAGTATCCATATAGGTTTTTACTTTATTTTGTAAATCTTGGTTCTGACATTTCAGGGCACCGTATCGTACTGCTTGCTATTAGACAACCAGTCCAGTGTTTCAAATGGCTACCTTGGTGCTAAATTGCAGGAGTTTATGGTGTGTGCCCCAATGCCTATTAGACTTATGTTAGCTTATCTTCGTCTTTTCCTTCTTATAGAGGTATCTTTATTATTATTCCTCTTACAGGAAATGGTTTCTACTTGGCTCCAACTGATGCCTACTGGGCTCCAACCGATGCCTATAGTTTTCAGAAAGCTTGTTGGGTTGGATTATCAACAATTTGGACCGACATTGTTCGAGTTGATGAAAAAGGGGCTATCGTGCTTCAGGTTAGAACAAGAAAGTCTTGCTCAGTTTGACAGAAGAATCCCCCACCCCTGCCTCTTTGGCAACAATGTTGTATGAGTGTGAAACATCGTAACTATTCTTTTGTTTGTTTTTTATGGGAATTTAAAGTCTAGATCCCCTCCACATGAGATTCTGACTGAAATTCTTAAAGCCTTGCACACACGAAACGTTAGCTGGAAAAATATTGGGCATTATAATTTGAAATGCCGATAGAGCCTTGACAACATTAATGTTTCCCAGCTGTTATATGTGGTCAAGTTTGAAGTGTAAGTAACTTGCTCTAAATCATTTCTTCTTTTTCAATAAACTTTAAATTAACGGTTCTTTGGGAAAACATACTGATGGAGGAGTTCGTTTAGAACTGATTTCAAGAAGTCTTAGGCTACATTTTCGGGTAGAAGAATTGCCAAAATCATTGTATTGCTCTGTTTGTATCACAATTTTTGCAGTTATATCCCAATGTTTCATATTGGCACTTGTACCCCTCAATCATGCATTTTATCTCGCTTTTTCAGTCCATTTTTGTCACGTGTCAAGTTTATATTGGTTAGATCATGTTTGACATGTGACATTTTAGACTAAAACTGTAGAAAATATGCATAGATGAGGGGTAAAATGTTATGACGAAACATTTTTTCAGAGAAGTGCAAAAATAGTGAAACAAAATGGACCAAAAGTTCCCTTATCCCTTGATTGCTCGATTCTTTTTGGCCAAAATGTGGGGTACTTTTTGCTTCTCATTTCATCTTTTGTGTTGTATTTTCATTAGTAATAATCTGACTATTATTAGTATTTTTAGCTATACAAGGTCGGTGAGAAAAAGTACATGCTTGACATACAAAGGATTTAGGGACCTCAGTTACTCTTTTTGGATCTATGTGCCGCGTTCTTAGCCCAGTTTCAGGTGCTTTGTTAAAGAATCTGAAACTGGGAAAAGAACGCGGCCCATAGATTAAGAAAAAGTAACTGGGGTCCCTGAATCCATTGTATGTCAAGCAGGTACTTGTTATCACCGGTCTTCTATACCTACAAATAGTAATAATACACACATTATTACTATTGAAATTACAACATAAAAGATGAGATGAGAAGAAAATTGTGTCTCTACATTTTGCCCAAAAAGAATCGAGCAATCGAGAGATAAGTACATTTTTTGTCCATTTTGTTACATTATTTTTGCACTTCTATGACAGAATATTTCGTCTTAACATTTTACCTCTCATCTATGCATATTTTCTACAATTTCAATCAGAATTGTCACTTGTCAAACAAGCTACAACCAATATGAAACTTGACACATGACAATACTGGACAGAAAAATGGGAAAATGCATGATTGAGGTGGTATAAGTGCCAATATGAAAAATTGGAATACAACTGCGAAAATCGTGATACAAACAGGGCCAATGCTACAGTTTCTTGGCAATTCTTCTACCAGAAAAATGTAGGCTAGGAGTTCTTGACATCAATTCTAAACGAACTCTTTCATCAATATGCTTCCCAAAAATCGTTAATTTAAAGTTTATAGATAAATAGGTATTGATTTAGAGTTACCTGCACTTCAAACGTGACCACATATAAAAGCTGGGAAACATTATTGTTGTCAAGGCTCCATTAACATTTCATATTATAATGCCAAATATTTTTCCTGCCAACATTAAGTTTGTACCAGGCTTTTAGAACATCAATCATAATCTCATGCGGAGGGGCCTAGACATTAAATTCCCAACAAAAACAAACAAAAGAAAGGTTACGATGTTTCACACGCATACAACACATTAGCCAAAGAGGCAGGGGTGGGGGAGTCTTCTGTAAAGTAAGCAAGATATTCTTGTTCTAACCTGAAGCCCAAGAGCCCACTTTTCATCAACTCAAAACTACGTCGGTCCAACTTGTTGATAATCCAACCCAACAAGCTTTCCGAAAATTGTACGCATCGGTTAGAGCCCCAGAGAAACCATTTCCTCCAAGACAAATAATAATAAAGATACTTCTATAATAAGGAAAAGACGAATATAAGCCAATGTGAGTCTAAAAGGCATGGGGCACACACCATGGATTCCTAAAATTCAGATCCAAGGTAGCCATTTGAAACATGGGACCGGTTGTCTAATAGCAAGAAGTACGATACGATACCCTGAAATGTTAGAACCAAGATTACAAAATAAAGTGAAAAGCTATACAGAAAATTCCATGAGAAAAAAATAAATAGAATACCTAATTCTAGGTCGGTTGAGAAGAGAAACAACACGTTGATTCCTATCGAATCCCATCTTTATCACCTCTTGAAGAATCTCATCATCAATCTTCAATGAGAGGATCAATACTCAAATCCAAATGTAACTCCCCAGACCCCGGGCAAGGTTGCGCTAAATGACTCATAAATGGTGTCAACTGCTTAGACCACCTTCCTCGCTTGGACTAAAAGGGCTAACACGAGTTGACAAGACATTTATGTCTCACACCTATATGGGGGTGAGTAGGACATTACTTTACCAATGTGAGACTTTACATTCTCTCTCCTTTATAAGGGACTGACGTACTTGCCAGGACGGCCATGACTTGTCCTAGTGGGCTTGTCCAGTTTCGTCCCTACCAGAGGATTTCTAGAGGTGACCTCACCCCTCACGGTGTGGAACTTTGATCAATCTGATAGTCGGCTTTGAATACTATTCTATAACGCCCCTAGACCCCGGGTCTGGTTGCGCTAAATAAGTCATAAATGGTCCGGTCAACTGCTTAGACCGTCGTTCTCGCTTGGTCTAAACGGGCTAACCCGAGTTGACAAAACCTTTATGTCTCACATTTATGTGGGGGTGAGCAGGACATTATTTTACTGATGTGAGACTTTACAACAAAAGCAATATGTTTAGCAAAAAATATATAAAACAAATAGAAGCTAACATGAAGATTACAGTCTTATTTCGGCCATCTGAATCGGAAGTCATAAACTGATCCAAGATTCAAAATACATGGGGGCGGGTATGTGTGTGTTTTTTTATAAATGTGTATGTGTTCATATTCCTGTAAATAAAGACTATTTAATGTTGTTTTAAGTTTCCATTATAGATTACAAGAAAATACGAGCCCTGGAAAGCATATAGAAGGAAACATATTAAAGAAAATGCAAAACCTCATGCAGCAAATTTACCATTAGCTTGCCGGCAGATTGAAATGTCATGCGCCACATACTTTAACAGGAATTAATGAATTAAAACAAAAATTATTAAGACACAACAGGCATATATTCAGATAAATGCGACTGATCAACAACATTCAAATGAAGCTACTGAAGATATGAGTAATAAGGTTGGTCCCGGAGTGATAAGGTGCTCAAAAATCAATTAAACAGAGGCATGTTTGGTGATGACTATGCTAAGGGTTATAAGTTTGAATTCAAGGTTAAGTCTATCTCATTGTGTTTGAAAAACTGAAACAAGAAAACTGGAACAAGATCCAACAAGATTCAAGTTTAAATTTGTGGCAATTATCCCCAATTTTCCCTTTGTAATTATCATCAATCCGTTTGATTTTTCCGTTCAAATAATGCTAGGTTTATCTTTTTGTTCAAACTAGTATAAATCTAGATAGATCTCTGTACAATAATCAATCAAGGAAGAAATACAAAGAACATTAAATAAAACTCCGTACCTGCGCTCTCTTCGCTGCGTTTCTTTTTCGATCTGGTTTCTTTGGTTTCTTTCATGGTATCAAAGACAAAACTTTCCTACAACACACACAGAACCTGAGGTCAGCAAAAAAAAAAAAGAAAAAAAACCCACATACAAACAGATTATTAATCTGCAAAAACACAAACTACAAACAATAAAAACACTCACAAGTTACTACACACTTCATTAAGCAGACACAAACAAAGACAGAAAAGCAAGACATCAAAACCTTGGTCACACAAGCAAAAGCAGAAGCACACAAACTCCTCACAATGTCAACTCTGTCACTCAATGTCAGCAGTTTTATCACACTAAGGCTCACACAAGGCAATTACCCTCTATGGAGGGAATAAGCCCTAGCACTTGCAGAAATCCAGGACCTAGTTGGCCATCTCACCACTTGCAGAAAGCCAGGACCTAGTTGGCCATCTCACCAACGAAACTCCAGCACCATAACAGATCTTAAAAACTACCAATGCAGAAGGATCAGAGATCACAGTACGAAATCCAGAATATCAAAAGTGGAAGAAATCGGACAGGCTTTCAAGAGGTTGGTTGATCGGTTCTCTCTCTGAATAATCACTAAGCGTAGTAATTGGTCTAGAGACAGCACATGGTGTACGGACAGCTCAGAAAGATGCCTATGCACTAGACTCTCAGGAAAGAGTGTTTACCCTCAAACAACAGCTCACATAACTGAAGAAGGATGAAACCAAGAGTATTGCAGAGCACATCAAGGAATTCAAAAGCTTATGTGATAGCCTAGCAGCAACTGGTAAGCCTATTCAAGATTTTGAAAAAGTTTACTCTTTATTAACTAGTTTAGGACCAGCTAAGAGACATTCACAACCACAATGCTCAAACCACCAAGGCCCTCATATACTGAATTGGTTTCATATCTCCAAAATCTGGACCAGAGAAGAACCAGGTTTTCTAGCACTATGAATCAAACACACACAACACCACATGTAGACTAATATAGCCAAAACCAGAACAGATCACAGATGCCAAGACAATAGCCACAGCAAGATACCAGATTTGTATCATCTGGTAGAGGTTTCCAGACATAGTAAGATACCAGATTTGTATCATCTGGTAGAGGCTTCCAGGCACAGCAAACCTGAGGAGACTCCAATGCAGGTTCTATGAAAAGAAAGCCACCCCCTCCAGGGGAAAGAAGGATGACACCAGAAGAAAGATAATGATACTTGAATGAAAGGTGCCAGTACTGTGGAGTTATGGGGCATATAGCCAAGATATGTTGGTGGGTTCCTTAGAAAGATCAATAGAATCAAGAACTGCCAAAAGCCTTAGTTGCTCTCACACTTGATACATCCATTGCAGACATAGATTAGACAGTGGATACTGGAGCCTCAAATCATATGACTAGTAAGTCATTTATTCTTCACAACACTCACACACTCATAGGTTCAGACAATAGAATCATAGGCAATGGAGCAACTTTACCAATTACAGGGATAGGCCAGGAAGAATTAAAAGATATACACATCACTCTACCTTTAAATAATGTGTTATTAGTTCCCAAACATACATTCAGTCAGCCAACTGACTCATGAGCATCCTGTTATTTGTGAATTTACCGATAGTGATGTGTTTGTTAAGGAACAGGGTACAGGGCAGATTCTGATAACAGGGAAAAGAAGGGGTAATCTTTATGTGCTACAAAACCAACCTGAATTATACTTCTCCAACAGATTCAGGTCTGGCTCTATCACCCTATGGCACCAGAGGTTAGGGCACACACTGATGAAGGCTGTCCAACAACTGATGTCCAAGGGTTTAATTGATGTTTTAGGGCAAATAAAGACAAATCACATCTGTGAAAGCTGTCAACTAGGAAAACTCAGTAAATTTCCTTCTTTGATTTAGAACATATTACTACTAGGCCTTTTGAAATAATACATTGTGATCTTTGGGGCCCTTCCCCTATTAAATCTATTGGCTCTTTTTCTTATTATGCAAGTAATGTGGATGATTTTACTAAGTTCACTTGGCTTATACCCTTGGTTCACAAGTCTGATTTTTTCAAAGCCTATTTACACTTTGAAAAACTCATTAAAAGGCAATTTGACAAAGATATAAAAATCTTCCACTTTGACTGTGGTGAAGAATTTACCAATCACAAACTAAGAGATCATTTCAAGGACACTGGTGTCATACATCAAATGTCCTGCCCTCACACACCACAACAAACAGGTATGGTGGTAAGAAGACACATGACAATTAGGGAAGTAGGCTTAACTATGATGTTTCATAGTCATGCCCCTTTATACCTATGGACAGAATCCTTTTCCACAGTAGTGTACATCATGAATAGAGTACCCTCATCCTCTCTAACTAATGAATCTCTCTACTTCAAGTTATACAATAGAGAACCAGGGTACTCCCATCTTAGATTTTTTGGTACCATGCGCTATCCATACACATGGGATACCAAAAACAATAAGTTTGTCCCCAAGACTATACCTTGCATTTTAATAGGATATAGCATGCAACATAATGGTTTTAGGTGCTATCAACCTACAACTAGAAAGGTTATCATCTCTAGACATATGGCCTTTGATGAGACCTACTTCCCCAACAAACCACCAGAACTACCTCCGGACAGCCATGCCACAAACCTCAACATTAGCACATTCACAGATTGGGTAGACAGCCCTCAAGACTTCCTTCATCACAATCACACTGCCCTTTCATCTGTCCTTACTCATCCATCAGACACCAACACCATCAACACAGATAACTCATGGCCAGATTGTGTGGTCACCTCCAGTCCAAGCCCTATAGAGACACAAATCCCACATAACACAGACTCAGACACTTCACAGACAGATACTAACAGTCCTCTTACGTCAAAACCCACTACACCATCTAGCCCTCATCTATCCCCTGAAATAAACGTCACACCACCCTCTACACCATCCAGTCCTGATCCAGAATCCAATCCAGATACCTCTGATAATCTTGATCTAGACAGCTCACCTAGTCCAATGGCCCCTACTCCCCACATAGATCACAAATGGTTACAAGGGGTACAGACATACCTAGAGAGCCAAGAACTGTCACTGAAGCTCTTAAGCACCCTGGTTGGAAGCAAGCTATGCAAGAAGAAATTGAGGCCCTCCATCAGAATGATACTTGGGATTTAGTTACCATCCAAAAATTCATGTCACAGGATCCAAGTGGGTGTTCAAGGCCAAACTAAAACCAGATGGCAGTCTGGAAAGACTTAAATCAAGACTAGTAGCTAAGGGATACAACCAAGTGGATGGAGTGGATTACCTTGAAACTTTGTCCCCTGTCATTAAGCCAGGTATAGTCAGACTTGTTCTAGCCACTGCCCTAAGTAGACAATGGGATATCAAATAGTTAGATATTAAGAATGCTTTCCTTCATGGATTTGTCCATGAAGAAATTTATATCTCAGCCCCCAGGCATGTCTGATTCCATGTTTCCTAATCATGTGTGCAAGATCAAAAGTGCCCTTTATGGGCTCAAACAGGCTCTAAGAGCTTGGTTTGACAGGTTCAGTGCTTTCTTGCTTAAGTATGGGTTCTACTGTAGCCTAGCTGATCCATCTCTATTAGTTTATCACTTTTAATCTGACTCACTATATCTATTGCTCTATGTGGATGATATGCTTTTAATAAGTTCAAACAGGCAACTCATTCTCTCATTTATAACTATGCTTCACTCTGAGTTTGCAATGAAGGACTTGGGAACTATCCATCATTTTCTGGGTGTAGAGGTTTTTTATGAAGGGTCTTCCTTGCACCTCTCACAAACTCATTATGCTCTGACTATACTAGAAAGGGCAAAAATGGTGGACTGCAAGCCGGTTGCCACCTCTTTGGAGCTCAACCCTAGCCCTGATCAAGATTTACCACTCATGACATATCCTACATATTACAGATAGTTGGTTGGAGCATTGCAATACCTCACCTTCACAAGGCCGGACATTGCCTACAGTGTCAACTATGCTTCTCAGTTCCTACAAGCCCCAACTCAAGCACTCTTTAAGCTAGTCCATCGAATGCTACGCTATATGAAAGGCACTTTTTCTCTTGGTCTACAGTTAACTGCCAACTCTACTCTCACACTTAATGCATTCTCAGATGCTGATTGGGCTGGTTGCCCGTTCACCAGACGTCCTACTACAGGTTACTGTACCTTCCTAGGTCCTAATCTCATCTCTTGGTGTGCCAAGAAACAAGCTATAATCTCCTAGTCTAGTACAGAAGCTGAGTATAGAGCTATGGCCCACACTGCAGCTGAATTGGTATGGTTACAATATCTCTTTGTGTTGATTTATGTATTCAATTCAAGGTTCCTCCAACAGTGTACTGTGACAACTTAAGTGCACTCTATCTCTCAGTTAATCCACTATTCCACTCACGGTCTAAACACATTGAGTTAGACTTTCACTTTGTACGAGAACGAGTAGCTCAAGGCAAACTCATTACCAAGCATGTCCCGGCTCATCTTCAAGTAGCAGATTTATTTACAAAACCACTTACCAGGCATACCCTTCATCAATTTCTCAACAAACTATGCCTTCCCCCAGTCGTAGTTTAAGGTAGAGTATTAAGACACAACAAGCATATATTCAGATAAATGCCACTGATGAACAACATTCAAATGAAGCTACTGAAGATAGGAGTAATAAGGCTGGTCTTGGAGTGATAAGGTGCTCAAAAGTCAAAATGTGAGCTTACTGATATTGAACCACAATGGTTCACGTTGAGAAAAGTAGAAGGCTATTACCAGAAACAAACCAGAATCGCAATCCGGGCTCATGCTGGGTTTCCAGATATAATCTACTCAACCTTCTTCAACCTTGAATCGCAGATGGATTCAAGTTGAAACACGTCAAACAGAATGTAAACACAAGGATGGTATTTAGTATAAACAAAATGCTTGATCAGCTTAGTTGCTAGATCAGTTTAGTATCAATAGGATTATATAGCCAAGAAATGGATACAACAATAAATGGCTTTGGGTAATGCAAGAGATGAGTGAATGTGAAGTGCGTTGAAGGTTATGAGAAAGAGTGCACAGAAGACTATTTTATTAAAATACTTTGCCATTATTCTTGAAAAGGGCTGACAGTTGGTTTTACTACAAGTCATTACGTATTTCAAAATATAAACCTTTCAGATTTCCAAAGTGCATTAAATGTACTGTTTCGATTTTTAGAGAAAAGACCAAGTTAAAATAAAATCAAAATAGTAATTACTATTTTCCTATTATTTTTTAGTTTCATGATATATAATATATATATATATATATATATATATATATATATATATATATATATATATATATATATATATATATATATGCAGTGACCTAAACACATGCTGACAACAAATTATGAGGTTTAGAGTCATATAATCCCATTGTGGCAGAATGCAATAACGAACCTTGCTATTTGGATAATTGGATTTTCTTTACCTAAATAACAAACTTATATATGACTTAGGTATAGAGATAAACCTAAATCACATATCTGAAGGCACATTCAACCTGATCAATTCATCCTGATCAACAATGTGATTATCATTGCGACTCGGAATTGTTTAAGAGATATATCTTCATTTTTGACATAAGTCAAATCAGATCTGTACATGTTTGAATCATAACGTAGGGTTTCATCAAACATTCATCATTGAGATAAACACATAGTTTCAGAGTAGATGACTTAGCATAGAGACAATATGAGTGGCTCAGACAGATTCATATTACACAAGAATATTATGAATACCGTAGATGCAATGAACATAAGCATAACATAAATTCGAGCAGAACCATTTTTTCATGCTTATGACATTCAAATTGACTTAATCATTAACCAGAAAGAAGAGTGAGATTTTATAAATCAATTAGAATGTAAATGAAGGAGAGAAAGGTAGAGATGATTATACCAATTCTTACCAATGCCGATTTAGGTCAGGTCGAATCTCAGAATTATTGTATGTTCATTTAATTGAAGGTAGAACATTAAACCGAAAACTTGACTTCGACTTCATCATTTTCAGAGATTGAAGTTCAGCTATTATACCTAAGCCAGAATCCTGAAGATCTAGGACTATACCTGAGAGGTGATATCATTCTTCGAGAAGCAGAGATGGTCGGACAGTCACCGGAGATGCAAAGGTTGCATCTTTTCTTCAATTTGACCTTGATTTGATGATTTCTAGTCATAAACATCACCAATTAAAGCAGTGATCATCAAAGGTTAAGTCTTGAAAAGATTTAGACTTCATAAAAGATTTAAACATCATCGATTCATTCTTCAAACGATCTAAGTTTTAGTAGAGAGCATTCAATGTACAACCAACATAATCGCATTGTTTACCCATGGATTAGGACAACAAGTTGAAGAATTGAGAAGAGGATTATGTCAGAGAAATGAGGTTTGTCTGAATGGAGGTTTCGAGATGGGAAGAAGAGGGAACGGTTGAGGTGAAGATAGTGGGAGGCTGCTGAATTTTTGTAATTAGGTTTAGGAGAGCAGAATGGGTATAGTTTTTGTTTTGCTAGATATATTTTCAGTGGATATAAGGTTGTAGTTTGTTGGTCCAAACACTTAGAAGGTCCACATAAATAATTAATTGGAAGTAGAAAATGAAGACTTGTGTGTTGGACCGTAACACAATGATCCCAATGATGGTGCAAGCCAAATAACATGGATTAAAGGAATTTAACATTGAAGCCTTGCCTGCGATATATATTAGTTCATACACAAAAGTAATAATCCAATAATCCATATATATATATCAATTGTATATTGTATATGTAGTAGAAAAGTGTTAGAGACTTTATTGAATTATTACGTTATATATATATATATCAATGCTTCATATCATGATATATTAACACATTAGCATATATTACAAAATGTTTGTATAAAACTCAATGTATGATAGCATTGCTTGGGAGATGTAGTTATAGTGCTATTATAGACAATATTTATTAAATATAACTTGACATATTAATGAGAATGTTTCACTGGATATTAAGATGAGATATAGCACATTTCAAAAATGATTTATGCTTAAAAGATTTAATCCAACAAGATATGTGAAAATTAATCAACCAATTGAAAAAGCATTGTATTTGTAACCATCCATCCAACTATAGTGAAAAATCTGAGTGTGTGTGGTGGTTAATGTGATACACCAAGGATTGTATGATCTAGGTAAATCCAAGAAAAAATCTGATTTATAAATGGCGCATGACATTTAAATCTGCCTGCAAGCTAATGGTAAATTTGCTGCATTAAGATTTTCATTATATATATATATATATATATATATATATATATATATATATATATATATATATATATACATACATATATATTTGTATATATTTGTATATTTGTATATTTGTATATATATACATACATATATATTTGTATATATTTGTACATATTTGTATATATACACATATATATATATATATATATATATATATATATATATATATATATATATATATATATATATATATATATATATATATATATATATATATATCAGTTTATTACTTGATTTAGATGGACGAAAAAAGAATATAATCTCGTTGTATTTTTCTATTTGTTTCTTTTATTTTTGCTAAACATATGGCTTTTGGAGCTGAGTATTGATACACTCATTGCATATTGATGATGAGATTCTTCAAGAGGTGATTAAGATTGGATTCTATAGGAATAATATTGTTGATTCTCTTCTCAACCGAGCCCGGAATGAGGTATTCTCTTTATTGTTTTTCTCATTGAAGTATCCATATAGGTTTTTACTTTATTTTGTAAATCTTGGTTATGACATTTCAGGGCACCGTATCGTACTGCTTGCTATTAGACAACCAGTCCAGTGTTTCAAATGGCTACCTTGGTGCTAAATTGCAGGAGTTTATGGTGTGTGCCCCAATGCCTATTAGACTTATGTTAGCTTATCTTCGTCTTTTCCTTCTTATAGAGGTATCTTTATTATTATTCCTCTTACAGGAAATGGTTTCTACTTGGCTCCAACTGATGCCTACTGGGCTCCAACCGATGCCTATAGTTTTCAGAAAGCTTGTTGGGTTGGATTATCAACAATTTGGACCGACATTGTTCGAGTTGATGAAAAAGGGGCTATCGTGCTTCAGGTTAGAACAAGAAAGTCTTGCTCAGTTTGACAGAAGAATCCCCCACCCCTGCCTCTTTGGCAACAATGTTGTATGAGTGTGAAACATCGTAACCATTCTTTTGTTTGTTTTTTATGGGAATTTAAAGTCTAGATCCCCTCCACATGAGATTCTGACTGAAATTCTTAAAGCCTTGCACAAACAAAACGTTAGCTGGAAAAATATTGGGCATTATAATTTGAAATGCCGATAGAGCCTTGACAACATTAATGTTTCCCAGGTGTTATATGTGGTCAAGTTTGAAGTGTAAGTAACTTGCTCTAAATCATTTCTTCTTTTTCAATAAACTTTAAATTAACGGTTCTTTGGGAAAACATACTGATGGAGGAGTTCGTTTAGAACTGATTTCAAGAAGTCTTAGGCTACATTTTCGGGTAGAAGAATTGCCAAAATCATTGTATTGCTCTGTTTGTATCACAATTTTTGCAGTTATATCCCAATGTTTCATATTGGCACTTGTACCCCTCAATCATGCATTTTATCTCGCTTTTTCAGTCCATTTTTGTCACGTGTCAAGTTTATATTGGTTAGATCATGTTTGACATGTGACATTTTAGACTAAAACTTTAGAAAATATGCATAGATGAGGGGTAAAATGTTATGACGAAACATTCTTTCAGAGAAGTGCAAAAATAGTGAAACAAAATGGACCAAAAGTTCCTTATCCCTTGATTGCTTGATTCTTTTTGGCCAAAATGTGGGGTACTTTTTGCTTCTCATTTCATCTTTTGTGTTGTATTTTCATTAGTAATAATCGACTATTATTAGTATTTTTAGCTATACAAGATCGGTGAGAAAAAGTACATGCTTGACATACAAAGGATTTAGGGACCTCGGTTACTCTTTTTGGATCTATGTGCCGCGTTCTTAGCCCAGTTTGGTGCTTTGTTAAAGAATCTGAAACTGGGAAAAGAACGCGGCCCATAGATTAAGAAAAAGTAACTGGGGTCCCTGAATCCATTGTATGTCAAGCAGGTACTTGTTATCACCGGTCTTCTATACTACAAATAGTAATAATACACACATTATTACTATTGAAATTACAACATAAAAGATGAGATGAGAAGAAAATTGTGTCTCTACATTTTGCCCAAAAAGAATCGAGCAATCGAGAGATAAGTACATTTTTTGTCCATTTTGTTACATTATTTTTGCACTTCTATGATAGAATATTTCGTCTTAACATTTTACCTCTCATCTATGCATATTTTCTACAATTTCAATCAGAATTGTCACTTGTCAAACAAGCTACAACCAATATGAAACTTGACACATGACAATACTGGACAGAAAAATGGGAAAATGCATGATTGAGGTGGAATAAGTGCCAATATGAAAAATTGGAATACAACTGCAAAAATCGTGATACAAACAGGGCCAATGCTACAGTTTCTTGGCAATTCTTCTACCAGAAAAATGTAGGCTAGGAGTTCTTGACATCAATTCTAAATGAACTCTTTCATCAATATGCTTCCCAAAAATCGTTAATTTAAAGTTTATAGATAAATAGGTATTGATTTAGAGTTACCTGCACTTCAAACGTGACCACATATAAAAGCTGGGAAACATTATTGTTGTCAAGGCTCCATTAACATTTCATATTATAATGCCAAATATTTTTCCCGCCAACATTAAGTTTGTACCAGGCTTTTAGAACATCAATCATAATCTCATGCGGAGGGGCCTAGACATTAAATTCCCAACAAAAACAAACAAAAGAAAGGTTACGATGTTTCACACGCATACAACACATTAGCCAAAGAGGCAGGGGTGGGGGAGTCTTCTGTAAAGTAAGCAAGATATTCTTGTTCTAACCTCAAGCCCAAGAGCCCACTTTTCATCAACTCAAAACTACGTCGGTCCAACTTGTTGATAATCCAACCCAACAAGCTTTCCGAAAATTGTACGCATCGGTTAGAGCCCCAGAGAAACCATTTCCTCCAAGACAAATAATAATAAAGATACTTCTATAATAAGGAAAAGACGAATATAAGCCAATGTGAGTCTAAAAGGCATGGGGGCACACACCATGGATTCCTAAAATTCAGATCCAAGGTAGCCATTTGAAACATGGGACCGGTTGTCTAATAGCAAGAAGTACGTTACGATACCCTGAAATGTTAGAACCAAGATTACAAAATAAAGTGAAAAGCTATACAGAAAATTCCATGAGAAAAAAATAAATAGAATACCTAATTCTAGGTCGGTTGAGATGAGAAACAACACGTTGATTCCTATCGAATCCCATCTTTATCACCTCTTGAAGAATCTCATCATCAATCTTCAATGAGAGGATCAATACTCAGATCCAAATGTAACGCCCCAGACTCCGGGCCAGGTTGCGCTAAATGACTCATAAATGGTGTCAATTGCCTAGACCACCTTCCTCGCTTGGACTAAAAGGGCTAACACGAGTTGACAAGACATTTATGCCTCACACCTATATGGGGTGAGTAGGACATTAATTTACCAATGTGAGACTTTACATTCTCTCTCCTTTATAAGGGACTGACGTACTTGCCAGGACGGCCATGACTATAATGGGACTGACGTACTTGCCAGGACGGCAATGACTTGTCCTAGTGGGCTTGTCCAGTTTCGTCCCTACCGGAGGATTTCTGATAGTCGGCTTTGAATACTATTCAGTAATGCCCCCAGACTCCGGGTCTGGTTGCACTAAATAAGTCAAAAATGGTCCGGTCAACTATTTAGACCGTCGTTCTCGGTTGGTCTAAACGGGCTAACCCGAGTTGACAAAACCTTAATGTCTCACATTTATATAGGGGTGAGCAAGACATTATTTTCTTGATGTGAGACTTTACACCAAAAGAAATATGTTTAGCAAAAAATATATAAAACAAATAGAAGCTAACATGAAGATTATAGTCTAATTTCGCCATCTGAATCGGAAGTCATAAACTGATCCAAGATTCAAAATACATGGGGGCGGGTATGTGTGTGTTTTTTTATAAATGTGTATGTGTTCATATTCCTGCAAATAAAGACTATTTAATGTTGTTTTAAGTTTCCATTATAGATTACAAGAAAATACGAGCCTTGGAAAGCATATAGAAGGAAACATATTAAAGAAAATGCAAAACATCATGCAGCAAATTTACCATTAGCTTGCCGGCAGATTGAAATGTCATGCGCCACATACTTTAACAGAATTAATGAATTAAAACAAAAATTATTAAGACACAACAGGCATATATTCAGATAAATGCGACTGATCAACAACATTCAAATAAAGCTACTGAAGATAGGAGTAATAAGGTTGGTCCTGGAGTGATAAGATGCTCAAAAATCAATTAAACAGAGGCATGTTTGGTGATGACTATGCTAAGGGTTATAACTTTGAATTCAAGGTGAAGTCTATCTCATTGTGTTTGAAAAACTGAAACAAGAAAACTGGAACAAGATCCAACAAGATTCAAGTTTAAATTTGTGGCAATTATCCCCAATTATCCCTTTGTAATTATCCCCAATCTGTTTGATTTTTCCGTTCAAATAAGGCTAGGTTTATCTTTTTGTTCAAACTAGTATAAATCTAGATAGATCTCTGTACAATAATCAATCAAGGAAGAAATACAAAGAACATTAAATAAAACTCCGTACCTGCGCTCTCTTTGCTGCGTTTCTTTTTCGATCTGGTTTCTTTGGTTTCTTTCATGGTATCAAAGCCAAAACTTTCCTACAACACACACAGAACCTGAGGTCAGCTAATAAAATAAGAAAAAAAACCCACATACAAACAGATTATTAATCTGCAAAAACACAATCTACAAACAATCAAAAACTCTCACAAGTTACTACACACTTCATTAAGCAGACACAAACAAAGACAGAAAAGCAAGACATCAAAACCTTGGTCACACAAGCAAAAGCAGAAGCACACAAACTCCTCACAATGTCAACTCTGTCACTCAATGTCAGCAGTTTTGTCACACTAAGGCTCACACAAGGCAATTACCCTCTATGGAGGGAATAAGCCCTAGCACTTGCAGAAAGCTAGGACATAGTTGGCCATCTCACCACTTGCAGAAAGCCAGGACCTAGTTGGCCATCACACCAACGAAACTCCAGCACCAGAACAGATCTTTAAAACTACCAATGCAGAAGGATCAGAGATCACAGTACCAAATCCAGAATATCAAAAGTGAAAGAAATCGGACAGGCTTTTAAGAGGTTGGCTGATCGGTTCTCTCTCTGAATAATCACTAAGCATAGTAATTGGTCTAGAGACAGCACATGGTGTACGGACAGCTCAGAAAGATGCCTATGCACTAGACTCTCAGGAAAGAGAGTTTACCCTCAAACAACAGCTCACATATCTGAAGAAGGATGAAACCAAGAGTATTGCAGAGCACATTAAGGAATTCAAAAGCTTATGTGATAGCCTAGGAGCATCTGGTAAGCCTATTCAAGATTTTGAAAAATTTTACTCTTTATTAACTAGTTTAGGACCCAGCGAGACATTCACAACCACAATGCTCAAACCACCAAGGCCCTCATATACTGAATTGGTTTCACATCTCCAAAAACTGGACCAGAGGAGAACCAGGTTTTCTAGCACTATGAATCAAACACACTCAACACCACATGTAGCCTAATACAGCCAAAACCAGAACAGATCACAGATGCCAAGACAATAGCCACAGCAAGATACCAGATTTGTATCATCTGGTAGAGGTTTCCAGACATTGCAAGATACCAGATTTGTATCATCTGGTAGAGGCTTCCAGGCACAACAAACCTGAGGAGACTCCAATGCAGGTTCTATGAAAAGAAAGCCACCCCCTCCAGGGGAAAGAAGGATAACACCAGAAGAAAGATAATGATACTTGAATGAAAGGTGCCAGTACTTTGGAGTTATGGGGCATATAGCCAAGATATTTTGGTGGGTTCCTAAGAAAGATCAATAGAATCAAAAACTGCCAAAAGCCTTTGTTGCTCTCACACTTGATACATCCATTGCAGACATAGATTGGACAGTGGATACTGGAGCCTCAAATCATATTACTGGTAAGTCATTTATTCTTCACAACACTCACACACTCACAGGTTCAAACAATAGAATCATAGGCAATGGAGCAACTTTACCAATTACAGGGATAGGCCAGGCAGAATTAAAAGATATACACATCACTCTACCTTTAAATAATGTGTTATTAGTTCCCGAACTTACATTCAGTTAGCCAACTGACTCATGAGCATCATGTTATTTGTGAATTTACTGATAGTGATGTGTTTGTTAAGGAACAGGGTACAGGGCAGATTCTGATAACAGGGAAAAGAAGGGGTAATCTTTCTGTGCTACAAAACCAACCTGAATTATACTTCTCCAACATATTCAGGTCTGGCTCTATCACCCAATGGCACCAGAGGTTAGGGCACACACTGATGAAGGCTGTCCAACAACTAAAGTCCAAGGGTTTAATTGATGTTTTCGGGCAACAAAAGACAAATCACATCTGTGAAAGCTGTCAACTAGGAAAACTCAGTAAATTTCCTTCTTTGATTCATAACATATTACTACTAGGCCTTTAAAAATAATACATTATGATCTTTGGGGCCCTTCCCCTATTAAATCTATTGGCTCTTTTTCTTATTATGCAAGTATTGTGGATGATTTTACTAAGTTCACTTGGCTTGTACCCTTGGTTCACAAGTCTGATTTTTTTCACAGCCTATTTACACTTTGAAAAATTCATTAAAAGGCAATTTGACAAAGATATAAAAATCTTCCACTCTGACTGTGGTACATAATTTACCAATCACAAACTAAGAGATCATTTCAGGGACACTGGTGTCATACATCAAATGTCCTGCCCTCACACACCATAACAAACAGGTATGGTGGAAAGAAGACACATGACTATTAGGGAACTAGGCTTAACTATGATGTTTCATAGTCATGCCCCTTTATACCTATGGACATAAGCCTTTTCCACAGTAGTGTACATCATGAATAGAATACCCTCATCCTCTCTTACTAATGAATCTCTCTACTTCAAGTTATACAATAGACAACCAGTGTACTCCCATCTTAAAGTTTTTGGTACCATGTGCTATCCATACACATGGGATACCAAAAACAATAAGTTTGTCCTCAAGACTATACCTTGCATTTTCATAGGATATAGCATGCAACATAAGGGCTATAGGTGCTATCAACCTACAACTAGAAAGGTTATCATCTCTAGACATATGGCCTTTGATGAGACCAACTTCCCCAACAAACCACCAGAACTACCTCCGGACAGCCATGCCACAAACCTCAACATTAGCACATTCACAGATTGGGTAGACAACCCTCAAGACTTCCTTCATCACAATCACACTGCCCTTTCATCTGTCCTTACTCATCCATCAGACACCAACACCATCAACACAGATAACGCCTGGCCAAATTGTGGGGTCACCTCCAGTCCAAGCCCTATAGAGACACAAATCCCAAATAACACAGACTCGACACTTCAAACACAGATACTAACACTCTTCTTACGTCAGAACCCACTACACCATCTAGCCCTCATCTATCCCCTCAAATAAACATCACACCATCCAGTCCTGATCCCGGATCCAATCCAGATACCTCAGATAATCTTGATCTAGAGAGCTCACCCAGTCCAATGGCCCCTACTCCCCACACAGATCACTAAACGGTTAAAAGGGGTACAGACATACCTAGAGAGCCAAGAACTGTCACTGAAGCTCTTAAGCACCCTGGTTGGAAGCAAGATATGCAAGAAGAAATTGTGGCCCACCATCAGAATGATACTTGGGATTTAGTTACCATCCAAAAATGCATGTCACAGGATCCAAGTGGGTGTTCAAGGCCAAACTAAAACCAAATTGCAGTCTGGAAAGACTTAAATCAAGACTAGTAGCTAAGGGATACAACCAAGTGGATGGAGTGGATTACCTTGAAACTTTCTCCCCTATCAATAAGCCAGGTATAGTCAGACTTTTTCTAGCCACTGCCCTAAGTAGACAATGGGATATCAAACAGTTAGATATTAAGAATGCTTTCCTTCATGGATTTGTCCATGAAGAAATTTACATATCTCAGCCCCCAGGCATGTCTGATTCCATGTTTCCTAATCATGTGTGCAAGCTCAAAAGTGCCCTTTATGGGCTCAAACAGGCTCCAAGAGCTGGGTTTGACAGGTTCAGTGCTTTCTTGCTTAAGTATGGGTTCTACAGTAGCCTAGCTGATCCATCTCTATTTGTTTATCACTTTTAATCTGACTCACTATATCTATTGCTCTATGTGGATGATATGCTTTTAATAGGTTCAAACAGGCAACTCATTCTCTCATTTATAACTATGCTTCACTCTGAGTTTGCAATGAAGGACTTGGGAACTATCCATCATTTTCTGGGTGTAGAGGTTTTTTATGAAGGGTCTTCCTTGCACCTCTCACAAACTCATTATGCTCTGACTATACTAGAAAGGGAAAAAATGGTGGACTGCAAGCCGGTTGCCACCTCTTTGGAGCTCAACCCTAGCCCTGATCAAGATTTACCACTCTTGACATATCCTACATATTACAGATAGTTGGTTGGAGCATTGCAATACCTCACCTTCACATGGCCGGACATTGCCTACAGTGTCAACTATGCTTCTCAGTTCCTACAAGCCCCAACTCAAGCACACTTTAAGCTAGTCCATCGAATGCTACGCTATGTGAAAGGCACTTTTTCTCTTGGTCAACAGTTAACGGCCAACTCTACTCTCACACTTAGTGCATTCTCAGATGCTAATTGGGCTGGTTGCCCGTTCAGCAGACGTCCTACTACAGGTTACTGTACCTTCCTAGGTCCTAATCTCATCTCTTGGTGTGCCAAGAAACAAGCTATAGTCTCCTAGTCTAGTACAGAAGCTGAGTATAGAGCTATGGCCCACACTGCAGCTGAATTGGTATGGTTACAATATCTTTGTGTTGATTTATGTATTCAATTCAAGGCTCCTCCAACAGTGTACTGTGACAACTTAAGTGCACTCTATCTCTCAGTTAATCCACTGTTCCACTCACGGTCTAAACACATTGAGTTAGACTTTCACTTTGTACGAGAACGAGTAGCTCAAGGCAAACTCATTACCAAGCATGTCCCGGCTCATCTTCAAGTAGCATATTTATTTACAAAACCAGTTACCAGGCATACCCTTCATCAATTTCTCAGCAAACTATGCCTTCACCAAGTCGTAGTTTAAGGTAGGGTATTAAGACACAACAAGCATATATTCAGATAAATGCCACTGATGAACAACATTCAAATGAAGCTACTGAAGATAGGAGTAATAAGGCTGGTCTTGGAGTGATAAGGTGCTCAAAAATCAATTAAACAGAGGCGTGTTTGGTGATGACTATGCAAAGGGTTATAAGTTTGAATTCAAGGTGAAGTCTATCTCATTGTGTTTGAAAAACTGAAACAAGAAAACTGGAACAAGATCCAACAAGATTCAAGTGCAATTTGAGACGACGGCAAGTGAAAAAAGTAGGCACAAAGATATAAATGAAAAGTAATAAAAGAAAAAGATAACCGTGTTAGCTTGCTGATTTGTGTCTGGAGGAGGCACAGTCAAATAACGTGGCAAATGAATTTTATGGGTGCATGCGAATCTTTGGAATGGTCATGCATTTCATAGGGTCAACGATAAGCATCCTTGGTATCAAATCTCTTGCACATGATAAATGGCTTGGAAGTGTGTATATTCCACCCTAATACATCCAGAAAATATGGTATTGAGATATAATGTTAATTATCTACCCACCCAGCAGTTTAATCTTTTGGAAGAAATAGTAATTCTACATGGCATCAGAACATGAGGCCTTATGTTTAAACCCTACTCCAAGCATAATTTTCCAAGAAAAAAAGCAAAGTATACCTACAAATGTTGGGTCTACCTCTTTTCTTATAGACTCACACGGTCATCTATCTCCATTCTTATAGACTCACACTGGTCTATCTCCCTTCTTATAGGCCCACAATGAGAATGCATATTGAGATATAATGTTAATATATTATCTATCTCCCCATCAGCTTTAGCTTTTAGAAGAGATGATAATTCAACATATGGTAAAATAATAATAGTAAATCCAAGCTCTTATTTACATATAATTTTATCCGGTAACATGTCCCGTATCCGACACCGATATGCGCCGGATACTTGGTGATGTAGGACAGGATTGCATTGACAACTGCGTGTGGTTGGTTGGCCGGGGCAAAAGGGACAACAGGCGCATCCAGTTGACGCGGAGGTCCACCAGCACGTTGGGCAAGCTCTTGAAGGGAAACACGTATCTCCTACATGGGGTTAGCTATGTCTGTAACTTGTTGCTTAAGTTTGGTGCATGGTTGGTCTACATTGGTTTCTATCGCCATGAAGATCAAAAGGCTCTTTTTGACGCTTTCTTGAATTTTTTTTTGGAGGGTCGGGGGGTGGGGGGTGTGGACGCTTTTCGTAGCTGTTTGATGCCCTGTTTGGGCTCTTTTCGACGATCTTTTTTTCCGTTGTTTTTTTTCTTTTCTTTTTTTCCCTCGATCCTGCTAGATCGCTCCCATTCACCTTTGTTTTCCGACGTTGTTGATCTTCAACTTCTTCTTAACTTTCTGATACTTCTGGATTGCTGCATTTTTTTCTACTTCGTCAATGCTTGGCCATTTTTTGGAACAAAATCTTCCATGCTGGCTTTGCTGTTTTTTTATTATTTATTTAATTTATTTTTTTTGAGTGCGCTCGGCAATTGCAATCCAGCAAGTTGTGTGTATGTTTTTTTTTTTCCCTTTTTTATTCAAAAAAACAAAGCAAAAGAATTATAACATAAATTTGATGGATGAGTAAATAATTACCTGGGATGTAACGCAGCAATATGAAAGAGACAAAAACGACCAATAAAATTGATATATGCAGATGTAGTTGATGCCAAGTTGATACGAAACATATTTCTCCTATACAAACAGATGTAGGACAGAACTGGAAGAACCAAGTTCGTCATCGTACGATCGGACGAGATGATTGGCAGTGGCGGAGTAAGAAAAAAAGTTTTGCGGGTGCACAAATATTTTTACTAAGTAAAATGTTTTTTCTACGGGTGTGCACAAATTTTTTTCGATGTAATATACACTGTTTTTCTTCGGTTCAACGGGGTCCATGGACCCCATTGTAGTGTGTGTTGATATGTTCAATACAACGAGAGTCATCTCTATTTTTAGTGTAAAAAATGAATAGTTTAGAACTAAGAAACCACTAGAAATACTAGCTTCCTAAAAAAATCAATTACTTGCTCCCTAAGAATAAAATAATTAATCTCTAATTTTCATAAATAATGAAAAAATTAAAATAAATCCAAATAATCCCTATTATTATTCTCCTAAATAATACTCCCTCCATCCCAATTTGTTTGTGACATTTTGAAATTCACAATATTTATGGAGATATCAATTAATGAGTTATCTGGTAATTTAAAACTTGACTAATTTACCTTTTTATCCTTTTATATATAACATTATTTTCACAATATTTAAGGAGACATCAATTAATGAGTTAGAGAAATTTAGACAATTAAAGCAAAAAATTAAGTCTATTTAGAGGTATTTATTTTGGGAATGCCAAAAAAAATTAAATCCGAAACAAATTGGGATGGTAGGAGTAGAATTTATTAAATAATAATTAAATAAATTGTTCATCATCACTTAGGATAGACATCTAAGGGTGAAATTGTAATTTTTCAAAAATAGGATTCAAGATTTGTATATGCATATTAATAACTCATATATGTGAAATGAAGAATTATGTCGAGAATTGAGTAAATACTGTTAGTCAATGAGTGAAAACTTGTCTAAAATTAAATGCCCCGGTAATCCAACATACCTTAATTTTCTTAAAAAGGCTAGGAATATTAGCATCGTCGAAAGGAAGAGTTCGGCATACAAAATAACACCACAGCTCCACACATCAACTTGAGCACCAGCATACAATCTCCCCGATATAACCTACACAAAAGAGCCCAAATTAAATGCCCCGGTAATTATTTGTTTTCCAAGAAACATGAGTAAAAATTGACTTTACCCTTCAAAAAAAAAAAAAAAAA